>JAOUZG010049332.1:36739-57855 GCA_026289955.1 Argiope argentata
AAATTGGCATGTCCGCTACTCTCGTCGTTGTTCCAATAGAGTAAGCGCTCGTCGATCTAAACACATCGGTGACATTTGGATTGGCATGCCCGCTACTCTCACCGTGGCACAAATAGAGTAAGCGAATATCTATATAAAGAAGGGACCAGTGAGTGTAAAATTGGCTTGTTCGCTTCTCTCGCCGTTGTTCCAATAGAGTAAGCGAGCATCGATATAAAGCGGAATCGGTGGAAGTTAAATTGTCATGTCCGCTACTCCCGTCGTCGTTCTAATAGTGTAAGAGCTCATCGATCAAAATAGAAATGGATTAAAAATAAATTCGCATGTTCGTTTCGTTCTCTGTTGTTCTAATATAGTTAAAGAACATTAACCTAAAGGAGTTATCGGTGGACGTTGAATTGGCGTATCCGCTACTCTCACCGTTGTTCCAATAAAGTAAGAGCTCATCGATCGAAAGATAGATTGATGGTGGTTGAATTGGCATGTCCTCTACTCTCGCCGTTGTTCCAAAAGAGTAAGCGCTCATCGATCGAAAGATAGATTGGTGGGGGTTGAATTGGCATTTCCGCTACTCTCGCCGTTGTTCCAATAGAGTAAGCGCTCATCGATCGAAAGATAGATTGATGGTGGTTGAATTGGCATGTCCTCTACTCTCGCCGTTGTTCCAAAAGAGTAAGCGCTCATCTATCGAAAGATAGATTGATGGTGGTTGAATTGGATGTCCTCTACTCTCGCTGTTGTTCCAATAGATTAAGCGATAATAGATCAAAAAAGAAGGTTGTGGTTGGATTGACATGTCTAATTTCCAATAGATTAAGGCTTCATTGAACTAAAGATTGATCGATGGTGGTTGAATTTTCATGTCCTCTACTCTCGCCGTTGTTCTAATAGAGTAAGTTCTCATTGATCTAAAAATTGATCGGTGGGGGTTGATTCGCATGTCCTCTTCTCTCGCCGATGTTCCAATTGAGTCAGCGATAATTTATCTAATAAGTGTTTTGCTCCATTCCCTCTTAAATGTATAGTCAGAGTTATAAATGAAAAAGAAGGTCTAGAAAAGTTAGAGGACGTGTTTGATCATAGTATGACTATGAAGCTCGGAAGCTGTCAATTCTTTAATAGGAAAGTGTTATTTTTGTATCGTATCGTTGAAAACGGAACAATACCCCTGTAATTGAGAAGGAAATAGGCGTGAAAAGCTCTCTGCGTGCTCAAGTTTCAAGCATATCTAATTCCCTCTATTGTTCATTTGATATTTTCGTAAAGTCCTTCCAATGTACTCTAAATAGCGAAAGCTTTGAGTGATATAACTAGGAAAATATCTGTTTGTATTTTCATTTAAATTGAAGATTTAGTAAATTTCAAGAAACTATTGACTTTAATATTAGTATAACCATAACTGGATGTAAGAAGTAACATTAAAAAGACCCAAGCAGAAAACAAAGATCCTACGATAAGGAAAGCATTAATGCCCTTAGGTTCCCAAAAGGAGACGTAATGGTCTTCTGAAGAACACACTTCCGTAAAGGTTTGAAACTTAGACAAAAACTTTTAGGAGCGTATATAAAAAGCGAAGATACCAGCTTGAATAAGCAAGTGAGCATGAGCTCTAAACTAACTTATTCCTCCGCCGATTTAAGAACTTTTACTCATCAAGGTGAAGGATTTAGTATTTATGCATTCTTTATTGTGTATTTTTTATTACTGCTCTTATTTGCTGCTCATTGATACTTTAACGTTTTGGTCGGGGCTACTGGGGAGTTGGGCCGAAAAACACTCAGGTTTTGGAGAAACAAAAATGTATTTATTTCCAACTATAATACACATATATTTTAAACAGATACATACGTTCTTGATTAAGTATTTTACAAACACATAGTAAATTCAGTTCAGAGTTCCACTAGGGAAAGGTGCTGTGTTTCAGATAAGTAAAGGAGTCTCTTTCGGAGGTGAAGATATAAGACGGGGTTCGTGAAATTTCCGCAGGATTCAGCACCAAGTTCGGGGTTATCCGCTCTTTGATTAACCTGCTGGGATTGTCGGAAATGTAAGGTGATGAACTGGCTGGAAGAGCAACTTAGAAGACAAGCTGCTCAACTAATTGGAGGTCTCCCAAATCTAGTATAAGCTTTCACACTTCACACAATACGCCAATTCGTCCAAAAGTTCCCATGAACTTAACGTTGGCTCAATTACAGGGCGCGGCTGCCTACGGTACACCAAATTATCTACTGAGAATTTTTCACAAAATCTTAAAGTAAAATCTAGCTCTAAACACTAGCTATCACTTCGTCAGTCGGTTTCATCGGCTTCTCTCAGTCGGCTCTTCTCTTCTCATCCCGTTCGTCCCCTTTTTATTTGGGTCTCATAGGCCGGTCTTCGGTGGCAAATGACCAATCAGGGTCGTTCTCAACTTTCATTGGATCATCTGACCTAAGTTATTTTTCCAATCACAAGAGAGGGGAAAACAGCGATTAGCAAGAGATATGTTGTCTCCTTCTTGTCTGCGGCATTCTTCTCTAGAAGAATGAAATGCTATCTGCCGCTGGTCCCCACTGTGCCGGTTTGAAAGGCGGGCGTCTCTTATCTATAACAGGCATAGATCTGGTTCTTTACCTCCATAATTATTCCAAACCCATGTCCAGTTCAGTGGAGACCTCACAATTCGCTCAGACACTCTGGATTTAGCTTGCCCGCTGTACTTCGATTTGAATACCAGATGTCTGCATTCTTTGCATTTTACAAATTTCTCAGATATCGGTTATTTCACCAATTAATAATGGTTATTTTCTCGCTGGAACTTCGTTTAATTCCTACTTGTCGCTTATTTGAAGTCGTCACAGTACTGAGCTCCAGTATACGGCGTTCACCAAATTGATGATAAACGGTAATTTTTGCCTTTCGTAATCTGCATTTTAGTAGCCTCATCTGTTAACCTCTAATTTTAATTTACATTAATTTTTGCTGGTTCATATTGTTCTTGACCTCCACTTGGATGAGACGATTTGCTGTTAGCTCCCACTACTTCCTATGTTTTCAGATTGTATTTTTTTGTTTTATTCGTTTTTGAATATTTACTATTCTATTTGTACTGATAAATACGGTATATGTTAATGCATCAACTAAAGTTGTTGTTGACATAAATTCAGATATATGTGTTTCAGAATAAAATGCATGGATTTAAGGACTGAAATGGCCTATTTTTGGCCATTTGGAGACATGGACACTGACATGGCCTATTTTTGGAAATACTGGAGTAGCTACCAGGTATTTTGTTATAGAGCTGCTCAACAACTCTTGGCTGAAATGTTAGTGGATGAATCATAGGAAGAAGTCTGAAGAATAGTTGCTGGCTCAAGCTACCGAGTGCAAAGATTCTTAAAGCCGTTGAAGGTAAATTTCCCATCCACTGTATTTCTATCAGTTATGTTTTGGACGAATACATGGACAAACAATTTTTTTATAAAGATTTTTTTTTAATAATATAGTGCCTTTCCACCGTTCAAGTCTGCAAAGAAAGAGTCTGAAGAACTGCAAAGTGAATTATGCTAATGGTCCAAAAGTGTCTATCCTTGATTCCTTCGTAGGATTTTAATTCAAGCAAAGGCTCAAGAGTAAGTACAGTTTTTCAATAATTTTCTTAAAAGATAAGATTCAGAAGTTTTCAATTTTAATTTAAATTTGAATGCATAAATGCACTGTATTTTCAAATCTCAACAGTGAATAATGTAACTAGTAAATTTGAATGATTTATTTTTTTTTTTCCTTTTTTTCAGCTTTAATCTTTAGAATTTGTTTTTAATATAATAATAAATTGAACGATTGGTTCAATAATAATCTTGAATATCGACACATATAAATAGACAAACATCTTAAGCAACAACTTGATGAAATTTCTTAAATTCGAATTTTAATTATTTTGTAACATTTTCTTAATATTTTCTTGTTACAAGAAAATTTAGTAGATTTAACAATGAAAGTTTTTTATTGCGATTATTAAATCAACTGCATATCAAAAAGCAAATATAGGTACACATATGATAGATTCAATTCATTAACATTCATTAAAGAAAAGAAAATATTAATGCAATAATTTTTCAATCTGTTTACATTTATTTACATCCTAAAAGCAATTACTTATAAATTAAAATTAATTTTTAATTTTAATTTTTCTCCTACACTTTTCCAGGCCTACAAATTGCAATTTAGAGAGAAAGCTGTAATAAGTAATATGAGATGTTTTGATAATGAAAGTTGCCGTATTTTAATAATGTAATTTTTATGTTATTAGTTGTAAATTACATATAATATAGTTAGATGGTGATGCTGAGGGCATCTTGCAATATAACGTGTGTTTTCTATGCCCTTGAAAAAAATAATTTTATTGACGCAGTTGAAATTTATTCAAAATTTCACAAGCCTTGATTTTTATCATATAAAAATCTTTTTTAATAAACTGACTTAAATTGTCTTATTCATGATTTTTTTAAAAATAAAATTTTTGAGAAATTGTTATAATTGCAGTCTAGAACATCTTTTAATTAGTTTTGCATCTTGTCTATAATTGCAGTCTAGAACATCTTTTGGTTAGTTTTGCTTCTTGTCAGTAATGTTTTATAAATCTGCAACTTATTCAATACATTACATTTTTGTTTATTTTAGGTATTAGATATTTATGCCATCTCCCCGAAAGACGCTTTCAGTTTAAAATCCGGTATTGTGGTGGAAGCCTCATAAGCCAGCTGACACTTCATCGGACTGAAGTGTCACTTTTGTCTAATGGTTGTGTTACTCGGCTACAAATCAAAAAGTCATGAAGAACACAAAGAAAAAGTGCAGCTTTTTAATAACTGCTTTTTTGTAAGACATTTTTGTTTGGAATACTCATTATTTGTAATATTTTATGTGTGCTCAATAAATTTGTTTTATTGTATTTTAAGTGTTGTCATTTATTATAATTACTTGTTGCAAAAGCAAAATCACATTATTTACCAATGCTTAAAAATAGTGATATTTAACTTTATTGCTGAATTTTCTTTACCATATTTAGATTCTACAAATATTTTTGACTTTGAAGTAAGCATGGGAAAATAGAAAAAAAAATGAATTAATTATTTCAATGCCTTTAGAACAGATAGCACTAAGATAAATTAATCTTCCTAAAAAATAATTTCCTAAAATTAATTTAGAAAAAAAAATGAATTTTTTTTGGAAAAAGAATAGAAAGGAATTAATTTGAAAAATACTTTATACTTTTAAAATTCTTTATCCTTGTATTTTAAAATATAAATACTTTACAAAAGGGATAGTAATTTTCTGTTCATATACAAAAAATGAGTAGGATTTCATTTAAAATAATCTTTATACTTATTAGATGAAACTTTCAAATGCTTTCATTGTTCTTTACAAAAGGTGAAGCTCAAAATAATGAGGAAAAAATGTTGGATTGGACTTTTTTGATAATTGTCATGGAATGAAGGATTCACTCAAATGAACGAGGTGCAAAAATAACTTATTAAAGAGCACAAGTTCAATTCATGCGAAAATCAATAATTTTATGTGAAAAATATTAAGAATATTCGTCAATATTTTAATTTTTAATGACATCTAAAAATATGTGTCAGTGAATTAAAAGAATTAGTATTAAGTAATCCCAAGATTGGAAATTTCTTTAGAATTAAATTTTAAAATCATTGAATTTTTATTTGTTGATTTAAAAAATTTTAAATGAAAACTTTATGCTACTAAAATTAAATTTTTATTATAATATGTTGAACAAACTGGAGATACATTTCAATTCACTATTGTCTTCCTAACGCAAAATAACAATTCACAAATGTTTTTATTAATGGTAACAACCTGCAATATTGCTCATAATTATTGCAAAATGAGTTATTTAGTAATTTTAATTAATGATAAATAACAATGGATAATAAGCATCAATTAATAGCTTTCAAGAAATCGTAAATTCAAGACATTTTTTAGCTTGATTTTAAAATGAAACATTTCATAAGAAAAAGCAATTGTTTTAATTGCAATTTAGATATCATATTAGAATTAACCTGCTTCTTCTAAACAATTCAAAACTCTGACAAACAATTCTTTTTCCGACATCAATGCGTTGAATGTCTGAAGGCCACACTTGAGATAGTGGTTTAAAAACACAAAATTAGAAACAAAACCCATTAAAAACAAGTGTTGAAGAAAGATGATACCTTCAAATATCCCCCAAAATTGGCTGAATTGGTACCACGATGTTTAAAGACAATTTTAAAATCCAAAAGAAATGCAATTAAATATTGACATTTCCTTGCTTTGCGAGATATTACGAAAATTTCACGGGCATGATCTCAATTTTTCGACGCAAATATCTGCTAATGTTTATTTAAAATGCTTCTGAAATTTTTCAGTTAAGAGGTTGTTTGTTGATTGTTCTTCATTTTTTTTACTTTAAATTAAACCATTTGTTATGTGTAAAAATAAAAACATGCTTGCATTTCTCGGTTACGTGTTATTTATATCAAAGGTTGGATTCATCAAGCAAAAGTAAGGTGTACTCCCAATTTCTTGAGCCACTGTCTACAAATACAGAGAGAAAGAGAGATAAATTTGTATGCGTGTGTGGTCTTTCTATAATTTACCCAAAAGAATGATAAAAATTAAGCTGCAATAGTTTTTAAAGAAACGCACAAATGACAAAATGCAAGTACATAAGGCATTAATAAAAAAGTAGAATAACAAATATCCAAAAACAAGAAAAATGCAAAAGCATTATGAATGAAAAAATAAAGCAGTTATAAAAAACGATATTTAAAGAGGGTTAAGGATATATTAAGAATAATATATTTGAAAATTGTATTGAAATATTAACCCTTCTTTATATGACGATGGAAATTTCCATCATAACATTTAATGAACAAAAAACAGTACTCAAAACAGATGTACAATGAATCGGTTGTTGCTGGCAGCTTTTTTCATGACTGTTGAGGAATAAGGAACATATTAGTCAAAAGAAATCAAATCCCCCAATCATTACAGTAGTTTTGAACTTGCCATTACGTTTCTTGTTGCGGTTCAAAGAAATGTACGATTTCTTGAATATTTTTTAAATAACTAATCAGCGATTTTCTTCTAATAAAAGCGATATTTACAAGAGTAATTTAGAAGAAAGGAATATTGAAGATTTTAATATGTAATTTTGCATGATGATAGATATTTCCATCACATTGTTTTTTAATTATTTTATATTATATATTTATATTATTACATATTTTATTTATTTTGAATTGCATATTATATATTTATTTTGGATTTTTTAAAAATAATTTTATTTTAATTTAGGGCATGCATTATGTCACCATTATTTATTTTACAAAAAAGAAAAAATCATGCAAAGAAGGGTTAATAGAATAATTATTTTAAATGGAATAATTCTCCATGATCATTTAAGAATTTAATCATGTTCATAATTTTTTTCTTTTGGTATAGAATTATTAGTGACTATTTTATACCAAAAATATCACAGATTTGCGTGGTGTGGAATTTGGATGAACGCCGTATTAACCACTTAACTGTTTTTCCCGTATGCCGTACGTGCATCGATTTATCGAAAGTTGATAAAGTAAATAAAAAAGTAATAGTAGTAAATAAAAAATAAACCATTCATAACAATTATAATTCAATAGTAAAATGACTTCGAATAAGTAGATAAATCAAGTATTCAATGGATTTCCATTTGATATAAAATAAGAAAATATTTTTTAAATAGAAGGTGTCATCTTATTAGATAGTAAAGAAAATAAACCTGTTAAGTGGTTAACTCAGATGCTGCCTCTTCATAAATCCCGTTTCATATCGTGAAGACAGTTCCAAAATTACTTAATTTGATATCAACACGTGATGCCTAATTAATATAACTAAATCTTGAAATACAATCAGACAAAAAAGATGAATAGAGGTCATCTACAAATTTCCACAGTGTAATGAAATAAAGATGTGTTACCATTAAGTGCTGGATTTAATATACAATATGTGTGCATAATATACATAATATGTATCTTCTGTAAACCAGAATCTCCTTAGTCTAATGCGGAAACTGTCTGTCCAGATTACCGAGGATTTCTTAGAACGTCTTAGAGGGTTCTGGCCCATTTAACAAGCTAATCGGGAAGTATGAAGATTCAAATTGACATAATTGTTTTTCAAATAGCCTTAAGAAGGAAGAAATTAACAGCATTTACTGTTTATTTTCAAAAGTGATTTCAAAAACTGGAGCTGACTAAGAAAACTAATTTATTAGAGATTTAAAATGTTTTTATTTAATTTTTGGTATTTTAAAATAAGATTTAATAACAGTAAGATTAAATGATATAGTATTCAAAATATAACTCAACAGCAGATTTATTACTTTAAAATAAGTGTTATTTTTTTAAAATTTTCGTATTAATTTTTTAACTGGAATTTCATTTCTTATTTCAAATTTTAATCTTCAAAAGCGAGTTTCCTTTTAAATTGTTATTTATCATGCAAATATAAAGGAAAGAAGTTATTTCTAAGTCTGACTAATAATAATATTATTAATAAATAGTAATTTTATAATAGACAATATTTGTAAAGACAAGCATAAAAAGTAACTGAATTCTGAACTTATATTTTATCCTTAAGTTAGTTTAGTACTTAGAATATGTTATCCATAAAATATTATAATTATTCATATTTAACTTTTACTAAAATATAAATCGATATATATATATCGATTCTAGAAGAATTATTTTATTTTTTAACAGTAAATGATTTCATTTTTTAATAATAGCAAAAAAAAATATTTTTAGTGAAATGCACAAAATATTTACAAATATAAATAAATTAATTACATTTGTAATTAATAAAAATTAATCCCAGCATGCATAGGAAAGATTACCGAACCTTACACATTTTGCAGTATAGGTAATAATTATTATCTCTGCTTAAGCTGTCATCTTATAACAAGCAATAGAACTAACCTAGCTATGCTCAGAGGTAATTAGCAGGAATTTGCCATAGTTTACCATTACAGACTTGTTCGTGAATACAACAATGAAATTGTTTTTTTAATGCTAAAAGTGAATATTTAAATACATTTCATTTATTATTTAAAAATTGCAATTATTCCAACTTCCAACAAATTTCAAGGGATATAATTTGATCAGTAAAATCTATTATTTGCATGTTCGGATATCCTGTTAAGTTATTAGAATTATGGATTACAAACTTTGGATAAGAGACACACCGGGATAAAATCCAGCTTTTTGTGTATGAATACCATCTCTCTCTCCCCTCCCCAAATTCAACGCTCTAGATGGATGAAATTTTATACAAGAGTTCATCAGAATAGAAACTATTTTTCAAATTATAGATCCAATTATTTATTAGTTGGCAATCTGTCGGTCACTACACTCTCGTGTACGTATCTGATCTTATATCCAAATATTCATTAAACTTTAGATTTAATTTGTCTAAAGGAAGTTATTCAATATATATATATATATATATATAAAGGTTAGGCTTGCCCTCAGAACCTGCGTTCTGATTAAATCATCCAAGGCAAAGCAGGATCCTTGAATCTTCTTTTCTCCTTACTAAATTCCTTTACATATATTCCTTTAAATATATTTGTTAATAGATTTTTATTTCACTATTTAAGTATATTTAAGCAAATTCCGATGAGGTGACAAAACATTTCACAACGAATCCTTTCAAGAGTGTTGATTTAAGCATTTCGCAAATAAATAAATAAATAAATAAAAATTAATATAGAGATTGAAAAAAAGAAACTTTTAAATGCAATCTAAATACTATATAATTAAAAAATCGGGCATTTTAAGTTTATAAAGTAACATGTTTTTCTGAAGTTTAATAAATATATATTATGAAATTTGTAAAAGATCATATATCAAGAGTATATGAATAACTTTTAATAATTTAACGACTCTTAATTTTAGTATGAATCAATTAGAGTTCAAGACAGGCCCTTGTAAATTAAATAAAAAGATAAATTTAATATACTCGGACAAATAGGCAGTTACCTACCTGATAATCTGGTTGTGCCTGCATCGTTGTTGAATTATCTCAGGTAAAAGAACACTTCGGAACTTTTTTTCCAGGAATGAGGATCGGACAGTTTAATCGTCGGACAGCTCTATTGTGAAACGAGAAAAAAAAACAAAGCGAGAATATTACCGATGTTTTTATCTATTAACATCAACGGAAAAAGTAGTGGTAATGAAACAATAGTTCTTATTAATAAAAACTTTCATAACATTTATTATTTCATAAATTATCATGAGTAGAACTCTTATTCTTAAAAACAAGACTTTTTTTCTTTCGAACTTTTTGATTTATCAGTATCAATACGTTCTTAGACTTATAAAACCTCGAATAAATTTTTTTCTATCTTTGAATTCTAAAATATTGACAGTGTAATCGACAATAATACAGGTTTTATTTAATCTTTTGCTTTTGCTGGAAGATTACAAGGCACAGTAAATTAGAAAACGATTTAATGTATGCTAGAAACGAAATAAATTCATTTTGTTTTAAAGTAAAAAAAAATTTTAAAAAAAGAATAAAAGAATACAAAAAGCTTAAAACGAAATCTGCGATGCATATTTCAAGGTTTCATGTCAGAACATCATTTCTTGAACGGCCAAGCACCGCGTGCTTGTGCAAGTTCAATTATATTTTTATTCATTTTAATGGTTTCATTGAATGAGTCACTTTAGTACTGCAAACCACCATAAAAAAAACTCTGTCTCGGATTTATTGTTAAAAAAACTATCACATTTCCAATTTATTTCATTTTGTATAATCACGTGCTCAAAATGACATTTTTTAGATTTTATTTGCTGTAGTCATTAACTTATTTTTTTTAATCAGAGCTTTTGTAAATGGGATGGCATCGCGTAAGTAAAAACTGATTTTTTTTTAGATGCTCGAGCAAATTTATAAAATTTTTATTTTTCGCCCACAGATTTTTGTTGACGCCAAAAGTCTCATCTCAAAAACCTCATGTTCTGACATCATAATAACTTGAAAATTTAATCGCAGAATATCTATATAACATATTACTCATGTTTTCATATAGTTTCAATAAAAATTTAAAAAGCTATAAAGAAATGTATATCAGATATTTTTTCCAAATTCCTAAAAGTCAATATTTTACTGCGCACAGGATTCTAAACTTAAAAATTTGCCAAAAGTTACAATATTAATATTAACTTCTATTCTCAAAAGTATTCAGGTTTAAGGTTATAAATACTTTTACAAAACTGTTTGAAAAAATATTTTTAAAATACAATTATTTAAAAAATATAATTTTAAGAAAAAAATTAATTAAAATTCATATAAATATTTTTCTGGGAATAATTTGACTAAAAATCGTCGCATAAATCATGGAAGAATTTATTTTGAGTAAGTGCTTGAAAATTTAAATTAATAGGATATGCAGTTTTTGATATATCCTGCAAAAAAGCTTTATTTTTCTCTGATTTGAACAAAAAACGACATTTTAAATCAGAAAACACAAAAAGCAGTTGAATAATGTAATGGAAACTAAACGACCGCAGATGCTTAGACACTATCCTTGGTTAGCTTAAATTGTTCCATAAATAAAATACTTTTCAATCATCCACTCAAATTCAAATACATTTTTTTTTAATTCTAGTGGTTGACACTAGATATTAATACTGTTTTTTTTAAATAGTAATTCGTTCTTTAAATTTAATCAACTTCTAATACTTTAAATAGAGTTTTACAGTTTGTAATGAAAATCGAAATCAACATGTAGTAGCTCAATCGGTAAAATGCAAAGTTTTCGGTATTTTTCCCGTGAAGGTGAAGAATGCGAGTTTAATTTCTTGAAAATAAAAGATTTTTTAAAACAAATTATTAATATTAATTGTAATTAATTAATTAAAATTAACTGAAATAAAAAATTTCTTTGTTAAACTAAGTAGGAATTGACTTAATTTTTTTATATTACTTGTTATTATTTTGTCTTCGAATTATTTATTATTACTTAACACTAAATAGAAATAAAATAGGATAAAAATGTTTTGTTATATTAAATGAATTATTACTTTTTTCATAAGAGTGCAACCCTAAAATAATAATATTTCAGATAAATAAAAACGATATTTTTTAAATTTTAAATGTACCTGTTAGTTTCCATGTGTCCTAGTTTTACAGGAAAAATTTATAGTAAGGACTTCTATTATATATTAAAAAGAATAATTAGTTAAAAATAACTTTTGGGGCAGAGAAACACAAAAATGATGAAAATTCAATAGCACAACATACTTAAAAAATTAACTTTTAAATAAAATTCTTAAATAATAACTAGTTTTGTTCCAGATATATTTAAAATAATAAAATGTAAGTAAAAAAAATTAATTTTTTTTAAAACTATGCACTTAGTCTTAAATATTTTTTAACGATATGTTAAGCATTTATATTATCATATAAATATGAACGAAATTTCTGAACTTTGAGTCAATAATTTGTAAGAATGCCTAAAAGCCTCCACTTAATAAAATTAAATAATAAGGTTTTAAGTGCTTTATGATTGATTTGAAATGACATAATAACAAATTGATACACCAATTACTTTAAATCACTTTTTTTATGTATGCCAGATTGCCACTTTCTCTGAATAATTTAGAAACTTTCACACAAAACTATGCAGAAATTGGTGTGAAAGTCGTACCGTGTTGAAAGCATTTCGCCGTTAACAACATAATTGTTTATGACAAATCCCAGATTCCAAACAGGTGATTATATGATCATAAAGGGGGGGGGGATTTCAGAACGTCTTCCGAAGGAAGTGCTTGTTACCGTCATGCATGGTCGGCGAATTCAGCAACAAGAAGCAGTTTGAAAGTGGGGGAATCTTTTTTTTCTACAGCACCCAAGCGAGTATATAAGGCTTGGAAGCAAATACAGTTGCATCTGAAAATCAGCAGTAGTAAGACCTTCTAAGGAATCGAAGGTTCTCAAAGGTATTCGATTTTTTTTTATTGCTTATGTCTCTCAATTAATTCTGCATTTTGGTACAATGATAAAGTATTTCTAAGAAAAATTAGAAAATAACATTTTGTTAGTTCAGTTTTAGTTAAATATTATTAAAATGTATTCTAATTAGAATTATTTATGAATTTGTAGGGTTTGAATTGTTTTAAAAATGTGACTATAAGTGTTGAGTTTTTTTTAAAAAAATAATAATAAATAAGGATTGAAGCTTAGATTTTTAAATTTTTTTTCACTCGAAATAAACTAAATATACTTGATTAAATATTAATTTAATTTGTTTTTAACATCGAATTCGATGAAGTAGGATTGTAAATCGAAATTTTAAGTCTGGAACAAGAATATATAAATTACACTAATCCGATCCATAAAAATAAAAATGGCAGCAATATATTTCGAATCTAAACATCTCAATTTTAACAGTACTGGATTTTTTAAGGTTTAACCTAAAAATGTCACTAAATAATTTCTACTTAAATAATTATTTCTTAATAAAATAATATATAAAAAATGGCAATTGATAGAGATTATTTCGTAGTTTCAAAATAGAATTGGTTCGAAGTAGTGCCTATCAGAATTCTATGTTTTGAATCTACTGCTTCAATTAAGATTAAAATTATCTTAGAGACTTATCTTATCGATAACTGTTCTTTTTATCAATTAATTACCATTTCTAATGAAATCATGGACATCTTAATTTTTGTCGATCATGTTTTCAATGTATTTTTTGAAAACATGATCGATGATTGTCGGGATTTTCAACAATATGGGTAGTTTCCATTTAAAACGATTTAATTATAAAATTATTGCTTATGATTATATTAATTATAGCTTCACATTTATTTCAACACTTTTTTAGTTAAGATCTACTGAACTAAACTTGTGCGTTTATCATTAAATTCTGATAATTTTTTTTTAATTTTTATTAAAAAGGTTTTTAATAAGAATTTTAAAATCTTTATCCCTGTTTGAACTTTTGAGTATTTGTAAAATCGACACTAAGTAATATCAATAATATTAATTTCATAATCAACATTTTTGTGCATAAATTAGTAAAAACGGAGATGATAATCAACCTTTTATAGTTTTTAATTTTAGTGGTTCATATTTTTGAAATTTACTGTCAATAATTAATTTAAATATTTAAAATTATACTTAAATATTTCAGTTAACAATGCAGCATAATTGACGTAAAAATTAACTTTTGTAAAACAGAAAGTTATATCAATTTCTATAGAAACAAGATTCATGAAAGAATATTTCAGAAGACAATATATTTTTTAAAAAAATTTTAATTACCGTTGAATAGCAAATTCTAACTCCTTTAATTTTTATGGAACAGACAT
Organism: Argiope argentata; assembly: GCA_026289955.1. Lineage (NCBI taxonomy): Eukaryota > Metazoa > Arthropoda > Arachnida > Araneae > Araneidae > Argiope > Argiope argentata. The sequence continues at coordinate 51,148 of JAOUZG010049332.1, forward strand.
TTCTTAAAGAACTTTATACTAGATTAAATTATTTAAGGCAAGAAATTGTATTACTTTTAAAGGTTAAAAAGAATTAAAAAAGAAAGAATAAAATGCAGATGTATGAAAAATATTTGCACCTATTATAAACGGCTACGAGTTTTTTTTTTTGTAAGAAACTATAGGAGAAAAAATTTTAAGGCAATAATGAAGAATTTTATTTTATGAATTATTTTTCGATAAACAAGCAACGTAGAAGCTGTAGGTTACTTCATGACCTTGCGGGGATGTATTTCTGATTAGGTAGGGTAGGCATCTGCCTAAATCACAGAACTGAATAACAGTCATGTGCACGTCCACTAAAAATTTTTATTAAGCTGATTACCCAATAAATAAATTTTTTAAATATAATACATTAATGTGTCAGTGTATACACGCATTGGATGATTTAAATTCGGATTTTGACTTAGATAATGCAGGCAATTACCTAGAAATCCTGAGCTAAAGAGGAGCCACGTGCAGCTCGATAAAAACATGTTCCTAAGCTTGATGCCAAAAAAAAAAATTAAGATGTTAATATTTCAGTATAAATGCACATTGAATTGTTAAAATAATTAACGTATAAATGATAACTTTTTATAACTTATTGGGATATAATTTATTTATTGATGCAAATCCATATTAAAAAAATATTAAATTTTATATTTGTTGGAAATTTAAAACTCCTTTGTAATTTTTCGCAATAATGAAATATTTATATACATTAGATAGGGACTCATTATCTGATAATTATAGTTAACTTTTTATGAATATTTTTATTATATATTATTTTATTACGTACAAATTACAAATACATTACATATACTTTACAACTTTAAGAGACTTACAAAAAATAATTTTAAAATAAATAAATAAACACGTAATATAAATTTTTTTAAGTCAACTCCTACTTTGATCAACAAAGAAAACTTTTATTTTAGTTATTTTTTATTTAATAATTACAATTATTAAAAATATTTTATCAAAAAATGATTGAGTTACGCATAAATTGAACTCTCATTCTTCACCTTCAAGTGAAAAATACTCAAATCTTTACATTTTACCTATTGAGTTATTGCCTGTTGAATTCAGTTTTCATTACAAACTGCTAAAACTCTATTCAAAGTATTAAAAATTAATTAAATTTAATTGATAAATTTATATTTTTAAAAAATTGTATTAATATCAGGTGTCACCCAGTAAAAGTTTAAAAAAATGTATTTGAACTCGAGTGGCTGAATAAAAAGTATTTTGTTAACAATTGAAAAATTGAACAAGATATATAAATTTTGAACAAGGTATATATATATACATATAGATAGGGAGAGTGTGGATTAATAGTAGAAATTGAAAGAAACATATTTTTTGACATAGTTAATAAAATACAAAAAAGTGTTTAAATAAAAGATTAAGCTGACTGACTATCAAAAGATTCTTAAAAATAATTGCCTAGAGCCACAAAATGGTTAAAACCGTAACTGTTGACATAACAACACACTGACGTAAAGCGTTACGTAAGCACAAGAAAACAAGCATGGCAATAACAGTTTTCAAACAAAACTGAAAACACTTTCTTCAGTAGAGCGTGAAAATTTTTCTCCTTAATGCTGTCTCTGAGGAAGTTAGACATTTAATAATCGCCGTAAAAGTTTTGAATAAATGTTTATAATTATGAGTTTACAGTAATCGATAGGCTAATACCTGATAATTGACTGGGATTTCTAACCGATTGTAATATATCCTTATAACTGTTGTTGAGTTATAACTAATTCCTGATTTTATTATTTTTCAGATGAAATTCAATATGAAGCTCTGTTTTGTGGTATTTTTAATGGCTGTAATGTGCGTTTCAGCGGAACCTGAACCAGGGCAGTAAGTTTCCTTTTTTGTTTTATTTATGAAATGGTTTATTAAATGTAGATAGACTGAATAAAACTATAAAATTTTAAAATATTGCATTATAGGGGTATTTATAATTTTAAAATTTAAATTAGTCAAAGAAACATATTTTAAAACAATTGCTCAGTTTTATAGGAATTTCAATAGAAAAAAGATTTTATAAAACCAAATGCTTATAATGTTTAAATTTAATCTATTTTATATTAAATATAATTGTAAACTAGCTAATAAGGAATTACATTGAGACTTCAAAATGTATTTTTTTGTTGATAAAATTTGATTTTTATTGCTTATACTTGATTACTTCAAGCAGTATTGAACATGTTTAAGCAACTAAAAAGCTTCTGATAATGCTAAGCTTTTAGTAATATGAATTTCCCTTTAATTTTAGTATTTATAATTTTTTTTTAAAAAAAACTATTTTTTCGTTTAGATAGCTTGATTCATTCTTATCCAATTCGTTCTCTTTCAATTCTTTATTTTATTTCAAAACTTAAAAAAGTTATTATATATGCTTCTCGATTTGTTATGTTTATACTTAATCCCAATACCATTCATTTCATTATTATTAATAATATAATTTTTATTTTATCGAATTATTATAACTTTTATTTTATTTCCTTTTTTTAAAATTTGTACAATTTTTTATAATAAAGACTGAAACATAATTTGATTAAATAACGGTTTGCGATGGCACGCTTTCCATAAAATAACCCTTTCATTACATTAATATCAAATATTATTGTCATATATTTCGGTTTTAACCAAGATAATTTTATAGTGTTATTGGAGATTTGAATGAATCACATACTAAAATTTAAAATGTTTGTATTAAGTTCCGAGTCTTTTATAGGGTCATTTGAATAAAATATTTTTAACGTTGGGACGTTTAAAGAGTTGTATTTAAGAAACTTACAAATTGGAGGAATTACATTAAAGAAATTACGTTCTGTGAAAAAAGATAAATAATGAATTTCATGAAAAAGTGAATTTTGTGCTAGAAAATGGAAAATAATCTAAAATTTTTCAAACACCTTATCAATTTTTAAAAATTGCAAGCACTAAAAAAGTGGAATTTAATATGGAATACAAAAACTGAAAGGCAATAAAACCTCACTCTTTTCTATTTACCTAAGTTTATTTTTTAATTTTATCAAGAAAGTTATATGCTTATATTTTTGTAAATAAAATTTCTTTTTGAAATTTAACTGCAATATTAATTTGTGAATCCTTTTTCCTTATTTCAGTTCTGATGAAAAAAATGTGGTAGTTCTTAAAGATGAGACTGAGCATCATCATCACCACCACCACCACCACCATCATCATCACGCTCATGAACATGGGCATGAACACGGACATAAACATGAGCATGGACATGAGCACAAACATGATCACGATCACAAACATGGACATGAACACAAACACGAACATGGGCATAAACATGACCATGACCACAAACATTTACATGGACACAAACATGAACATGGTCATAAACACGAACATTCACACAATCATGGCCATGCTCATTCACACGCTCATGACCATAAGCACGATCACGGACACAAACATTCTCATGATCATAGGCATAATCATGCCCATAAGCATGGTCATGACCATAAACATAATCATGGACATAAACACAGCCATGGACATAAACACGGTCATGATCATAAACATGCTCATAAGCATAATCATGGGCATAATCATAATCATGGCCACAATCATGAACATGGTCACAAACATGGTCATGGACATAATCACGGGCATGGTCACAAACACGAGCATGGGCATGGACATCAACACGGACACCAACATGGACACGGACATAACCACGCTCATGGTCATAAGCACGAACACGGTCATAAACACGGACACAAACATGAACATGGTCATCAACACGGGCATGAACATCAACACGGTCATCAACACGGCCATTCCCATCAACATGGGCACGGGCACAACCACGGCCATGAGCACAATCACGGACATTCTCACAACCACGGTCATGGACACAATCATGGGCATTCCCATAACCACGGCCATGGGCACAACCATGGGCATTCTCACAACCACGGTCATGGACATAATCATGCTCACAAGCATGGACATGGTCATAATCATGGGCATGAACATGGTCATGGACACGCCTTGGCTCATGCTCACGCTCTTCCTGTTGAACTTCATGGGCACGAATTTGCAGTTGAAGCCAAATCCGAAATCGAAGTCAAACCACATTCAGTTTTAGTGGAGAAGATCAGTGGAATCGGAAAGCACTTTCCTGGACTCAGCACGGAAGCCAAGTATGAGCCTTTATTCGCCAGAACTCCAGGGTTTCTTGAAAACCCCATCTTTGAAAAACTTGGAGCTGTCGTCAAAGCATAGAAAAGAAGCAGATTTAGAGTGGATAAAAACGACATCAGGACTCTCGATTTCAAGTTGAATGTTTCTTTCTTTCATGATAATTTATTTATTTACATGCCAAACAACTTGTCTAAGTGTAGTTCCTGTTAGATGTGAAACGATTTCTTCTTAATACTAGTTGTTTATATATCTTTATAAAAAGTATATATGTATAAAAAATATCTATAATTCATGTTGTTAACATTGATGTAACATTTACATACAGTATGCAAAAAATAAAGGGCATTCATACTGAGCTCAAATATGTATATTGTATAAAATAAATTAAAACGCATCAGTTGATCCTTATGTATATTAAATAAATTTGTAAAATATCAAACTGGAGGGGTTTTTTTGTAACTTTTATTCTTTGAAATTTCATTTTAATCATCATAATATATATGATGTGCTGGGTTCATTTTTACAAATTTTAACAATCAGTTGCCTGCAAACAATGTTAAATGGTTAGGTTGTCGGTTCAGATTTACAGAGCCCATTCTAAAGTTACACTAGAGATGATTTGGAGCCGAATTTCCTCTCCATTTCAAAAGAAAAAATGCCTTTCATGGAATTCAATATTCAACAAATTGTATATACAGCGAGTTTTAGTAGAAAATGAATTTAAAATTCTCTGATTTTTGGCATTGAAAGCTCAAAGCCATTATAGCTTTTTAGATTGCTCAAACATTATCTGCAACTGCTGTAGCAAATTAAAGTAGGAATTAAATGAAATAAAAGGGTTTTATAAAAAATGCAAAAGTGAATATACAGATTTCTTCTAAAGTTGTCCAAAGAGAATAAAGCAGATGCTTTTTGCCCTAAGCCCGAAATCACAATCTGAGGTTTTGTAGCTAAATAATATATCCGTTAAATAAAATTACAATTCAACCAGTCGTGTTATACACCCAGCAATTGGCACCTGAGCGATTGCAGGATCTTTGGTTCTTAACATGAAGAAAAATGCAAGTTTTAATGTAAACAAATCCTGGTTTAAAACCTCAATGCTATAAATAAAACAATTTCTGCGCATGTGCATGAACTTTAAAATCAAAATTTTTAAAAATCTATAAATTATTCAAAAAACTATTTTATTTCTAAGATAAATATTTTTGTAATAATAGAGATAAAATAATGTTTAAATTTGGTAAAAATATTCAAAATAAAAAAAAATGTTACAAAATATATGACTCTTATGCTATTTTGAGACTCGAACTGAAAACCTTCAAAAAACGACAATTCAACCAGTCACTTTATCCACCAAGCCACTTGGTACAAGAGCGGTAGAGGTAACATTGATTCTTAATACGAAAAAAAAGTAAGTTTTAATGTAAGCAAATCTTGTTTTAAAACCACAATGCTATAAAATGAAGCAATTTCTGCGCATGTGCATGAACTTGGCACTCAAAATTCCAAATAAATCTTTAAATTATTGAGTGAATTCTTTTATTTCTGAAATATATTTTTTGTAATTATTGAGATGAAACATAGTATTTAAATTTGGAAAAAAATATTTAAAATAAAAAGAAAATATTGGAACATATATAGAAATTACGCCATTTTGAGACTCGAACTGAAAACCTTCAAAAAACTACAATTCGAGCAGCCGCTTTATCCACCAAAGCACTTGGTACATAAGCGATCGAGGTAACATTGTTTCTTAATACGAAAAAATAAGTAAGTTTTAATGTAAGCAAATCTTGTTTTAAAACCACAATGCTATAAAATAAAGCAATTTCTGCGCATGTGCATGAACTTGGCACTCAAAATTCCAAATAAATCTCTAAATTATTGAATGAATTCTTTTATTTCTGAAATATATTTTTTGTAATTAATGAAATGAAACAAAGTATTTAAATTAGGAAAAAATAATCAAAATAAAAAGAAAATATTGGAACATATATAGAAATTATGCTATTTTGAGACTCGAACTGAAAACCTCCCAAAAAATACAATTCTAGCAGCTGCTTTATCTACCAAGGCAAATGGTACATGAGCGATCGAGGTAACATTGATTTTTAATACGAAAAAATATATATAAGTTTTAATGTAAGCAAATCTTGTTTTAAAACCACAATGCTATTAAATAAAGCAACTTCTGCGCATGTCCATGAACTTGACACTCAAAATTCCAAATAAATACTTAAATTATTGAGTGAATTCTTTTATTTCTGAAATATATTTTTTGTAATTATTGAGAAGAAACAGAGTGTTTAAATTTGGAAAAAATATTCAAAATAAAAAGAAAATATTGGATCATATATAGAAAATATGCTATTTTGAGACTCGAACTGAAAATCTTCAAAAAACTACAATTCGAGCAGCCGCTTTATCCATCACGCCACTTGCTACATGAGCAATCCAGGTAACATTGGTTCTTAATACGAAAAAATA
>JAOUZG010049351.1:0-13903 GCA_026289955.1 Argiope argentata
AATATATACCTCTTAAGCATATAATACTTAGGGGAAAATGATCTAACACATGAAAAATGCTTGACAATTTCGTTTGTATAATCTGCCACAATTTAGACAGAGTTGTGGGGGGGAAGCAAAAATCTTTATACAATATCTTTTGAACACCAACGTTTATTACGATTAATTTATAAATTCTCAGCCTTCTCAATCTTTACAAATGATGCCTTTCGGTTACAACGTAAAATGAACTCTGTTTTAAGGGAATAAAATAAAATAAAAATGTTGATGCATAAACCGTTGAAGTTCCCACACATTTCACTGATGAAGATCAAATTGGATTTATTACATTCAGTTTCTCTCTAAGAGTAATTAATTTTAATCAGAGTATCGAATTAATGGCTTCCAAGTGAAGAAGCAAAAAGTGAGTGATGGGGTCTGAGGGTTTTGGTAGTGTAATTATCTTGAGAAATCACCGTGATTTAAATTCACTTCAACATAATATAAATGAAAAAACATTATAATTGAAACTGCCTTAAAATATTAAATTTAAATTAATTTTAGTTTATCAATGGATTATGGATATTGGGGAATTTTAATTACTTTGAAGGTAAAAAGCTGCATGTTTCTTAAATGCTTCTTTCCCACAACATAACTTGTCGCAGATTTAACTGAGCTTCAAATTAATCATTGAATGTCAATTGTAAATCGTTTTACAATTGACATTCAATGTCAGATATCAACTAAAAATATTGATTCTAACGACAAAAAAATAAATATTAATGAAGATCACTCAAAAAGGTCCTTTACCCTTTTAACGAAACAAATGTAATAAGCAAATTAAAAAACATTTTTCACGAAACTCATAATTACAATGTTTGTGTTAGCAACTCTAACCAACAAATATTTTTTTTAAAATAATAACAAAAGATAATTCTTAATTAACATTTACAGAAAAGTGCGCTATAGGGTCAGTTCTTTATCTAACATACTCTAAAATAAATTTATTTCCAAGTACGAATTCTACTTTGAAACAAAATTACACTATATATTTAAATGCGATTTTATTGATAAATGCATTTAAATATTTAAATAATAAATTTAACTGAAATAATATTTAATAAAAGACAAAAAAGCATAGCAACTGTTTTGAAAGTTTCAAAGAAATATCTCTTTAATAAGAATAAAATCAAAGAAATGATGTTGAACTGGCCAGTGAATTTTCTAAGACAGAATTCAGAAGTTTTATTTGAAAAATAACATAACATTTTGTTTCAAATGTTGCAATCTGAGAGAAGAACATGATGCAATCAAAATGTCAGACTAAGTCGATTGTTACCAATTCAAAATCCTTCATCTCTCCATGTTAGAGGATCTGATGATACTCTACGAGGAAAATTGCCTGAGTTCGATTTCAGTGTTGTATGGTGGCAGATGAAAACTTTATAGAATGGAATCTTGTATTTTGTTTCATGTTCTTCATCTTACAAACAGAATAATTTGATTCACTTTCCAAATAGGATTTTTTAACAAAAGATTTTTCTTTATTTTAATTTCTTTTACCTTACTTTGATTTGAAAATTATTATTCTTTGCAGAGCTTTTTTGTAGTAAGTTTTTTGAGATAGAAAATTCAGGAAATATAATTTTGTATGAAATTACTTTTTGAAATGTTTTAGAATAGAAATTTGTTTGAAAGTCATATTTGATATAAAATATCAAAATTTAGAAGCAGAAAAAAATTCTTAAGCTTCTTCACATTATTGCAAATAAAGAATATTTTTTTAAAAATATTTTAAAAAGAATTTAATTATACGTTAAAATTTTTAAATATTAATAAGAAAGCAGTTTTATTTGTAAAAACAGTGAGAGAGTGCCTCAATTTGCTAACTAAATGCATAAGAAATTATGTTCATAAATTCATAGTTTCTTGTGGAATCGAAAAATATTTGATAAATATATAAAAAATGGTTACAAATTTTCTCCTTTGGAACCTATTCTATTAAACTAATTATAAAATCTCTCCAATTAGCTTTTATTACTTTCTTTGTAGATCTCAATTTGTATGCATTTAAAAATGTGCATATAAAATGTTGTCTCATTCCGTTCATTAGTTTAAGCTGTAAATGCCTCTTAACATAGAAAATTAGTTTAAAACAGTTTATACACAAAGTTTCGTATAGTTCGTATGATCCTTAAAAGAAAATAAATACCAATTATAGCTATAATAACGCAGGTAACATAAAATCAAAAGTCAGAATGCAGATACAGATTTGAAGTAAAATAACGAAACGGAAACATTCACGGAAGATTGGATTTCTTAAATGTAGATGTCGTGAAACGAAATAATAAAACAATATTGCTAATGAAAAAAAGGAATTCATTTTAATATAAGACAGAGCATTTAATAACCTGCTAGGTACTTACGTATTAGACTGTCGATGCGCCAACGGTCGCCAACCACCTCGAACCCATTTATTTAGGTGGCCAAAACTCTTTCATACATTACACCGCCATTGTTTGTCAGTTTTCACTTATAAACTCATCTCATGTGCATTCAAACACGTATTTTAGATGGAATAATTCCACAATTTTTGAAGTACGTCACTGCATATTTTTCGATGGCAGGTAAATCTCAAATTTTAATCATTTTAACGAGTCAAAAAAATCAGGACACAAAAATTATCTTCAGCGATCTTAATGATCTATTGCAGAAACAACAAAATAGCGGACGACGGTTAAGGTGTCCACAATTTTTAAACAATGATGTTTGTTTGCCATTATTGGTGGTTTAGCGACTCATTGGAGAAGCTTTCAAATTTGGTGATGAAGATCGACGGCTTAATACGTAAATACCCTCAGCGACTACAAATGAAGCTTCTCGTTCTCTCTCAATTATGATTATGGAATTTGATCTATATCCTTGATCTACAGGAAGACATCTCCTGCGGGTTAACCATATCCCACAGATATGCTTAATGGAAAGTTACTTTACCCTAATTTAGAAACTCTCCAAACTTGACGCGTTGGCAAAGAACATTAATAGAATTAAGATATTTAACTGAGAAGACTGATAGTACGTAGGTGTACTACTTTTCTGGTTCTTCAATGTAAGAAGATAAACACTAATCTTTGCAAACTACATGAAAACTTTAAAGGCGTAAATGTAAGTGTGATTTAGTATTTATTACATTACAATTAGTTTCATTCTTTGAAATAATTATAATGAATGTAAAAATTCTGTTCACTGAGGTCTCTTCATTCAAATATTTTTAATACTAAATTCTTCGAATATTCTTAAATTTGCTAAATTCTTCTTAGACATCATGGCTCAAAGATGTCAGTTACTTGGTAAACAAACTGTTGGACACTAGGCTATCCACTATTTTTAGTAACCCATCTTTTCCGCATGAAAAGATCACTATTTATTTAGTGCAGTACCAGGAGTTACGGATAAAAATTGTTATAAAGTTAAAACCTAACATTTCTTAACTATACATACTGCCATTAGCTGTATGAAATATTAAATTCATTGTTGTTTGGTCGTTTATGACTTACCTGTACATTCTTTTTCGGCAGTTGTGCTATTTTATGTAATAATTTATAGATTTAATTTACCAGGAAAACATCTATTTTATTTTATTTCTTTTGGGTTTAAACACATTTATTTTAAAACTTTTTTATTTTAGTTTGTCCCTTTATGGTAAAGAATATATTTTATTTTATCTTGTTTGCCTTTTTTAGTGTAATTGTATTTTCTTAAACATCTGGAGTTTCCCGAAATTGTCTCTTAATGTCATTTAATGATTATGTCTTCCTTCATAGATGATGATATGACACAATTTTTAATTTTTCGAAAGTAATTTAATTTCCACTTGGTTTATCTTGAAAATATAATTATTTATTTCAAAATTTACCTTTAGATTAACTCACAAAGGTACTTACGCATTAGACCGTCGACGCCAACGAAACCAACAACATGGCGGACGGCAGTTAAGGTTTGAACAATTTTTTAAATAATGGGGGTTTTTTGTCATTATTGGCGGTTTAAAAACTCCTTGGCGACACCTTCAAGCTTGGCGATATAGATCGACGCTCTAATGTGTAAGTACCCTCACAAATTCCATCTCTATATTCCCTTTCTGTGTATTGCTAAATAAAGCCTTCATGGCGAAATTTATCGATACTTAGCTGTTCTCTAAATATTTTACTGAATGAAAAACTTTGTAAGAAGGAATACAAGCAATTTTTAAAAGGAATTCAGATTTGTTACTTTCATTAGGAAAGGCAAACCTTACTCTGAAGTTCTCACTCATGAAGCAGTAGATGATGGGGTTGGCGAAGCTGTTGGCCATAGAGATCCAGTGGCAAGTGAAGAAAGCGGCGGTGAAGTCGGTGAATTCAGAGTCCGTTTCGGGCATCACGAGGTCGCGGTTGAAGTAGATGAGCAGGTTGAAGATGTGGATGGGCAGCCAGCAGACGGCGAACAGGATCACCACGGTGAACATCATCTTCACGATCTGCAGTAGTGAGAAGAAGGAGATGAAACATCGGGAAAACATCTAAGTAGGTGAATAAGTCATATCACTGACTGTCCGACCAGCTAGAAGACACACAAATGGCCGGACCGTCACAATAGCAACACCTGCGGGAACTGTGGTTGAGTTCTAAGGGTCGTCATCGGTGATGGTACAACCCTTCCCTTAGGAAGAACGTCCCATCATCAATGGGAGGAGTCAGATCCCTTACCTATATGTGTACCCTCCAGGGTGCGATATCCAACCACAATTCCGGAATCCTCGCATTCTCTTTTCGAGATCCCCCCCCTCCCCGAAATAAAATAATCGAGACATTTCATTTTTGAAAATATGTTCTTTACAACAACAACAACAATAATAATAATAACTACATTTTATATTCTGGTAGTCATTCCTAACAACTTTATCAGTGACTGTTTTAATGTACAACCTTATCAGTGACTGTTCAAAGAGGAAAACGAAAAACAGTCCACCCTAATTAAACTGCATTTTGCTATTTAAAATCTGACTTGATATATTTGTTTACTATCCTTTGTAAAATAAATAAATGATGCCTCAAAAATATAAACCAGGTTTGTGTTTGTAATGAACAGTTAATATAATAGGATTTCTTAGTGTTCATGTTAGGGAAAGAAGGTCATGATTTTTTCCTTTTTAGTTTCTTTTTTTTATTAGTCTTCTAATAAAAAGAAGAAAAAAAATTGAAGACAGAAGGTTGCAAAGAAAATAAATGAGATAAGCTTTTATTCGACATGTTTTCTTAATGAGGGATTAACACCTCCAAAAGTTTAATGTATGTTAATAAAGGCATGCCTTCGTATGCTGATGCTTCGATAAAATAAACTAATTAAAATTAATTAATAATAATTTCTAATATTTAATTTTTTAAATTAAAAAAACCTGTAAAAATACATATTTTACTTAATTAATATGTGTACCCAAATACATTTTTTTTTACTTTTTTATTTGTTTACCAATTAAATGGTTAACATAGTAGCTCTACCATTTGGAATGAATCCTAAAGAAATGTAAATTGGATAGGTATTAATTTTAATGCAATTTGAAAATATTTCTAACGAATTCAATGAAAGTAACAGAAAAAATAAATTGGAAATAAAAATAATATCATTCTAATCATACTGAAAATAAAAAACAATAACTTTTACGTATATATTTTCCCTTCCACTCATTCTGTTCACCGTTTAGTAAGAAATGGTAAAAATAAATAGATAAAAATGTATGCGAATGGATATGAAATGAACAACAAAACAAATTTTAATTGAAACGGAATAAAAATTATAGATTCTAGTTCAGTTACTGATATTATCGTCTCATTGTAAAGTCCCGCAAGGGCAATTTCGGGACGGATCTTGTAATTTAAAACCGCGATCAGATGACGAGGACACCTCTGCACACCACATCAGTTGGAGGACGTTTGCCTCCTGACAGATTTAACGTGCAACTAACCCCCTTACACGTAGGTTCTTCGGTGGAATCGGGTCTCGAACTTGGAACTGTACGGCTGACTAGCCGAGAACTTACCACCAGAACAGCACGACATAAAAATTATCAAAAGGTTTCCTTTACAAACAGATAATTTTCTGCATTTCCTTTCCTTTTATTTCGATGCAAATAAAAATTATATTAAAAAATATCGCTGTTAAATCATGTAAAAATAAAAAAAAACGACTCTATTAGTAATTTTTTGACTTTTTCCCCCAAAAATACCGGTTTTACGTAATACATAATTAATATCATTCCGGCTCAAAATCCAACACTTTATTCTTTAATTCGCGACACAAGGAATTCCTATATACAGCATTTTCTGTCAAAAGCGAAATATATTTTGCAAAGAAGGAAACACTTTTAAGAGTAATGAGAAAATAAATTCGAATTTTTTTCGAATGTTTTTGAATTAGAAAAAAAACTGTGCTAAAATATTCATCAATTTTTTAAAGAATAGCAAAACAATACCATAGTAACCTGATTTTTTATGAGCTAAATAATAACACAGATTAATTCGCAACGTAAACTATAACTTCAGATAGATGTTGAATGGGTCTTTCTAACAACTATTAAGGCAGGGGAAAATTAATTGCTTAAAGTGACGGATAAAAAACTTGATTTCTTATGCATATGAAGGAAAGAAATAATTTAGTCTGGAGTTCGCTATTTTTCCAACTCGGGATTAATTACAGAAATCATATTAATGACTTCGTACCCATCTAAAAAATTTTATTAGAATTAATAACATTTTTTTTCGTGCAGACTGACATCTTCTTATGTAAGCATTTTCTTAAATACTTTGAATATTAATTTACGAGATCCATAGGAAGACTAGAAGTATATTTGTGTTGAAAAATGCATATAACCTTTAACAGAATAAATGTACTATTCTTTCATAGAATTTCTATTTAATACCTTTTTTATATAATTTTCACTGTTATTACGTTACAATTATTTTAGATTTTTCATGCCGGAAAAACAAATTTTTAATTTCTCCTATAAATAAATATAAATACTATATAAGATCGGTCCTTTTTACTTGTAAGTCTGTCTTATCGAATAACTCATTAACATTCAAAATTCATAAATAGTATTTTATACCACTACTAGCTTTAAGAAAATTTCCACAAAAACATGTTTGTGGACAATTGTTTTAATAATTGTATCTTTCAAAAGATTTTTATTTTGCTATAAAAAAGTCATTAATTTTTTTCTACAGTAGATATTGCTAGGGTATTTGTGATATACTATTAAATAAATTAAACTTTTATATATGTTACGAAATTGTTAGATTAAAATATTATTATGAATGATCGATAAAAATATATGTTTTATTTATTATAAATAGCTATTTCGTCGAAACTTCAATTCATAGAAAAAGGATAAGCAAACTGAGAAATCTTTGGTTAAATTTGATGTTTACTTTTTATTTAATTGAGCATAAATATTTACCAAAGTTGCAGTCCCTTAATTAACCCTTTGCACTCCGATGGTGCCTCTCACTCACCGTTCACGATTGTGCCTCATTTTAGCGTTTATTTATTTATTTTTCAAATTCAATGGTTAAAAACGCCTGAATAATGGTTAAGAGATGTAGACTAATTTTTCAAAGAAATTCGACTTAAAAGAATTATGTATATGTATTTTTCATAGCAATAAAGAAATCCTTTTATTAGGTGAATAATTTTGCATCTAATTATTTGCCAGAGTGCAAAGGGTTAAAAATCGATAATTTGATAAGAAATCAACAATAAAGGTTCAAATATTTAAAATTTGTAATAGAAACTGAAGGGAAATATTTAAAAAGGAAATAATTATTTTCTTTTTATTAAAATTTAATCAAGTAAGGGGAATTTTAAAAGAAATTTGCATGAAAAATGTATTTGATTGAAAATCTATCATATTTGAGAAATTGAAGACTTTACAAATGCATAGAGACTTTACATTGACATAATTGCGGATCAAATACATTTGATCAGCAATTATGTAATATATGTAATATGCAATAAGTAATATGTATATTATTATGTAATATGTATATTATTTAAAGTACTTAAAGAATAAAAAGACTTTTATTTGTGATTTTAAAAGTCATATAGGCAAATTCCTTTATGTGTTAACCCAATTTAACGTTGTATACCATCAAAAGCTTTTATTTTCTAAATTTATTTTTAAAATGATCAATTTAAATAAATTTATGCCTAGTAAATTTATTTAAATTGATCATCATCGTATGATGCATCTGTAAAGCTTGCTGAAGGTGAATAAAAATTCTAAAATAGAAGAAAGAATATAATTTAATCGATTTAATTGATTAATCCTAAAATTAATTATAAAATAATGTATATAAAATTAATAACAAAAACTAATTTGGTTGCAAATAATAAATGAATATAAAAAATTATATAAAATTACATGTTAAATTAATTTGTTTTGAATTTATTGATCTTATTTGGAATGAAATGTCATACCTATTGATAAGAGCAAATTGCCTTTTAATAACTTTTAGGATATCCTTCATCATTATTTCCTTTACATTTTTACAGTTATTTACAATGGAAATTTGTTCTGACCTTATAAAAAAACATATGTAAAATTAAAATAAACGATGTAGTTGGTTTAAATTTAGGAATAAAATGAATATATTAATAAAATAATAAGTAATTAAAAGATTCAAAGATGATAGAAAAAGAGGTTGAGGAAGAAAAATGGAAATATATAATAAATAAAATAATGTAATGTTATAAATGAATGCAATAAAGTGAAAATATATATCCAAAATGTAATTAAAATATAATAAACTAATTAATATATGGTCTAGGAGTCTTGTTTTTGTGTTTGTATATTTGGAATTACTTTAATATACAGTATAAATATAAGCTAATTTCTTTTCAAAACTATCAGTACCTTCATAGACTTTTCATTTAAAAAGTTAATAATTAACGAATTTATATATTTTAAGAAGTAAATGTGTCAACATTGAAGCTTAATTGGCCTATTAAAAAAACTCAATATTGAGCATCAACTTTTTCCTTGCATAGAAATTGAAAGAATTTAAACAAAGTTATTTCTATCCTAATTTTTTAATTTAAAAACATCTCCAATATAAAGAGTAAAATAAACTGAAACTAAATTTATGCATCAGATAATTACTTAAAAACAATATTTTTATGTATACGAATATAATCCTAACGTTAGAAATACCTTCACAAACGATATATCTTAAAATTTTTTTCACATTATAACTTACTTTTTTTTCGCATTATAAATTTTGCATTATAACTTAACTACAGAGCTGTATACAGATTAAAGAAAATTCGCATTCTCCTTATTTAGAAATTAACTTTTGCATCTAGAAAGAAAAAAGTAATGGGAAATAAATCAGTTTTTTGATATGTTTTTTAAATTATCCTTAAATCTACGCTTGTTTATAATGCAAGGGCATTTTTTCAATAATCGTAAAAAAATTACTCAAATGAATAAGTAAATATAGGAAATCATCTAAATCCCTTTAGCAAAAACTCACTTCAGTATACGAAGGGAAAAATGCATGCAGATAAAATGGTTCAGATAATAATATGCATGTGACATGGACTACTGAAGTTTCGCTGAAATGATCCGATTTTTTTTTCTGCATTTGGGATGGATAATTTTTAAAAAGAAATCCTACTTTTATCTTTTAAGAGCTAATTATTTGAAACTACCCATATTTCGGTTAATACACGAAGTTTCTGCAGTCTTATTTCGAGTAACTTCTTTGAGATTGCATTTTCCATCGACTTGGATATAATAAGTTTAAAGAATAAAATTCACATAAATTGCTCAACTTTTTGAAATTTGAATATGAGCCGAGTTCTTGGTGAAAAAAACCCTTCTAATATATCAAAAAGAATAGTTCTATGTAGGGGTTATTAAATAATCTGCATATAGCTATAATGCAACTGTGTTTTTATGTATTAATAATTAATATTTGCCGACGTACTGACACATGGGTAGCTCGTCTTCCCCGTGATCTGGCCGTCCTGGGTTCGAGTCCCGGTTCGGGAATGAATGTTTTTTATCGGTTCTACCTGTGATATGATTGAATGTTCCATCCCCCGTTAAAAGGGACTGTGCAAGCGAATGTAAGGAGTAAATAGCTGTTCTGTATGTGATGTCTTTATGATTAGTGTTGTCTACCTCTGTAAGACCCGTGTGATACTTAGTGGTACCCGGGTATTCCTAAATGTTCAATAAAAATAGTCAATACTTATTATTAAACCGAAAAAGTGTGTTTCCCATTGGCTTCAAGGACATCGGGCTTCATAGTCAGCAGAATATTATTTTTTTACAAAATAAAAAGAACGCAAAGTCTCTGTTCTAGATGCACGCACGTAAGCGCTAAAGGATTCATCTCACAAGATGAGGGCTTTGCGTTATCTAACATAGAAAAAAAAACTCACAAAAAATACATTTTAAGTCTTAGCGTCGTCATTTTTTTCTTCTTTCTTAGATTATTAGTTCATTCATAATGTGAGCACATTCTTTGTCCGGCAAATCGCGTTTATTTACCATAATAAACCGAAATAAAGTCTTTCCATAATAAAAGAAAGAAGCATACGAAGAATGTATCCAAAAACTACACCAAATACGAGAGAATAGGGAGGAAAACCCAAAAAGACTAGTTAGGTTGCACCGTCATAATAAAAAGGATAGAATTCGGAGGGAAATCAGAAACGCGAATGATCCTTTCAAGTGGTAAGTTACACAACCCTGCTCTGTTTATTTACATTACACTTATTCATCTCCCGCAATAGCTGATGAGTAAAATACGAAAGGCTCAATATTAGCAGACTGAATGTAGGTGTAAGATGCAGGGTTTCTTTTATGTGAACAGTAGAGGCAGGGATCACATTCAGTTTTAGTCTCAAAATTTCATTAACATGTAGAAACGGGACACAGAACAAATTTAAAACAAAAATAAGAAACTTATGTAACATTAGATCATCATCTTTCGATTTTGTCAGTCTTCGTTTCAGACTGGCCTCTACTCTCTCGCTTCCTCCGTTCCCGACTCTGACTCGGACTTACCTATCTCACTCGCTTCATCAGTCACAGAATGACCGTTTCCCCCCTTGGATTCGCTTCTTTACACTCCTTCGTTCTGAAATCCATCTGAAATCGATTCTCTGGTTGATTTCTCTTCTCACTCAACCCTTTTTCTCCGTGTTCTTGTGGATCTCCACAAGAAGGGTTTCTATGTGAGGTGAGAACGGGTTGCAAATGTTGACAGGCTTTACAGTCAGGATATTAAAACAATATTTATATCAAAGGTAATGGTTACAGGAAGTCATCTAGTGGCATTTAAAAATTGTGTCAGTTTAAAATACACATATGCATAACCATCTTTCGAGTTCGATTTCCAGAAATGCGCCGATGGTACCCCTGACTGTGACAGAAGTTCATTGGTGACAGATATATGCACGAGCGTAGAGATAGGGTAAATGCTACAGAATATATTAGGGACCGAAAAAACACGCATATAAAATAGGTGTATGAATATAAAGTACGAAAGTCATTTTTAAAAATAAATATCACTTAAATAATACAATAGAAAATAATATTCATTTTTAACATTTTTTTATATTACTAAATTAGAAATAAAAACCGATCTTGTTTAGTTTTGACCTTATTATAAGCAATAGGTAAATAAAATGTATTTTTGTCGGTCTGAAGAGGGATATACGTCTATTTTTTGAGACAATAAAATGCAAGAAATTCTCAAAATATGGTCAAAGGTAATTGATTAATTATGCAATTACAAAAAAAAAAAAAATACTGAACTTTAAATGGGACTCCATCCATTTTTTAAACTGTCATTAGTGTAATTATAAACCAAATATAAGAAATAGTCATAAATGGTTTGGGATGAGGTCCAAATTAAATGGATATAAATTTTAGTTACATGTAGGTGCCCTAATATTGCAGCAGAATGAAATTTATTTGATTTACTACGGTTAAAGGAAGTTGAACCACACCCTTGAAATTTTGCCTATTCGTCTGGTATTAACTTTAAATATCAACTTTGATTGATCTAAAAAGTTTGTCACTATACTTGCAATTGCATCACCCATTTAATCATTGCATGAAATAGTTATTGTTTTGAATTTCTGTGGATGTCTCAATGCACATTTAATTTCAAAATTGTTTTTTTTCCCGAATGGGGACATACCAGCGGAACCTGAAACATCTGAGCTCTAATTCATAATATCGGCAAATATAACATGGGTTGCTATTGTTTACCAATGGATTCTAAAGCCTCCAGCACTTTTGCTGATGCGTTAAGGTGGATTTATTTCAAAAAATTAGGGGTGAGAGGAAAAATAAAGGAAGGGATGTTTACATTTAGGTATAAAGTAAATGCCTGAAATGTGCACGTCTTTCCACGTTTCATCTCTTAGTGATGTAGTGTCGTAAAAAAATGGTTGTCTCAGGATACTGAAACGAACAGAAAGATTGAAATTCCGCTATTTAATAGATATATAATCCATAGTGGTAGATTTCTGATTCAATAGACTTGCAGCAGCTTAACACCATTAAGATGCTGCAATTATAAGACCTGAGTCCTCGAGCAGAGGTAGCGCGTTTTCATAGTGTATTGGGCATTCCGGGTTCGAATCCCGGCCAGGGCATAATTGTTATTCTGTGTTCTATGTGTGATGTGAGTGAATGTGCACCCTTGTAAAAAGGGGCTGTGCAAACGAATGTGATAAGTATGCCATATTCCTATGAGCTAGAACTCAGAATTCTGCCCTCGGGTTCTCAGGGATCCATACTCTCAGAAGCTACTGCACCCTTTCTTCCGTTGTAAAGAGGACACATCATCAACATCATCGAAGTCTATTTAAGCGTCTTATATCCTTTGTGCGTGTTCTCAAACCGGAAATGCATAAGACATCAGCTCTTGTCTGGTGCCTCTATTACTTGCGCATGCGCAAAAATAAGCAACCGCACAGATGGATTGCTTCCACAACCCTCTGATAACACCTTTAACAGCCTTCTGATAAACGCAATTATATCCCATAACATATTTTATGGCATTAATCTGTACACAGTATCCTTTATTTATTAAATTTGTCAATTTAGTTCTGCATTTGTAACGCAAATGATTCATTTTGGGTTTGAGGCAGATGCGGATAGCGTTAGGTCCGAACTCGCAATCTTATGGTTAAAAGCCGAGTAACATGACCATCGAGCAAAAGTGACGCTTCAGCTCGAGGGTTGTTATCTGGTTTATATAGATTTCATCACACGCTATAATCTTTTTTATGAGCTTCGTTAAAGCGTATATGGAATCATTTATTTATTATTATGACTCCCGATTGTTTGGCTTTCACATTTGTTGGCACTTTATTAAAACAGTGGCTGGGTGTTATAATATAAATATTTTAATTACTAATTACACGTACCCCCATATAGTCGTGAGCTAATCTCTCTGCAAGGCTGGTTACTTTAGCCCGTGTACAATTAATAGAGGCGCCAGACTAGTGCCGACATATGACGAATTTCTTGTCTGAGGAGAGTACGCTCAGACGATGTAAGATGCGATGTGAAAATAAAAATGTCTGGATTTTAATCGAAATTATTTCTTGGTGTTTTGTTTCTGGCGATAGAATCATAACAACCTTCTGATCACAGCAAATTATTTCCCATAACATAAATCTTTCACTAATTACATTTCAAAAGTTACATTTCAAATGCATATGAATGAATTTTCCTCATTCCCATGTAACACATCCTGAAGCATAATATTGTACAATATTATGCGATAATATATGATATTAAAAATATTCCACAATATTAAACAATATTGCGAATATTAATCAATATTGTACAATATTT
>JAOUZG010049361.1:0-20601 GCA_026289955.1 Argiope argentata
TGTACTTAATATATCTACAAAAATTAAGCGAAAACTTCTCTTTTTATGTTTACACTGTGTAACAGTTTAGATAGCTATATTATCAACACTCGGGGTTAAAAAGCAACCCACACACTATTGCTAGAAACGATCTGAATTCTGTAGCCGTACAAAATAAACGAAAGCTATAAAATTTGGCAGGAGTGGGCGGTAATTTGCTGATAGCCTAAGCTTGTTAACCTCCCATGAAGAACAGGAGGGGAAGGAAAAAAACCCTTGAACGCTTTCAATGCATCCCTTCTGGGAAACCGACACGCTTTCAGGACAGAAAACTTGTGCCGTTTCCTTCGCTTTATAAAAGTTTCACGAGTAGAATGAAAACGCCCAGAGGGTTGAAGCCTCAGCACATATCCCTATCAATGTCAGTCTTCATAAATCTTTAAATTCATCTAAAGGAGTAATAACTTGCGGAGAGCTACATAATGTACCCATGGATGAAATAACTAAAGAATTACACAATCAAGGTGTCAGTCATGTGCGCCAAATCACAATTCTGCGTGATGAACAAATTTTGAATACCAAGCATTACATTCTAACATTCAGAAGCCCAAAACTACCAGAAAGTATCAAGGTCGGATGCATGAATTTACCTGTTCGTCCTTATATACCAAACCCTCTGCGCTGTTCCCAATGTCAAATATTCGGACATTCTAAATCAAACTACCGAGGGACTATTACTTTCGCCCGATGTGCAGAAAAAGATCATGACAGCCAGTAGTGTATGGCACCTGAAAAATATATTAATTGCAGGGGAGACCAAACTGTTTTCTCTCGTTCCTGTCCCCGTTGGCAATTGGAAAAACAAATTGTTGCAGTAAAATTTAAGAAAAATATTTCTCATCCAGAGGCAAGACGTAAGGTTATAGATCAAACCCCTACTCCAGGCATCAGTTATACCTCCGCTGTTTAAACAAAATCTTCACCTACTGCTAATTCTATAAATCTGCCTAAAAATTTGAAACAAACTAACCAAGAACAGTTTTCCTGTTCCGATTCCGATTCAGTTTTAAATAGCGTATCTGAATCAAGTAAAATTCAGAGACGTAAATCAAAATCAAAATCTCAATTCTTATTGGTGCTAAGGCTTTATAAACGGGACTTATCACAAAGAGATTTGGCATCGAAATTTAAGAAAACTACCATCAAAGACTCAGCTGCTATGGGATTAGCTAGTAAGGGTCTTGTCCATCAGGACTTGCAATCAATTTTTAAAGACTGTTCTAAAAATAATGAGCTCATCTCCCTCCATCCATCAGAGGAAGAGGATGACTTAAAAATGAGTTGCGATGTTGCAGCAACTCCATCTACTTCCATTAACCCTTTTACTAAAACCTTTTCTTGATGGGTACCTTCCTTTCGTGGAACTGTCGCGGCATACGATCTAAGTTACAAGGCATTAAACTTCTTTTTAGCAATTTTCATCCTATTTGTATAGGACTTCAAGAAACATTCTTATCATCCGACATGCCTTTTAAATCGCGTAGATATAACATCGTCCGAAAGGATACAGCCTCGGAAACCAACTGTACTGGAGTCGAAAAGATGAAGCAGAACTTTTAGACATCTTTATTTTCTGCTAGGATGTCACAACACACAACACAAATACACAACACAACACAACAATTAAAAATAGGAAGAAAAAAAACGATCAGCACATCTCGAAGACTCGAACAGACTCTTCTGTCCACCGAATGTCTTCTCTCTTTTAAACTTGTTTTTATCGCCTCCCCCAGTTACTACGCCACTTGGCGGTCACAGGCAACCTGATCCCTCTGGGTTTTCCAGTCTTTCTCGGTTCCCAGGCAATACGATCCTTCGAGTCATTACAGTTTTCCTTGGTTCCCAGGCAATACGGGCCTTCACGTCGTTACAGCCATCCTTGGTTCTCAGGAATACTACCTTTCACGTCTTTACACAATCATTCAGGTGGTGTCTGTATCCTTACATCTAATATATACCCGAGCATCCCTCTTACTTTACGCACTTCTTTGCAAACTGTGGCTGTCTAGGTTCATGTTCGAACTTTAGTCACAGTATGTTGCATCTACTTGCCACCAAATGAAATGATTAGCAAAAATAATCTTGATACCCTTCTAGACCAGCTGCCTCCACCATTTTTGTTAATGGGTATTTCAACGGCCATAGCACTCTGTGGGGTTCGGATACCACTAATTCTCGTGGGTGACAGATTGAACGGTTAATATCCGATAACTATCTCCGTTATCTCAATAATGACGAGAAAACCTACTTTCACGGGCCCACACGTTCCTTCCACAGCCTTGATCTGGTCATCTGCTATCTTACCCTGTTACCAATACTTAATTTTTCTGACGGAAATGAATTATACAACAGTGATAGCTTCCCCTTGATAATCTCCTATGCGGATAGTGGTGGTGTTATTCAATTTTTGCCACGCTATTTATTCCATAGGGCAAATTGGGATAAATTCAAGCAATTTGCGGACCTCAATGAGAGTATGATCAACTCTGGGGACATCAAGGAAGCTGTACAGAATGTCGTGGACTGTATCATAAACGCCGCAAATAATATTATTCCTAAAAACTCATCACGTTTAAGGAAATTTCGTTGACCGCGGTGGAATGCAGCTTATCGCGACAACCGAAAGAGAGAAAAGAAATTATGGAACCTTTTCAGAAGGTACCCAACGAACGAAAATCTCGTAGCTTTTAAGCGTGCCAAAGCCATTGCTCTCGAATTCGCCGTTGAAGTCAGAGAGAGTCATGGGTCAACTTTATATATTATATCACATCCTCAACTTCCAGTAAGCAATTGTGGAGAAAAATCAAGGCTGCATTTACCGGGATTTTTGATTTCCTATTTTGAATTCAGGAGGTTTGAATTATACCGCTCCATTAGACATAGTCAATGCACTAGGGAAATCTTTTGAGCAAGTTTCTGCTGCAAATTCTTATAGCCCTAAGTTTAGGGCGATTAAACATAGTCCGGAACAAAAGCATTTACATTTTAAAACCCGCATACCACTTCCTTACAACTGCCCGTTTAAAATGCGCGAGTTAAAAACTGCTGTCTGAAGCACATGATACTATTCCCGGGCGTGATCTCATATAACATGCTTCGCTATCTGAGTACATCTTCTCTTTCCAATATTTTAACATTATTTAATAGAATCTGGACTGAACAATAGTATTCCCAAAACAGTGGCACGAAGCTATTGTAATTCCAATTCTCAAACCTGGTAAGAACCCCGGAAATCCTTTACACTATAGACTAATTGACTTTACCAGCAGTTTATGAAAGATTATGGAACGTATGGTCAATGCCCGTCTTGTATATGAATTAGAGAAGCATGATCCCATCACCCCATTCCAGGGCGGTTTCCGAAGAGGGAGATCAACGTTTGATAACTTGATCCTTTTAGAGACCCAAATTCGCAATTCTTTTGTTCGAAGGAATCATCTTGTTTCAGTTTTCTTCGATGTCGAAAAAGCTTACGACCGAGAATGGCGTTTTGGCATATTATCTACACCTTTTAAATTTGGTTTTAGAGGAAATTTACCAATATTTTTAAATAACTTTTTATCTTGTCGAATATTTCGAGTTCGAATGGGAATTATTTATTCTAATCACTTCACCCACGCTGAGGGTGTTCCTCAGGGACTCACCTACTATAGGTAGGTACGGGTGTCCCAATCCCGAGGTTCCCAGAAATCTTGGCTCATTTTATGTTTATTCTCCCATACGCTTTCATCTGTCTGCTTGATCCTTCTTTCCCTCGACGGTAAGCGAGGGAGTTCTCCATGAGAAGCTATAGCCGCTTTGTTTGCTTCTTGCTTCTCATGGGCAACCCAAACCCCCAAGTGTTGGCCATGCGTGGCAACGCATTAGATAGGTGGTGCACTGTGGTACCCGGTGCATCAATCGACTGGTAACTATCAGAAAGGGTTGTTAGTTTGCTAGGGATCAAGCAAAGTTGTTACTACTTGGGCTTGGCGTTAAGGGTATGTATGTAACTCCGAGCGTATAGGCTTCGGCTAGCACTAAGGTAAGCGCCGAGGCTGGGAATCGCCAGAGCCGGTGGCTGCCTCCTTGGTGGGTGGTGCCGTCGGGTCCGAATTCCCATCAATATCGTATGGGCAAAAAAAAAACAACATTTATCCCTTAAGTGAGCAACAAATAGAACCAAAAATCATTCATCACAAACAAAAGAAGGAAAAATATTTTGATAATTTGTTTATTATAAAAAGGATTAGTGAACAGAATGAAACATTTCATTCGGTTTTACCTTTCCTTGTCGAAAAGGCCATCAAAAGCACTGTTGGTGAATTATCTTCAATCCGGAAACTTAGATCGGGGGTCTTACTCGCTGAGGTTTCTTCTCACGACCAAGCAAAGCAGATCATTAAACTTAAAGCATTAGCTGCGATTCCCGTCAAAGTTTCTGCACATGCCTCTCTAAAAACTTCAAAAGTTGTTATAACTTGCGGAGAGCTTTTAATACTACAATAGAAGAAATTACAGAGGACTTAAAGTTTGAAGGAGTGACGCATGTTCGCCGTATTTCAGTAAGGAGAGATGGACAACTCCTCCCTACAAAACATCTGATTCTAACATTTCAAAACCCTAAATTACCAGAATCTGATGAAGTGGGTAATATGAAATTAGTGGTACGTCCTTACATCCCGAACCCCCTCCGATGATACCAACGCCAACGTTTCGGACATGATAAAACTGCCTGCCGAGGACAACTATCTTGAGCCCGTTGTGCAGAGAAAGGCCATGACAGCCAGCAGTGTGATGCACAAGAGAAGTGAGTAAACTGCAACGGTAGTCACACTTCCTTTTCTCGAGAATGTCCTCGTTGGAAGATAGAAAAAGAAATTGTAACCCTTAAAATTAAGGAGCAAATTCCTTATCCAGAGGCAAAACGAAAAGTCCTATCTCAAACTCCAAAAGCTAGCGTAAGTTACGCATCGGACGTGCAAACGTCTTTCTGTAAAAACTGCTCTTGCTAAAATTGTACCGAAAATTCCACTCTAGTGAATATAAGTGAAAAATCATCTGATTCTGGTGCTGAAACATCGGCAATCAATGTTTCTGAGAAAACGAAATCCCGGAAATCCAACACGGAAAATTCACTCAAATTAAAGCTTTCCAAACGTGTTCTTTTATCGACACAATTAATTACAAAATTAAAAAAGTCGAATGTAAAAAACTCTGTCTCTCTTGGACTTGCAATTCAAGGCGTAGTGCATCAAGACTTGTCGTCCATTTTTAATAGTTCTTCTAGGAATCCCCAACTTTTATCTTTACATCCATCTGAGGAAGATGATGAAGATGAAATCTCAATGAATTGCGAGATTTCACCAACTCAAGATCCTGCTGAAAACAATACACTCTCTAAACCAAATTCTTAATGGGTTCTTTCGTTTCTTGGAACTGTCGTGGTCTAAGGTCAAAAACTGTTGACATTAAGTGCATCATTAATAAGTTTCATCCTTCCTGTTTGGCAATTCAGGAAACATTTTTGAATCCTAACATTTCCTTCAAAATACGTGGTTATAATATTGTCAGCAATGATGCAGAATCAAATAATTCTGGTCGTGTTTGTATTTTAACTTCTAATCTCATCCCCAATACACCTCTTAATTTGCACACTACCTTGCAGGCTGTGGCTGTTCAAATACATATTAGAACACTTGTTACAGTTTACTGTAGTTATTTGCTACTATATGTTGCAATTAATGAAGAACAACTTAATGACCTTATCGAACAGCTTCCTTCATCATTTTTATTACTCGGTGACTTCAATGGACATAGTATTTTATGGGGTTCAGACGGTACAAATGCTCGGGGGCGACAGATAGAACAATAACTGTCTCTGTCTGCTAAATAGCAATGAAAGAACGTACTTCCATGAACCCACGCGAACCTTCCACAGTATTGATTTATCCATCTGTTCTCCTGAAATTTTGCCTTTGCTGAATTTAGCAGTTGGAAGTGATATTCATAATAGGATTACTTCCCTTTAATTGTCACTCATGGTGATAGCGGCAGTGTGATTTCCTGTCCACCGCGTTTGCTATTCTAACGTGCAGACTGGACTACATTCACGCAACTACAAGAAATTATTGAGACGATTGTCAACAGTAGCGACATAAAGGAAGCAACACAAACTGTCATTGATTGCTTTATATATTCCGTTAATAATGCTATCCCAAAGTGCTCCCCACGAAAACGAAAATTTCGAAAGCCGTGGTGGAATGAAGCTTGCCGTGACAGTTATCGGGAACAAAAGAAACGTTGGGACATTTTTCGTCGATACCCGTCTACTGAAAACTTTTAAGCGCGCGAAAACCAATGCTCGCCGCATCCGCCGGAGAAGCCAGAGATAATCTACCTCCAGAAAATTACTTTGGAAGAAGGTAAAAGCAGTGAATGGGATTTATAATGATTTTTCATTTCCTGTGCTGAAACACGGAAATATTACGATTTCCCCTCCTATAGACGTTGTCAATACTCTTGGTAGAGCATTTGTACAGTTTTCTGCTGCTGATTCATACAAGCCTACTTTCATGACCGTAAAGAATCGCGCAGAACGAAAGATTTTGCGGTTTGCTACCAGAAGATCCCTTCCATATAACTCTGAATTTAAAATGTATGAACTGCTTTCAGCCCTGTCTAAAGTACATGATACCATCCCTGGGCCGGATGGAATTACATATAACATGCTTCGCCACTTGAACACGCGTTGCCTAACCAATCTGCTATTATTATTCAATCGCATTTGGACTGAGCAAAAGCTATTGAAGCTATTGTCATTACAGCAAAAGCTATTGCAAAAGCTATGAAGCTATTGTCATTACAGTCCTGAAACCCGGTAAAGATTCATCTAATCCTCTGAACTACAGACCTATTGCACTCACAAATTGCTTAAGCAAGATATTGGAGTGCATGGTCAATGATAGGTTTGTTTCCGAATTGGAAAGAAGGGCATGTATTCCGCAGTAGCAGAGTGGTTTTCGTAGAGGACGTTCAACATATCATAATATTGTCCTACTCGAGACACAAATACGCAACGCATTTGTGTGTCGAAACCATCTTGTGGCTATCTTTTTTGACGTAGAAAAAGCTTACAATCGCACATGGCGCTTTGGCATTCATTCGATTCTTTTAAATTTTTGATTTAAGGGAAATTTGCCTATTTTCTTAAAGAATTTGTTATCTTTACGATCATTTCGTGTCCAAATTAGAAATTTGTATTCCGATCCTATTATTCAAGCTGAGGGTATTCCTCAGGAAAGTATCCTCAGTGTAACACTTTTTATCCTCCATTTTAGTCAAATTTTTAATGTTTTACCTTCATCTGTTCAAATCACTTTATATGTGGATGATCTTATGATTTAATGTCAAGGAAGCAATATGCGTTCAATTGAGCGCCAACTGCAAATTACTGGTAATAAGCTAACTGACTGGTAAATTAAAAGGGATCGAATTCTGCTCCTATCTTATGTCGCGGCTTCCATTAGTGGCCGCTATGGTGAATGACGTCACACACTCCCATGGAATATTATTGTACGGGTTCGAGGGCACATTTTGCATCCCATTATAGGCTCAATAAGTGCGTGTAAGGATGTTTATTAGCGCTATTATATAGCAAAATACGCAAATGCATATTAATCTACGATGGGGCGAAGGAAGTCTTCTCCCCACATTACGCTCTTCCGTTTGAGGGGTCCGCGTTTCCGGTGGTATGTTCTGATAGGCTCAATAAGTGCGTGTAAGGGGGTTTTATTGCGCGATTATTTAGCAAAATACGCGATTACATGTTAACCTACGTAAGGAGAAGGAAGTCTTCTCCCCTCATTACGCGCTTCCGTTTGTGGTGTTTGCTTTTCTGGTGGTATGTTCTGATGCTCCATCACCAGAGATATTTGAAATCCATTCAAACGATTCTAGATGAATTAGAAGGGGGCGAAATTTGCGCCCTCTCGTTTTTTAACGTCTTCCATTAGGGCCGTTAGGGGTAAATGACGTCACATACTCCCGTGGAATATTATTTAACTGGTGCGGGGGCACATTTTTCAACCCATTATAAGTTTAATAAGTGCGTGTAAGGGTGTTTTATAGTGCGATTTTATAGCAAAATACGCAATTACATTTTAACCTACGTCGGGGGAATGAACACTTCTATCCACATTAGGCGCTTCCGTTTGATGGGTCTGCTTTTCCAGTGGTATAAGGTGATGCTCCATCACCAGGGATATTATTTGCCACCATTCAAACGATTCTAGGTGAATTAGAAGTAGGCGAAATTTGCCCTTTCGTCTTTTAGCGGCTTCCATTGGCGGCCGCTGAGGGTGAATGACGTCACACACTCCCATGGAATATTATTGTACGGGTTCGAGAGTACGTTTTGCATCCCATTATAGGCTCAATAAGTGCGTGTAAGGATGTTTTTTAGCGCTATTATATAGCAAAATACGCAAATGCATATTAATCTACGAAGGGGCGAAGGAAGTCTTCTCCCCACATTACGCTCTTCCGTTTGAGGGGTCCGCGTTTCCGGTGGAATGTTCTGATGCTCCTTTACCAGTCCATATTAGAAAAATGCGAAGAAATCTTAAGATATATAGAAATATCTTTAAATCGGATTATTGTCAATTCGAGCCTATTCTTCCGTTTTGTGGTGAAAGAAGGTCAATTTAACTCGAAACAGTAAAACAGCGATATTTATGAAAAAAAAAAATAATTTTGCAAAGTTTTAATCAGGCAGTACTTGGAAAAATGCATAGAAATCAGAAGATATATAAAAAAACATGAAAAGCTGATAATTTGATCGTTTAGAACCATATATTCCGTTTTGTGGAGAAAAACGTCCAATTTATATCGAAACAGTAAAACAGAGATATTTACAAAAAAATGTGAATTTTGCAAAATATGACGCAATTAATACTCAGAAAAATGCAGAGGAATCTTAGGATACATCGAAAATTCTCAAAATAGGATAATTAGAAGTGAAAATGTATATGCTTGCAAAGTTGTCTTATAGCTCTATTGTATAGAAAAAGATGCAAGAGGTAGGAACACTCCTCCCCACATTATGCGTTTCCCGTTGAGGAGTTCGCGTTTCCGGTGGTATGGGCTGATGCTCCGTCACCAGGCCTAACATTTGCCAATAATTATAACGATTCTAGGTAAATTAGAAGGAGCGAAATTAGCGTCCTTTCGTTTTTTGCGTCTTCCATTAGGGCCGTTAGGGGTGAATGACGTTAAACACTGCAAAGGAATATTATTGTACGGGTGCGGCGGAACGTTTAACACCTCATTACAGGGACAATATGGGCTTGCAAGGGAGTTTTATTGCGCGATTATATAACAAAATATTGAATTACATGTTAACCTATGTAAGTGGGAAAGAACACTTCTCCCCACATTACACGCTTCCGTTTGAGGGGCCAGCGTTTCCTGTGATAAGTGCAGATGCTCCTTTACAAAGGCTCTCATTTGCCACCATTCAAATGGTTCCAGGTACATTAGTAGGGGGCGAAATTCGCACCATTTCGTTGTATCGCAGCTTCCATTGGCGGCCGCAAGGGATGAATGACGTCCCACACTCCAATGGAATATTTTTGTACTGGTTTGGTACCACATTTTGCACCCCATTATAGGCTCAATAAGTGCATGTAAGGGAATTTTATAGCGCGATTATCTAGCAAAATACGCAATTACATGTTAACCTAAGAAGGGGAATGAAAACTTCTCCCCACATTACGAGCTTCCGTTTGAGGTGTCCGCTTTCACGTTATGTTCTGATGCTCCTTCACCAGGGCTATCATTTGCCACCATTCAAACGGTTCCAGTTACATAAGAAGGGGGTGAAATTTGCGCCTTTTCATTTTTTCGCGGCTTCCATAAGGGCCTCTAGGGGGGAATGAACTCAACCAATCCCATGGAATATTATTGTACGGGTGTGAGGGCACGTTTTGCACTCCATTATAGGCTCCATAAGTGCGAGTAAGCGGGTTTTATAGAGAGATTATATAGCAAAATTCGCAATTACATGTTAACCTACGCAGGGGTGAAGAAAAACTTCTCCCCACATTACGCGCTTCCGTTTGAGGGGTCCGCGTTTCTGGTTAGATGAAATGATGCTCCGTTATGAGGGCTATCATTTGCCACCATTCAAACGATTCTATGTAAATTAGAAAGGGGGCGAATTTTTGCTCCTTTTTGCTTTTTCGCGGCTTCCATTAGGGCCGAAAGGGGTGAATGACGTCACACACTCTCAAGGAATATTATTGTACGGGTGCGGAGGCACGTTTTGCAACCCACTATACAATCAATAAGTTCGTGCAAGGAGGTTTTATAGCGCGATTACATAGCAAAATACGCAATTACATGTTAATCTTCGCAAGGGGTAAGAAACACTTCTCCCCACATTACGCGCTTCCGTTTCGGGGGCCCATGTTTCCGGTTGAATAAATTGATGCTCCTTCACCAGGGCTATCATTTGCCATCATTCAAACGATTTTAGGTAAATAACAAGGGGGAGGAATTCGCACAATTGCGTTGCATCGCAGCTTCCATTGGTGGCCGTTAGGGGTGAATGACGTCACAAACATTAATTGAATATTATGGTACGGGTGCGGGGCCACGTTTTGCACCCCATTATAGGCTCAATAAGTGCGTGCAAGTTAGTTTTATGGAGCGATTATCTAGCAAAATACGCAATTACCAGTTAATCTACGTAGGGGGGAAGGAACATTTCTCCCAACAGTACGAGCTTCCATTTGAGTTGTCTGTGTTTCTGGTTATATGAACTGATGCTCCGCCACGAGGGCTATCATTTAACACCATTCAAACGATTCTAGGTAAATTAGAAGGGGTTCGAATTTTGCGCCATTTCGTTTTTTTACGGCTTTTATTGGCGGCCGCCAGGGATGAATGACGTCACACACTCCCATGGAATATTATTGTCCGGGTGCGGGGCACGTTTTGCACCCCATTATAGGCTCAATAAGTGCTTTCAAGGCGGTTTTATTTCGCGTTTAAATAGCAAAATACGCAATTACATGCTAACCTACGAAAGGGGGAAGGAAGACTTCACTCCACATTAAGCGCTTCCGTTTGAGAAGTCCGCGTTTCTGGTGTTATAGGCTGATGCTCCGTCACAAGGGCTACGATTTGCCATGATTCAAATGATTCTAGGTAAATTAGAAGGGTGCGAATTTTGCGCCCTTTTGTTTCTTGGCAGCTTCCATTAGGGACGCTAGTGAAGAATGACGTCACACACTGCCATTAAATATTATTGTCCGGGTGCGGGGCACGTTTTGTACCCCATTATAGGCTCAATAAGTGCATTGAAGGCGGTTTTATTTTGCGTTTATATAGCAAAATACGCAATTACATATTAACCTACGGAGGGGTGAAGGAAGACTTCACTCCACGTTAAGCGCTTCCATTTGAGGAGTCCGCGTTTCCGGTTGTATGTTCAGATGCTCCTTCACCAGGGCTATCATTTGCCACCATTCAAACGATTCTTGGTGAATTAGAAAAGGGTGAAATATGAGCATTTTCGTTTTTTAGCGGCTTCCATTAGGGCCGATAGGGGTGAAAGACGTCACACACTCCCAAGGAATATTATTGTACTGGTGTGGGGGCACGTTTTCAACCCCATTATAGGCTCAGTAAGTGCGTGTAAAGGGGTTTTATAGCGCGATTATATAGAAAAATACTCAATTACATGTTAACCTTCGCAAGGGGGAAGAAAAACTTCTCACGACATTACGCGCTTCCGTTGGAATGAACTGATGCTCTTTCACCAGGGCTATCATTTGCCATTATTCAAACGATTTTAGGTAAATAATAATTAGGTAATAATAATTAGGTAAATAAATTCAAACGATTTTAGGATTTTATAGAGCGATTATATAGCAAAATACTCATTTAAATGTTAACTTACGTAGGATTGAAGGAACACTTCTCCCCAAATTAGGCGCTTCTGTTTGAGGGGTACGCGTTTCCGGAGGTATGTTCTGATGCTCTTTCACCAGGGCTATCATTTGCCACCATTTAAACGATTCTTGGTGAATTAGCAGAGGAAGAAATGTGTGCCCTTTCGTGTTTTCCCGCTTCAATTAGGGCCGCTAGGGATGAATGACGTCGCACATTCCCATGGAATATTATTGTACGGGTGCAGAGGCACGTTTTGCGCCCTATTATAGGCTAAATAAGTGTAAGAGGGTTTTAAAGAGCGAAAATATAGAAAAATACGTAATGACATGCTAACCTTCACATGGGGGAAGAAACACTTCTCCCCAAATTACGCTCTTCCGGTGGAAGTGTCCGCTTTTCTGGTGTTATGTTCTGATATTCCTTCAGCAGGTCTATAATTTGCCAATATTAAAACGATTCTAGGTGAATTAGAAGAGGGCAAAATTTGCACCCTTTCGTTTTTTCGCTGCTTCCATTAGGGCCGCTAGGTGTGAATGACGTCCCAAACTGCCCTTTATAAGCTCAATAACTGTGTGTAAGGGGTTTTATAGAGCGATTATTCGTATGGCAAAATACGCAATTACATGTTAACCTACATAGAGGGGAAGGAACACTTCTCCCACATTACGCGCTTCCATTTCATTGTCACGTTTCCGATGGTATGTTCTGATGCTCCGTAACAAGGGCTATGATTTGCCACTATTCAACCGGTTCCAGGTACATTAGAAGGAGGCGAAATTCGCCCAATTTCGTTGTATCGCAGCTTCCATTGGCGGCCGCTAGGGGTGAATAACGTACCAAACTCCCGTAATGACACCCCCTTAAAAAAAGGAGTATCAGAACATAACATAAGAAAAGCGGGGGTGTCATTATGCGATTATATAGCAAAATACGCAATTACATGTTAACCCTCTCAGTGGGTAAGGAACATTTCTCCCCACAATACGCGCTTCCGTTTGATGGGTCCGCGTTTCCGGTTGTATGGGCTGATGCTCCTTTACCAGTGATATCATTTACCACCTATCAAACGAATCTAGGTGAATTAGAAGGGGGCGAAATTTGCGCCCTTTCGTTTTTTAGCGGGGTCTATTAGGGCCGATAACGGTGTATGACGTCACACACTCCCTTGGAATATTATTGTACTGGTGCAGGGGCATGTTTTGCACCCTATTATTGAATCAATAAGTGCGTGCAAGGGGGTTTTATTGCGAGATTATATAGCAAAATAC
Organism: Argiope argentata; assembly: GCA_026289955.1. Classification (NCBI taxonomy): domain Eukaryota; kingdom Metazoa; phylum Arthropoda; class Arachnida; order Araneae; family Araneidae; genus Argiope; species Argiope argentata. The sequence continues at coordinate 13,245 of JAOUZG010049361.1, forward strand.
ACAATTACATGTTAACCTACGTCGGGGGAAGGAACACTTCTCTCCACATTATGCGCTTCCGTTTGAGGGTTCCGCTTTTCCGGTGGTATGTGTTGATGATCCATCAACAGGGTTATCATTTGCCACCATTCAAACGATTCTATGAAAATTAGAAGGGGGCGAATTCTGCACCCTTTCTGTTTTTCGCCGCTTCCATTAACGGACGCTAGGGGTGAAATACATCATACTTTCCCATGGGATATTATTGTATGGGTTCGTGGACACATTTTGCACCCCATTATAGGCTCAAAAAGTGCGTGTAAGGGGCTTTTATTGCGCGATTATATAGCAAAATACGCAATTACATGTTAAACTTTGCAGGGGGAAGGAACACTTCTCCCCACATTATGCGCTTCCGTTTGATGGGTCCGCGTTTCCGGTTGTATTGGCTGATGCTGCATCACCAGGGCTATCATTTGCCATCATTCAAATGATTCTAGGTAAATTAGAGGGGGGCGAATTTTGTTCCCTTACGTTTTTTCGCGGCTGCCATTAGAACCGCTAGGGATGAATGACGTCTCACATTTCAATGGAATATTATTGCACGGGTTCGAAGGCAATTTTTGATCCCCTATATAGGATCAATAAGTGCGTGTAAGAGGTTTTTATAGAGAGATTAAACGTATAACAAAATACGCAATTACAAGTTAATTTACGTAAAGGGGAAGGAACACTTCTCCCCACATTAGGCGCTTCCGTTTGAGGGTTCCGAGTTTCCGATAGTATATTCTGATGATCCGTCACGAGGTTTCTCATTTGCCACTATTCAAACGGTTCCAGGTACATTAGAAGAGGCGAAATTCGCAACATTTCAATGTATCGCAGATTCCATTGGCGGCGGCTAGGGGTGAATGACGTCCCACACTCCCATGGAATATTATTGTACGGGTGCGGAGGCACGTTTTGCACCCCATTATAGAATTAATAAATGCTTCAAAGGGGGTTTTATTGCTCGATTATATAGCAAAATACGAAATTGCATGTTAACCTACGCAGGGGGTCGGAACAGTTATTCCCACATTAAGTTCTTCCGTTTGAGGAGTCCGCGTTTCTGGAGTTATGTTCTGATGCTCTGACACGAGGACTATCATTTGCCACCATTCAAATGATTCTAGGTGAATTAGAATGGAGCGAAATTTGCGCCCTTTCGTTTTTTAGCGGCTTCCATTAGCTCCGCTAGAGTTGAATGATGTCTCTCACTGCCCTGGAATATTATTGTACTGGTGCGGGGGCACATTTTGCACCCCATTATAGGCTCAATATGTGCGTGTAAGCGGGTTTTATTGCGCAATTATATAGCAAAATACGCAATTACATGTTAACCTACGTCGGGGGAAGGAACACTTCTCCCCACATTATGTGCTTCCGTTTGATGGGTCCGCGTTTCCGGTTGTATTGGCTGATGCTGCATCACCAGGGCTATCATTTGCCACCATTCAAACGATTATAGGTAAATTAGAGGGGGGCGAATTTTGTGCCCTTTCGTTTTTTCGCGGCTGCTATTAGAGCCGCTAGGGATAAATGACGTCACACATTTCCATGGAATATTATTGTACGTGTGCGGGGGCACGTTTTGCACCCCATTATATTCTGAATATGTGTGTGCAAGGGGGTTTATAGCGCGATTATATAGGAAAATACGCAATTACATGTTAAACTAAGAAGGGGGGAAGGGACATTTCTGCCCACATTACGCGCTTCCGTTTCAGGGGCCCGTGTTTCCGGTGGAATGAACTGATGCTCCTTCACCAGGGCTATCATTTGCCATCATTCAAACGATTTTAGGTAAATTAGAAGGGGACGAAATTCGCACCATTTCGTTTTATCGCAGCTTCCATTGGTGGCCGGTAGGGGTGAATGACGTCACACACTTCAATGGAATATTATGGTACGGGTGCGGAGGCACGTTTTGCACCCCATTATAGGCTCAATAAGTGCGTGCAAGGGGTTTTTATAGCGCGATTATAAAGCAAAATATTCAATTAAAAGTTAACTTACGTAGGTTTGAAGGAACACTTCTCCCCACATTAGGCGCTTCCGTTTGAGGGGTATGCGTTTCCGGTGGTATATTCTGATGCTCCTTCACCAGTGCTATCATGTGCCACCATTTAGACGATGCTAGGTGAATTAGCAGGGGAAGAAATTTTTGCCCTTTCGTTTTTTCCCGCTTCAATTAGGGCCGCTAGGGATGAATGACGTCACACACTCCCATGGAATATTATTGTACGGGTGCAAAAGCACGTTTTGCACCCCATTATAGGCTAAATAAATGTAAGGGGGTTTTAAAGAGTGATAATATAGCAAAATACATAATGACATGTTGATCTTCGCAGAAGGGAAGAAACACTTCTCCCGAAATTACGCTCTTTCGGTTGAGGAGTTCGCTTTTCTGGTGTTATGTTCTGATACTCCTTCAGCAGGGCTATAATTTGCCACCATTCAAACGATTCTAGGTGAATTAGAAGAGGGCGAAATTTGCGCCCTCTCGTTTTTTAGCGGCTTCCATTAAGGCTGCTAGGGGTGAATGACGTCACACACTCCCATGGAATATTATTGTACTGGTGCGGGGGCAGGTTTTGCAATCTACTATAAGTTCGATGCGTTTAAGGGGGTTTTATAGCGCGATTATACAGGGTGTCCCAAAAAGACTGATACGCGCTTTAATTCTTTAACCGTTAGAGACAAGTAGGTGATGTAATTTGAAAAAATGTTCAAAATAAGATAGAAAAGAATATTACATTAAGAAAAAAATCCGCGTATGAATTGTAAAAAGTTACACTTTTTAAATTTTTATACAACCCCTCTATGCAAATTTCGTCAGTTAGAAAGTGTTTCCTGTCCATCCCAGAAGACCATTAAAAAACTGCATAACTCTATCTTTAAAACTTTTTGAATAATAACACAGAAAAAAATGACTTATGTCACTTTTCCATAACACTTAAAAGAATTTTTCGTCCGTGAAAATAGGGACCATATCCAAATTCATAATAGAAATTCTTCGATCAAAAAAAGATTATAAGTGCAAAAGAAATCCAAAATGGCATTTAAATAAAGTCCTTATTGATGGAGTTAAACAGTTTTGACAACATAAGATTGTAAGAAGTGTAACATATAAAAATAGTAGTAATAAATAAATAAAACGAAAATACTTTTAAAAACACACGAATTACAAAGTATTCTCAAAATATTTTCTATCAACACCAATACATAATTGGGCTCTTCTAATAATACTACTGTAAATATTGTGTTCTTCTCCTGTAATATTATTGCATGCATTAATTATCTTTTGTTTAAGGTCAGTTACATTCAGGGGGCGAGTATTATAAACTAGCGTTCGAAGCCGACCTCAAAAATAAAAATTGAGTGGAGTTAGATCAGGAGATCTGGGGGGCCATTCAGTGGGTCCATTCAGACCATTCCACTCTTTATTAAAGTTTTAATTGAGCCAGTTTGTTACATTTATAGCCTTGTGTGCAAGCGCTCCGCCTTGTTGAGAATAATTTTTTTACTAATGACAAAGGTGTCGTCTCCAAAGTATCTGTTGCTATGCCACTTAAAATAAGCTGCAAATATTTTATAACTGAAAGTGTTCCTTCATGAAACACTGAACCAATCAGTTTTACGTTCCAAATTCCACACCATAGGGACATAGAAAACTATCTCTGGTGATGAATTTCTTGTACAAAAAATGGTTTTGTATCATTCCAATAATAATCGTTGTGTGCATTTATGTGTCCATTTTCCGTAAACAAACATTCATCACTCCACATAATGTTCTTGACAAAGTTTGAATCTGTGTCATGTCGGATTAATAACCAACTCGGTTAAAATCAGAGGGATGGAGTGCTTGAAGTCCATGAATACAAAATGGATGCCAATTGTGTTTTTCAAGTATTCTATGGATTAATGTCCTAGGTAATCCTGCAATTGCACCTTTGAATGGTGGAAAATGATAGCCCTGGTGTCGGAGCATCAGCCCATAACACCGGAAACGCGGACCCTCAAACGGAAGCGCGTAATGTGGGGAGAAGTGCTCCTTCCCATCTACGTAGGTTAAATTGTAATTGCGTATTTTGCTATATAATCGCGCAATAAACCCCCTTGCACACACTTATTGATTCTATAATTAGGTGCAAAATGTGCCTCCGCAACCGGACAATAATATTCCATGGGAGTGTGGGACGTCATTCACCCCTAGCGGCTGCCAGTGGAAGCCGCGATACAACGAAATGGTGCGAATTTCGCCCCCTTCTAATTTACCTGTAATCGTTTGAATGGTGGCAAATGATAGTCCTGGTGATGGAGCATCACCAAATACCACTCGAAAAGCAGACTCCTCAAAAGAAAGAGCGTAATGTGGATAGAAGTGTTCATTCCCCCGACGCAGGTTAAAATATAATTGCGTATTTTGCTATATAATAACGCAATAAAACCCCCTTGCACGCACTTATTGATTCTATAATGGGGTGCAAAACGTGCCTCAGCACCCGTACAATAATATTGCATGGGGGTGTGTGACGTCATTCACCCGTAGCGGCCGCCAATGGAAGCCACTAAAAAACGAAAGGGCGCAAATTTCGCCCCCTTCTAATTCACCTGCAATCGTTTGAATGGTGGCAAATTATTGCATGGGAGTGTGTGACGTCATTCACCCCTAGCGGGCGCCAATGGAAGCCACTAAAAAACGAAAGGGCGCGAATTTCGCCCCCTTCTTATTTACCTTTAACCGTTTGAATAGTGGCAAATTATATCCCTGGTGAAGGAGCATCAGTTCAAAATGCCGGAAACGCGGACCCTACAAACGGAAGCGCGTAATGTGGATAGAAGTGTTCATTCCCCCGACGTAGGTTGACATGTAATTGCGTATTTTGCTATATAATCTCGCAATAAAACGTCCTTGCTCGCACTTATTGATTCTATGATGGGCTGCAAAACGTGCCTCGGCAAAAGTACAATAATATTCCATGGGAGTGTGGGACGTCATTTATCCGTAGCAGCCCTAATGGAAGCCGCTCAAAAACGAGAGGGCGCAAATTTCAACCCCTTCTTATTCACCTAGAATCGTTTGAAAGGTGACAAATGACAGCCCTGTTGAAGGAGCATCAGAACATACCACCGGAAACCAAACCAAATTCAACCGAATTCAACCAAAAAATGCGGTTTTTTGGATTTTGAGATACATGTTAAGATTGCTCCGTATTTTTTAGAGTAAAGCATATTCTTTGTTTTGCAAAATTCATATTTTTTTTAAATATCATTGTTTTACTGTTTCGATGTAAATTCGTCTTTTCTCACCTAAAAAGGGTAGATAATGCTCTTGACCAAATTATCCAAATTTCAGATTTTGAGATATATTTTAAGATTTCTTCGCATCTTTCCGTGTATGGTGTAACATTTTCTAAATAACGCTGTTTTTTGGTTTCGTCGAAAATTCGGTTTTTTCACCACAATTCGGCATATGCGCTATTCGACCAAAAAATGCGATTTTTGGATTTTGAGATAAGTGTTAAGATTGCTCCGTATTTTTTAGAGTATTACATATACCTTGTTTTGCAAAATTCACATTTTTTTTGGAAATATCGCTGTTTTACTATTTCGATGTAAATTGGCCTTTTCTCACTTCAAAACGGTAGATAATGCTGCCATCGACCAAATTATCCGATTTTCAGATTTTGAGATATATCTTAAGATTTCTCCGCCTCTTTCCGTGTAGGTTGTAACATTTTCTAAATAACGCCTTTTCTGATTTCGAAGAAAAATAGCTTTTTTCACCACAAAACGGCACATGCGCTATTCGACCAAAAAATGCGATTTTTGGATTTTTAGTAACATCTTTAGATATCACCGCATATTTCAGTGTAGGTTGTAACATTTTTGATCCAGTACAATAATATTACATGGGAGTGTGTTACATCATTCACCCCTAGCGGCCCTAATAGAAGCAGTGGAAAAATGAAAGGGCGCAACTTTCGCCCCCTTCTAATTAACCTAGAATCGTTTGAATGGTGGCAAATGATAGGTCTGGTAATGGCGCATCAGCCCATACCACCGGAAAAGCAAACTCCTCAAACGGAAGCACGTAATGTAGGGAGAAGTCTTCCTTCCCCCCTATGTAGGTTAACATGTTCTCGCGTATTTTGCTATATAATCGCGCAATAAAAACCCCTTACAAGCACTTATTGAGCCTATAATGGGATGCAAAATGTGTCCTCGAACCCGTACAATAATATTCCATGGGAGTGTGTGACGTTATTCACCCCTAGCGGCTGCCAATGGAAGCCGCTAAAAAACGAAAGAGCGCAAATTTCGCCCACTTCTAATTCACCTTGAATCGTTTAAATGGTGGCAAATGATATCCCTGGAAAAGGAGCATCAGAACATACCACCGGAAAAGTGGACCCCTAAAACGGAAGCGCGTAATGTGGGGAGGTGTTCCTTCCCCCCTACGTAGGTTAATATGTAAATGCGTATTCTGCTATATAATCGCGCTATAAAACCCCCTTACCCGGACTTATCGAACCTATAATGGGAGGCAAAACGTGCCCTTGAACCAGTACAACAATATTCCATGGGAGTGTGTGACGTCATTCACCCCTAGCGGCCCTATTGGAAGCCGCTAAAAAATGAGAGGGCTCAAATTTTGCCCCCATAATTCACCTAGAATCGTTTGAATGATGGCAAATGATAGCCCTGGTCAAGGAGCATCAGAACATACCACCGGAGACGCGGACCCCTCAAATAGAAGCGCATAATGTAGGTAGAAGTAACCTTCCCCCTTAAGTAGGTTAAAATGTAATTGCGTATTTTGCTATATAATTGCGCTATAAAACACCCTTGCACGCATTTATTGAGTCTATAATTGGGTGTAAAACGTGCCTCCGCACCCGTACAATAATATTCCATGCCAGTGTGTGACATCATTCACCCCTAGCGGTGAAAGACGTGAAAGACGCCAATGAAAGACGTGAAAAAACGAGAGGGTGTAAAATTCAACCCCTTCTAATTAACCTAGAATCGTTTCAATGGTGGCAAATAATATCCCTGGTGAAGGAGCATCAGTTCTTCCTGCTGGAAGCGCGGATCCCTCAAACGGAAGCGCGTAATATGAGAAGTCTTGCTTCCCCCTAAGTAGGTTAATATGTAATTGCGTATTTTGCTATATAATCGCGGTTTTACACCCCCTTACACGCATTTATTGAGCCTATAATGGGGTGCAAAACGTGCCTCCGCACCCGTACAATAATATTCCTTGCGAGTGTGGGACGTCATTCACCCCTAGCGGCCCTAATGGAAGCCGCTAAGAAACGAGAGGGCGCAA
>JAOUZG010049371.1:0-17026 GCA_026289955.1 Argiope argentata
CAGTTTTACCACAGTGAAATCAAGTGCAACATGGTATTATAAGACATTGTCAGCATGAGAGTAGATAGAAAAAGGCTCTAAAAGATTATTAAAAAATGCTTTTCACAAAATTATATTTTTTCTGGAAAGGCACTTATACAGATAAACTTAAAAAGTAAAAATATCAAATATAAATACACATAGAACTGGGTAGGTGAAAGTGGCAGTTCAATCAAATTTGGATCAATGTCTAGGATACTGATTAAGAAAATAAGTAAAATTTAAAGAAAAACAATTAATTTCTTTAGAGTTAACAAAATGAACAGGGCATCAACAATTAAGACAGGAAAGGTTAGGTGAAATAAAGTTTGAAGTTAAAATACTTAGATACCTGCACACAGCAAAACTAACTGCTGCTGTAGCATAAAATTATTTATCTCTCATTGTTACCAGAGATGAAGAAACCCCATCTCTCTCTCAAAGGAAGAGTCAGCAGCTGAATTTAAAAAGCTCGTGTTTTTCTAAAACTTATGGTCATGTGACTTAATACTTTGGATTAGAAGAACCCATGGTGCCATCTATTACAATACAATAAAGATACATTGAAATTTCAGTATTTTCAGTATAACAGTGAAATGGTATAGGTTTTCAAAATAAATCTCTATATGAATAAGTATAAAAATTAAGTAAACAGCTCTTCTCAAATACAAGACCTCAACACACAAATCACTATACTGCAATGTCTACACTTCGGAGAGGAAGTTGAATTTACTTATTTTAATAGTGATAAAAAAATGTTTTTACATGTGTGTGTGTTTTTCAGGAATTGTATATATATTTATAAATATAAAAAGCAAAACCTAATCTCAGGATGAAATTTGATACAAATCATCAAAGCCATTTCTAAAATAGACAAAATAAGAAAATGTATATATTTTATATATGTACAAAAATGTTCGTTTACAGTTATAAGCTAATGATTCTTTTAAAATCTGTATATGAGTTGATATTAAATTATATGCAAGAATTTCAAACTACTTACATGATATTAAATAATGGATCTTCTCTAATTTTATTTGCCAAATCTACAGTAGCAGTCCCAGTGAGGTTTTGACAACTAAATGTGGTTCTATCATCTGCACCTGTAAATGAATTATTTAATACAGCAGCTGAATACAATTCTCATAAAAGACTTAGGTTCTTTTTCATCAGAAATGATTTTAACTTTCAGTTATTTATTTATTTTAATAGTTAATTGAATATAATTTTTATTTAATATATTGCCTGGGATACATTTTTACATCTGGGTGGCCATCATTTCCAGGTTTAAGAAATTTCCCTGACTTTCTTTGCATGTATCTAATATTCTCAGAATCATAGTTGCTTTATTTTATTTTCTTTAATTATTGCACATTAAAATTATCGTTCCTTATTGTATTTCAACAATTGTTTTACTCTTTTCACTAAAACCAAAAGAAAAGAAAAATTAAATGCTCAGAAGGGGAAAAAACATTTTTACTTATTAAAGTTCAGTTTCATTTTAATTATATAAAATCCTTTCCACTTTTTGGTAAATACATTAATCAATATTAGAAGATACATGTTCATAAAAATCTAGATTTTTAACCAAGCAACCATATTTCAGAACTGTTTGTCAAATTTACACACAAAAATTGCAGTTGAAAATATATGCATACTGGCAGAGTGGTTCAGAAGGAAATGATTTCTGTCCATCCAGTAGGTTTTCCCCAATCCATTCCATATTTACCAACAAGTAAATCAGAGCTGAATAATAATTTTACTAACAGAAAATTTATTTCATCTACAAATATAAAATAATATATCTCTTTATCAAAATAAGAAAAATTCCTCAATGATATTAAGATTGTATAAATTTTTACCCTATCAACTACAATAAAAATGATCGCCCTAAACAATGGGGAAAAGTGGAAAAGTGGTCCTAATCATTTTCCCCCCTTTTATTGCATAAAAAGAAAAAAAAATTAGAGGTGATAAAAGGATAATGCGATTGAACTATGTAAATTTTTTGTGTAAAACAGTTTCATATATGTGTCAAAACTTATAAGAAAAATGCTACCCTTCTCTTTTAAAATGTATCGTGAAAATTACAAGAAATATGTATTTATAAGGTATCAAACATGCATGTATCAATATTCCTAAAGTTTCTAGCATTGTCAATTTTGTCCCCAAATGGTCGCCATGTCTGTTGCCCTGACATCATTAACAAGGCACCCGCTCAGCACACAACAGGGCTGATCTTAAAATATTCTTTTTTACGGGGGAAACTTTGTGCTGGGAAGCAAAATTAAAGGTTTGTAACAAGACTTTAAGCTATTAATATATAAAGTAAAAATTCTAAAATAGATTCATATACAAGATATATAGATATAAATACTCACTGACCATCCAATTTTAATAAATCATTGCATATGGAATGGAAGTCAACTTCCGGTTATAAAACAGAAAATTGATTAATATGGTACCTTCATCTCTATGTGACTCTCCCCCATTTTCAACCATTTGCAGAGTTTCAAAAGTTTTGTCAATTTTGCGTCCCAATAAGTATTCATCACGATTGACCATCGCAGCAGGGCCTTGGTACATCCAATCCAATTTCTCTTCCTTTTTTCTAAATGTACATATACAAACAAAATTTATATAAAAAAAACTATTAGTATTAAAGCAAAGATATAAAAATTATTGATCATTACAGTTTTTAAAATGAAGATTTTTGGCGGGAAAGTAAGAAAAGTGTCGTTTTAACTATTTTCCTCGCAGTTTTTTCATTTTTTCTCCCCATAAGAACCATCCTCGTGTCTTGACGAAAATATTAAAATAAAAATTAGCTGAATCGGTCGAGCCATTATCCAGTTTTGCGCTTAGCAACACATTTGGAGTTGCATTTTTATTAATATAGATAAATTAATATGTAAATATAAATTCTACGGTACATAAGAATTCAGAAAGATTACATAAAGTTGTTAGAAATCCCAATCAGAAAAGCAGATTATTTTATTATTTCTTGCTGATACCAATTCAAATACCTTTAAAAATGATGAATTGAGCAAATTAGTAAAATTAAGTCACTATCAATAATTAGAGATCCAACAAAGAAAACATTAATATTTTCAAAATGAATATAATTTGATTTGATAAAATAAGGGGCAACAATTTAATTTGAATAATATTGAATTTTTTAATACTGTTAGAATTATTACTATTACTGAATATTGCTCAATTCTTTTTCATATTATATTGAAGTTGCTTCCTGTTCCTATTGCCTGTAAAGCCATAAGACACCTTTTAAATTTAAAAGGCATCATACACCTAGTTGATGATGCCTACAACCTAGTTGATCTATGACAACTAGATGACATTTTTTTCTTAGAACTTACAACAAACAACACATTTTCATAACCTTTTAATTTGTTGATTAAAAAAAAAGTTAAATCTTGAAAGAAATTTTCAGTTTGAAATTATTTTTAAAATTGTATAAAAAATATTATTCTACTAATTTAAAAATTAACCTGATAAAAGTTGTCTTTTATTTCTATCCAGTAAATATGTCAGAAAGGTTATTCGTTATTTATAAAAAGGTCTTCATTATTTATATAAAAAAGATAAACTTTTTTTTAATAGAAAAATTCTAATTGATTTTTTTTCTTTTTGTAGAGATATTAAAATTCTAGTGGTAAGAGAAGTAACTATAAATTATAAAATTAACAACATCAAGCACAAAACTGAAAAAAAAGAAAGTCGATTTTTCAATACTACACAAAATATTCTTTTAAAAAAAGTCATAATGCAAGATTAAGTATGAATGCAATATTTTATGACATTAAAACCTCTAATAGCATGGTATTCTTCAACATAATACATAGCACAAATTGAAACAGCTTCATATAACACTGCAATATTGCAATACTGTTTCTATAAAGCATGTTTTAAAAATAGAATTATTACAGTACCAAGAAAATATTATCTGATATAACCAACAACTCTACAGAAAACTTGTGCAATCAATTTGTTTGCACAGATTATGGACACTTTAGATTGGCTATTAAATGATTTATGGAATGCATTTTATAATATTTCCTAGTTTTATTTCAGTACAATTAAAAAAACATGATTTCAATTAAATCAGTCTACTGCAAACTAAAAAGTATGTAATGTGAAATAAAAATAGCAGTGAAAATGTTAGAATGAAATCAATACTTGCAAAAACATGTGATTGAATGATTCTGTTATAGACTATGAATTCTGTCATAGTAATGTAAAAATGTATCTATACACAGTTTATCAAATTTAATTAAAAATATTAAAATTAAGGGAAAGATTCTACATAAATAAAATTGACATCATTAAAAACAGTTGTTTCCTACCATTTAATTTTAAGACAATTTAAAGACTATTTTTGTTTCAAAACCTACAAATATCAATTTTTAAGACAGGCTGTCTGGACAATCTATTTTTAAATTCAATTATGCTTTCAGTTTAAAACTTTTTTTTCTTTTATATCTTTTTTTATGAAAAACTTCTTGGTAATATGATTAATTACCTCCAAAATATCTTTAACAATATTTTAAAGCTATGTCCATTAGCTATGTAAAGTAGTAAATTGAATGCAGCTGTAAAAACGTTTTGTTAAGTAGTCTGAAATTCATATGAATGTTTATATTTTTTGCTTTCATCTGATAATAATAACAGCAATTTCTATACTAAATATAATATAATTTTATAAAAGTAAAACTATGTTAGTACTTTACCCTATATAAAACTATTAAAGTTCTTGTCAATATTATATTATGGAATCTAAAGCATTCAAAATTGAATGCTTTACATTAGATCAATAAAATTAGAAAAGAAATTGCAATGCTGCTTGGATTTTTTTGGTGAGAAAATTCACTAATAAAATTATATTAACCTTTTACACTTCTAGACTACTGTCATAAGTTTTATTTCAATTATGACACTATAAATGGCAAAAAAATAATAATAATAAAACTTCGTCCCCACTTAATCACTCCTTGATCTTCTGCAAATTGATGAATTTCTTCCCTGGCCCTTTCTTCAGCCAACTCTTTCTGCAGCTGCTCAATTTTCTGTTTCTCTGCTTCATGCTTTTGCTCTGCTTTCCAAACACGCTCAATATTTCTCAAGGTAGAAGGATGCCAAGATTTTTTTAAATTCTGTAAGAAACCAAATAATATATGTAACATAATACTAAGAATGGAGATAATTTTATAACATAAAAACTAAAAGCAAGTTAAACAGAAAATTTTATAATTATGCAAATGCTTGCATTTATATAATTTAAAATTTTAAATGCTTTATGCTTTAGTATATTATAGAAACTTTAATTCTATATCATGTTCAAAAGTTGATATTTTTTATCTTATATTAATACAAAAAAAAACCATATTAAATACTATTTTAAACGTGCAATACTTTTTTTTTCATTTACTTCTTACAATCAATTAAACTCATTTTAAAAAATTTAATCCAATGTTAATAAAAATTTTAAATGCACAAGAAATAAAAAAAATTGTAATACACACATGAATTTGTATTTTAAAAAATATTTCCTTTGATTAAATTTCGTAAAAAATCTGGTTAAAGTGAAGATTAATGTGACCCCAGGTTTGTCACCAATATGGCAACAAAACGGAAGGTTCATCTAGCAACTCTAATGCTGTTTTGTTTATTACTTTCAACAATATGTTCAATTGTAAAAAAACTACTATTTTATGAAAATTAATTTAAAATAATAAAAAAAATACAGATTAAAGGTTTTAAGTTTGTTTTTTATCATAATTAAAAGTTTTTTTACAACTATTAAGACACTGCAATTTTACTTTTAATGTAAACACAAACAGAAATTTTTTATTCTTTTGCACTTTTAATTGTCAATATTGTGCTTTAAAAAAATAATCTGAATTCGTATTTTATAAAATTGTCTGCATTCTAAAGTTATACATCAGATGTAATGGAATTCTTCGCAGTTCTGGTAACTCTTTTTTTTGCTCTAACAGTTGGATTCCTTGATAGTTTGTTATGTTGGTAATTGTGTAAGAATGGATATCAGATAAATAGAATGGAAGACAATATTTTGAACCTTCAGAATGTATGAAGGGTGAGTGGAATATATATATTTTTTTACTAGTTGATGAAATAAGGAAAGGATGCTTGTTTGAAATTTTATATGGAAAACGATTTAATTGCTTCTTTCTCCATTCTCTTTCTTTCTCTCTCGCGCGCGCTTTTGATAATGTATTGTTCCTGTTATCCGCACATTTCTTGCATTCAATGTGCTAGGGAATGAGATAAAATTACTCCTTGCAAAGCTGTAGAATGTTTTATAAAGTCAAAAAATTCTGCCCAGTGCCTTTTACAGATGCCTAAACTTTGCCTTGCACCTATCAGATTGATGAAGCCTATATTGCAGAAAGTGGTAACCATAACTGTTCCACAGAAGTGTTTGTTTATTTTGTCCACCATCTTTATAAGCTGCTTGGCATCCTTGGTGCAGAAAAAGGTTCACTAAACTTCACTTTTACCCAAAAATTTGTTAATAATAGACTTTAAATAGCTGGCAAACAAAGTTTTAAAGGTCGACTATTATGAGATGAAATTATGATGATAGCATAGTTCTTTGTCAGAATTTTAAAAATGCATCTACTGTCAAAGAAGCATACATAATAATAAAGCAGTACTGGCAAAAGCAGGTCAACCTTTTACAAACAAGTCTGCTGTCGAGGAATCATACACAATAATAAAGAAATACTATATAAAGCAGGTCAAAATATTTTTGGCTTATAAATTTCAGAGACATCAAAACCTCCTAACCAAGCAACATCATGTACTCACATGATAATATTTAATTTTACTGTACACTTAATATCAAATGAGCTAGTTTGAGATCTCTTAATTTTATCAATCGTGTTGTAACCCCTGAAAATTATATACTTCTTACAATTAATTACACTCATTTTAAAATTTTATTTCAATCTTAATAGTAATTTTAGATTTACCAACATCTACGAATGCATAAAAAATAAAAATGATTTCAATGTTTTTTTAATATTAAATGATGAAAAATAGCTGGTTTGAGTTCAGTTAATTGTATTATGTTGTAATTCCTGAAAATTATACAAGAGCTACAATCAAAAGTGAAAACTGACAAATTGAATAAAGATATTGAAACTTTTTAAAAATAATTTAATTATAATTCAAATATGTTTACATTATTCACTAAATTTAATTTTCATAAAAAAAAGAAGACTTTCTATCATTTGATTTAAAAAATACTAGATTGTCATCATTATGGTAAGACTATTAAGCCAAAAATTTTAAATTCTGAGATTATATTTCCAATTAATTATCTACAGTCTGGCATTATTCATTAACTCCTTTGACCTTTTGTTGTTCAATTCACATTTGTATAGATTGTTACATTTATGTTTACATATATATATATAGTCAATAATACAAAACATTTCCAATAGAAATAAAGAAAAATTCATTTAAAGTTGTACTAATTAATAACACAAGAATTAGCATCAAATAAGATACATTTATAAAGAAAAAGTCAAAAATTAGTATTAGTTCACCTTATTTTCTAGTCATTTATAGAGTTTGCAAAGGAAGGGATCAAAACAATTGAGCACCTGTGGCCTTATATTGTCAGAATCTGCCATTGAAGATGCATTCGATGTTTAATAACAGGCGAGTTTCCAATAGTTGTATATCAATTTAGGATTTATTATATACTATCATTGATTCAATATTTTAACTTGATAAACTCCCTACATGGCAAGAAAATGTGATTTGTGTGATGAAAGAGCAATTGACAATTGAAATCTTAGACAAAAATGCACATATAATGCGATGATACGTCTAGATGCTAACCTAAAAATGATTTCTACGATTTATAATACGAATATTATTAAATAAATCAAACACAAGCAAATTCTACAAAAATGCAAAAACTATTTTTCAAAATTTAAAAGAAATAGAGATATAAAATTGGATAATGCATTAAACTTACCAAATCGCCACCTCCCATAATGTTTGCTCAAAAATTTTAGGATTATACTCTTTCTAAATGAAAAAACTGCAAAGTACTTCACTATCTTCGGTCAGATTTCACAAAAATGATTTAATTAAAATAGCAGTACCATCTGTTTACTTATTTGAAGAGAACAGATATAGACAGTGAAAATGCCTTATTCTCTTGTGTTGTGATGTCATAGCTAATTACAAACTGATCTTCCCTTCTTTCGAAACATTACTAATAGAATAGAGGCTAGATAACCGAACTTGGCAACCTTTCAAATAGGAGAAAGAAACTAGCTCGAATGGAGGTAGTGATGAAAATGGGGGTTGCTGTATGATTGATTGTGGTTTTTGCCGCCAAATGGTGAAAATTTACATTCAAAGAATGAAGCGCATTTTTATAAAACACGCTATGAACGACTGTCGGTACACAAGAACTCCTATTCCAAACTAAATCGAGAAAAGTGTGATGTTCAACACGCGTTGTAATGGAAGTGTATTATGGAATAAATATAAAATGCAATATTTTCTACAGAAAATGAATGCGAAATAACGTTTTAAAATAGCTATATTATTAATTCCATAAATAAGTTTTATTTCAGGTTAATAATAGGATACAAATAATAGTGAAATAATATATAAAAAATATACATTATATTCATACTATTAATGTCATATTATTAATTGGTAATATACAAGTACTAAAAATTGTCTAAAGGAAATAAATAGTTATATTTTATTATTATGTTAGAATCAATGTTGGCATTTCTTAAAATGTTTTGAATTTCCGGTTTCTTTTGCCAAATTATAACTTGGAATTTGGCAATCCTCTTTTGATTTTAGTAGATTTTGTTTAATATTTTATACGTTCAGCTATTTTATCTCTTTGATGTAAGGATCATTTGATCAATTAAGTCTGCTTCGTCTGTGAAAGCGATCATCAGTTTTTATCATTATCTGTAAATACGCTCATAAGAAATTCTCTGCCCTGTCTTATTCAAAAATAAATTAATACGAAAACCAAAGTAGAGCTACGAGTCACAACAATCAATTAATGCGCTGATGAATTACGAAATTTGCATTTTACATATATCCTCTATCCATATTTAATAAAACATTCTTGGGACACTAAGCATAACAAAAACACTTTGCCAGTAACTACTATCTGTCCATAAAGAGATCTCTGGCCGACAGTCGTCTATGTTTACGGCGGGCGTTATAGAAACAGGTGTCGATAGGGAGTATCCATTTCGAATGGGTGGAATCGAACCGAAGTCTGGGGGAGGGTATTCTTTATCTTGGCGAAAAAATGAAGCGATTAAAAAAAACTATTGCTCATTCGTCTTCTCGCTTTTACCGCAGTTGCTCGTATCTCCATATTTGCTTAGCTTACTTCTTTTATATTTTACTAATATTTTCTTCGGTTATTATTAACTGCATTTTATTATTTAAAAATTTTTATCTTTTGAATTTCCCTAGTAGCACAAAAATATTGTATAATATCCAAAAGATATTGAACTATATTGTGAATACCGAGTTATACCGAATACCGTATCAACAATATCATACAATATCAAATTATATTCAAGATATTTCAAAAATTTAAAAGTATTTTAAACTTAAGATTTTGGCCCTAATATATTAGTATTTGTCTAATAATTCAGTTTATTTGCGATTTTATTTCAAGAAATTCAGCAGGGCAATTTTTCATTAAGAAGTCGAATATTGTATAACATTGTTAAATATTGTGTAAACGATATTGTATACACAATATTTAACAATGTTAAAAAATATTGCGAAAATAATATTGTGAATTCTACGTAAAACTACATTGTTCAACACTATGGTGACATTATAGCTTAGTATTTAACGTTATGATAAAACTTTTTACTTTTCTTTTGATTTTTTTCAAACGACCAAGCAATTTGGTATTAGAAAATATCCTGTTTTATGTATATATTGACTTATATATGGGAAATAAAATAAATTAATTTTAATTTTAATAGAATTAATTAGGTATATAAATAGTTATGTATATATAAAATTGAATGAGTTATATATTTCGTTTTTTTAAAAATGTCAAATTTTTGTCTCACCTGGCCTTGTTATAAATATAATAGTCTACTGAATTCCTTTTCAACCTGGAGAAAATACACAAAAGCAATGTCGTTGATTTTAGCTGCATATGAGCTAATAGCAAAGACATTGCTTTTGTGAATTCTAAAAAAGAAATTTAAAATTGCGTATTTTCATACTTTCATAATTTGTCAAAGAATAGGTATATTCTTCTCTATAATAGGATAAAGACAAAATTGTGTGGTTACATTAATAACGTTGAATTTTTGCCTTTCAAGATATAACCCCCCAAAACTAAATCTCTAGAAAAAATAAAGCATAGGAGATAAAGATTTTGAAAATCAATATACTTTTGAAAATAAATTAGTTTGCACAAATATAACTTATAAATTCTGCAAAAAAAATTTAAATATGTAACGCGGTTTCAAAACATTTATATCTCTGCTGATTTTTTTTCTTCATTTTTATATGATATTATTAATGAAAAGACATTTTTTAACATAGAGTTTCTTTTGTGAAATTGTTGAAATAATGAGAGATAGGTAATAATAAATTTAATTATAGAATAATGCTAATTTTTTTAGGTTGAGAAATTAAGACCCCTAATTAAAAAAAAAAAAAACATTTTTCCCTTTTCAAGGTGTGGTAGTGTTTCGAAAACAAATTAAGAATTTAGTTTTAAACACATATTGGTTATTGAGAAAAAAGTTGGGAAGGTTTATCATTGGGTCAGTAATTACTGACTGACCCAATGATAAACATTTACTTAAGTTAAGATAACTAGATTGATAAAAACCCATTTTCTCACAGCGGTAACTAGACCCCTACGGCTGGGAAAGAAAGGAAATGAAAAATGTTGGATTGGTTTCCGAACTCTCTCTCCCGTGAAGCTGATAATTTTTGTTGGGTCTTGCAGGATTTTAGAGAAGCCATACTCAGAAACATTAGGCCCTCGGTTGGTTAAATTTAAATAATTAAATATTTCATAACTAATTTTATTTTAAAATAATAATTTCTAATAATTAATAATTCCAAGCAATGACGTTATAGGACCCCTGTGTTATAAGTATTGCACCATCAACGACGGATAGAAAATGAGCAATTGATTGATAAGTTCCTCCGATTAATTCATAAAATGCGCCCTATTGATACAGAAAACAAATTTTCATAATATTATTTAAATCTTATTATGAAATAAAACAATAGCTGGAATAAGTAAAAATAATTATGAACTTATAATAATCAAATTCGATTATAACAATAATTGAAGATAACAAGAAGATGTGTTAATCATCTATAAATGAATCAACAGCTAAAAATTTTTCGAGACCATATTTGGATTATTCACTAAAGAATAATAACTCAATTATAGTTATGATTGCTATTTCGATAAAATAAATTCTTATTGAAAGTAAAGTTACTTCTACTCTGTAGAAGATCGAATATTAATAATAAATTTGTTTTAATTAAGAGGCGTTTTAGAAAAAATAATTTCTTAGTTTCTAATTTTTTTTATTTATTCATTTATATTTTTTTTTACTTAACAGGTAGTATTTTTTAAATTCCTCAAGCTAAAAGAAGCGGCATTTTATCTTAAAACCGAGAAGCAATTTGAAGAACTATGGATATGCTACAAAATTCATGCAAGTCACATTCACTTGCTAATGGTTTAAAAGTCTGCCTCGTGTTCTGGAGGTCCCGGGTTCGAGTCCCGGTTCGGGCATGGTTGTTCCTTTGTGTGCTATCTGTGAGATGGGTGAATGTGCCCCCTGTAAAAAGGGACTGTGCAAGCGTATGTGTGTGTGTGTTTCATCTTCATATGAGCTAGAAGTCAGACTTCTGCCCTCGGGTGCTCAGGGGTTCATACCCTCAGAAGCTACTGCACCCCTCTTTCCGTGGTAAAAAGCGGACACGACATCATCATCATCAATGGTTTAAAAATATTTTTCTATAAATTTGACGAGGGCTAAAAAGTAGCATCACAAATTGCTCGGTTTGGAGACTAAAATCATTCAGTTAAAATTTAAATATAAAATAACAAAATAATTTAATTTTGAATCTCAAAACATGAAAATTGAAGAAAATTAAAATTACATTTAAACTATAGCCCCCTTTCGCAATAACAATTCTAACAAATTATGAATGAAGGGCATGCCATGCATTCATTATCTCAGGTCGGATAAAAGACGTGATCTTTGAAGAATTTAGATATAGTAACAGTAATAAAATGAATTTCGTAAAAATTGAATTCATTCGTTTTTACTTTCTTCTATCCAAAGAAAAATTATAACTTTAATAGAAAAAGTAAAATTAAAGGGTCTTTTTTTTTTTTAATTTTACAATTCCAAATTTTAAGTAGTCCGAAAAACAACTTAGAATTATGCTTGTCTTCCAGCCTGTGAGCCCAACAATTCAAAAATGCTTTTAGCTAGACGCATGAAATTTGGTGCATCAAATTAGTAGATATCTGTCAAATTTTGAGCGAAATTCATTCAGAGGAAATGTTTGTCCTGCTGTTCTAATATAAGTTAACACGATAACTAAAAAACAAAAAGAGCTAGATAAATGAAATATGGTGTACAGATTTAACGTCGGAATAGTAGATATAAATTGAATTTGAAACCAAATTTACTAAGAAATTAACCATATGTAAGTCTGCATCTTTTAGAACCTTTAAGTGGTATAACTCAAAAACACAATGGCTGAATATATTTATTATGCGATTCTGTGACAGCATTTGCAGTGTTGCATCTCAATTGGTCGAAAAAAAAATTCTTTTGAAATAAATAATTTTTTTTTTTGCAATTGTTCCTTTCTATAAAAGGATAAAATTTCTTTTTTATATTGTCTTATTTTCTTGATGAAATTATTTATAATTAATTTTGAATATCAAAATTTTTATCCAAAAGGTATCAGGAAATATTAATATATAAAAACTTTTTTCATATGATTTTTCCAAATTCTTTATCAGTTGCGAATTTTTTACTATGAAGATTATAATTTAAAAAAGAATATGAGTCTGAAGAATATTTATGCCATTGCTTTGTGAACGTTGAAGAAAACCTTATACTCTTTTGAAAAACGGGAAATGAGTTTCTTAAATGCTTTTTTATACACTATAACGAAACACATTTTCCCTACATTAAGACCGATATAATGTTCTTTTATATCATTTTAAAACAGTATTTATGACTTATAAAAATAAATTACTTTGAAATCCATAAGAATTTCGAAAGAATTTCTAGAATTGAAAGAGAAGGGAGAAACGACAAAAGAATTGCCTAATTACGCAATTCTAGTGTCGTCCAGTCTTGAATCATGATGAATGTTAGAGAGAGAAAACTTTACAGTTAATTTACTTTGTGTGTGTGTGTGTGTGTGTGTGTGTGTGTGTGTGTGTGTGTGTGTGTGTGTACGCGCGCGCGTGTGCGTGCGTGTTTAATGTTTGTGACCATATTAACCATAGTATATTGAAGCAAATTTTTTAGAAATTAAATTCATTTTTTAAAAAAATTTCTAACTTCGTTTTATTATTACTTTTTATTTATAATTAAAAAATATTACAAATATTAGATGAATTTTCAGTCTTAAATATTCCAGATTCTGATACAAAATATAAAATCCTGGCTAAGCAGATGAATGGTTGTACTTTCAAAATCCAATAAATAATTAAAACAAAATAAATTTAGAAATAATCACACAATTCATGGGTTAAAAATTTTCAAAACCAGAAGGCATTCAATCCAATATGGGCATTTTACAATTTAATTCATTATTTTTCCTTCCAATTTATGTACATTGTATTAAGTTTGTTATATCCCACGTTAAGAAAGCTGAGGAATGGAATTCATCCTAACATTATTTTCAAAATAAATATATTTATCTTTTTTTTAATGTGGCACAAATAAGCCATTTAATTAAAGTTTATTTTCTATATTTCGGAAAATCAAGCAGAAATCTGGAGCATCCCAGCTGCACAGAAACACCAGGCAATGTTGCAAAAGTTGAAAAATTCAACTTACTTTTGTTCATTTCCTTTCTCTTTTACGACATTTCAATATACTTTTTAAATAAATAATTTATTTATAAAATTAAAAAAGGGACGTTTTATTAAAATTCGCTGTTAGTATTAAAACTATTGAGATAAAGGATTGAACCTATTCTTTGGAAATGAGTCCGAAGTCTTGCATTTTCATAGACATGTAAATCTTGCCCATTCTCCTGGATTGAAAAATTAGTAAACGTAATTATTGTTAAAAATAAAGTCGTGTCAAATAGAATTCTATAAATATTAAATTATTTAATTACTCCTTCTTAATTACAGGATTCTATGATATTAACAGAATTATGAAAAGAAAATAAATGTCCCAAACTCGAAGTGCTTCAATAATTAATCAGAGATAAATTCTATGTTCTAAGAGTCCTTCTAAGATTCCCGCTGCCCTTAGTACGATTTCCTGTGCAAGCAGAGAAAATCTAAAATATCTTGTTCAAAGTATAACTTTTCCGAACTAGTTTGAGGGGGGTTCACGACCCCTTTCTTGTGAATTCCCAAGACCTCTACAATTGAAGAGGGAAAGTTTTATTAGGGGTGGTTTGACTGGTCGAATGACCTTCTGAATGTAACACTCCCCCACAGCAGTATCTCCCGGGGACCGGGGATTCTTTTCTTGTTGAGTGTTATTTTTCGTTAGTTTGGACGTTCTCTGTATATGGCTCTCTGCAAGCTATGTTTTGAAGCTGATAAAAAAAGGGTAGATTTTTAAAAAGCACGCAAAACTATAGATCTTAGTGTAGCGGCTTTGTTTGTGCAGTTTTCCCATTGATTTTCTGGATATTCTTTCTCATCCGTAATGTCAGGTAAGAAAAATTCTTACTCAACTTTCTGACGTCGAGCTTCAAAACACGTTAAATTAGCCCTAGAGCAAGAATTAAATTGTTTGGTTTCTGAAGCTCAACGCTTAGAATTTTCTAAAAACCACAGCAATGAAAAGTTTTGTCTCTCTCGCAGGTATGTCTTTTTAATTTTCACCTCTCTCAGCAATGTCATTTGATATAGTACTATTACTAATTATGTTTATTAATTAGTGAATGTTATTATTTGCCTTATAATATGATTTTATATAATATTAGAATCAAGTTTCCCTAGAGTGGAATGACATTTATTTATTGTTTTTATATATTTAGTAATATTTAAGATATAGTTTGTGAAGCTAGCCTATATAAATGTGCACCTTTTTAAATGAATTAATTTCATGTTTAATCTTAAAAAATACAGTTAATAATGATAAGTTTTTTTAATAATTAATATTCGATCAAATAAATTACACTGAAAGAACAATAGGATCATTCGAAAATGTGAATAAATTTACAATAAAATTCTTCAAGAAATATTTTTGCGGTGTAAATTTTCTATCACAGATTAAATAGCACTTCCAAAGATAGCAATAAGGGTTAAAGAAGAAAAAAATAGTCATTTGCATTAAAATCTTGTTTTTACTTGTGAATTTTTCTTCGAAAACCCTTTAATTTATGAATCCGGCTAATGCGAAAATTCCAGTAGTCCCGATTCTAGTTCCGAATTTTTTTGTACACGAAAACAGAATGAAATCTTCCCTTGACTCATAGTGATAACAAAAAGAGGACACCTATTGCGCTGTGATTGATATATCCGTTCATATTTTTACCCTAATAGAGCATCCTGTGGTTTTCGTTTGAGACTTTAAGGAAGAGTTTGATTAATTTGTTGTTAGTTGTTTAAATTCCTTTAACCCGTATTTGAAAGATTTTTCTAATGCATTTTTTTTTTGTACTTGTGCACCTTATCACTTCTATACATTTAAACACTCACACACACATATATATTAAAGCAGGATAAACGAATCGAAAGTAAAGCATTTTTTATGATGATGGTTAAAATTCCTTAAGTTTTTTTTACAAAAAAAAATGTATTGATTATTTATTATCTATGAAATTTTTTAATGATTAAAATAAAGTTATTTTAAATTCACTACGACAGTTGAATTCTCTACAGAATTTTTTAAAATATATAACTCTTGAAAATGTATCAAAATATAAATAATTGTAAATACAAATGGATATTTTTTACTCTTCCTTAATAACGTCATTCCCAACATAGTGAAGAGAATGGAAAACTCCTTTATTGATGATTTATTTTTATTTAAGACTATCTGTTTCGTTTTCATTTTCACAAACAGTTCATATTTAAAATATTTTTAATTTAAGATAATTAACTTTGTTTTTTAAGACATGTAAATACTGGCTTGCCACATCAAAAGCAGAGCGTTTTCCGCATTTTTTAAAAAATAAATGCGTAGTATTAAGTATGCATATTTTACTATCAATATTATTATTTTGCTTTTTTTCAAAAATTAAATTTGTAGCATTAAGAATGTATATTTAATTTGTTAATTTTTCATTCCTTATTCAAAGAAACAAAATGATTTTTTTAAAGATCTTTTTTACGAATTTAGGAAAATCATTCTGGCAGATCTTGGATTTGCGAAAATTTTATTTAGAAAAGTGCAGAAAAAATTTCTATACTTGCATTTGAAAGAACAGATTTCTTCATTTCGATTCAATACTTTATAAAAGATTATTAATAATGATGTAGTAAATATTGCATTTTATATAAGAAAAGTATGTTTATTTACAGATGTTGAATAATAATGTCACAATATATATTAGAGAAGGATGCTATTCTACAATTTATTTAAATTTGTTTTTTTTTTATTGGAGTTGAATGCATCACAGTTTATTTTATTTCGGATTGAACTTATTTTAATAGTATTTAACAATCATCATATTTCTCTAAAATAAGAGGATAATAAAATGCGAAAAAAGTGAGGGAAAAAAAGTAATAAACAAAAATTGA
>JAOUZG010049376.1:4638-34197 GCA_026289955.1 Argiope argentata
CACACACACACACACACACACACACACACACACACACACACACACACTAAAAGCCTATGGTCATACATGAGCATCATACATGAGACAATAAAAAGTTGATACAGCGTATAAAATTAGTTAGTTTATTAATATATTATTAATTTGTATAATATACGTAAATGTGAATTTTAGAATTACAAATTACTTATACTTTCATTATTATTAAAGAACTTAGTGGGTGAATTCGAGAAATATCTGAAAAATTAGCAATTATCTGTGGCACATTATTTTTTCCTTTATAAAACTCTTTTTTTTTTTGAGAGATGAATTACTTTGTGTTTTAGAGTTTCGACTTTATCTTTAAGGCCAGTAATAATTGAAATAAAATAATTGCTAAATGTAATTTCAAGAAGGATTCACAGTATTCAACGGACAATGTGCATTACATTCGTCGGGGTTCCATCTTATCTAAATATTATGATATGCAACTTATGCGAGAAGTGAGCACTACTTCTGGTATCATCATTGGCATGTGATTAGGATTCAAAATTCCGACGTATGTTCTCAATATTATAATTTTGGACAGTTTCAAAGTTAATCTTACTAAAAATTGAATATTATAGATAATAGAATTATTTTAGGTGGCATATGATTATTACAATGTTTAGTTTTATGTCATACTGCTACTATTGTTTCTTAAACTATATTGTTATTGGAAGTTTACTACTCAAGCACAATGTTGGAAACTTACCAGGCAAATGACACCTGTTAGTGCAATCCTGAAATGGGGAAGTTCCGGTATGACACACTCCACAGCTGTCGGTGAACAACTGAGTTCCAGAGGAGGTGCAACCACCCCTGCAGTCCCGATAGGACTCGACATCTCTTTCTGTCTTTGGGGAGTTCCCACCTGCGAAATAAAACAAAAAAAAAATAATTTTTTTTAAAAAAAATGAATTGCATAAAGGTAGGCCGAAATTAAGCTCATTATAGCTTAATAATGATAAATACCAGAAAAATGAAAATTTTTAATTAAAAGCTTTGGTCCTTTGGCTTTTGGAAATTTTCACTCAATATATGATAGATTTGCTTCACTTTATTTCCATCACCTCAGTTTCCATGCTATGAATACACGTTAGTATTGTTTTTATACTACTTTTTCATATAGTTAATTAGTTTGTTCCCATTATAAAAAAATTTCCATTGCATATAAATCCACTGTAGTTCAAATGACAGAAATCAGATCATACTGTGTGGGTATAGTATGTGACTAATGGCATCAGTGTACATCACACTCTTCTAATCTTATGAACTATTAGATATTGCTGCATGTGGTCTTATCTTATCATGATGCGGCCATTGGTTCTTATGTAAATCAGGACATTTCATTCTTAGAAAACCTTGTGACTTAATGAATATTTTTTTTTTGGCACAAGTCGTTTTGCAATAAAGATAGTATATGGCAATAGCTCACCTAAGATTTAAAAAGAATGTTGACATCAGATACTGGTGCAACTTATCTAATCCAAAGCATTTTTAATAATGAGATATATAATGTCTCTATAATATGATGTATTTCAGATTAGCCATAGCAGCTGCTGTATTGCGTCATATTATATACA
Source organism: Argiope argentata (assembly GCA_026289955.1). Classification (NCBI taxonomy): domain Eukaryota; kingdom Metazoa; phylum Arthropoda; class Arachnida; order Araneae; family Araneidae; genus Argiope; species Argiope argentata. The sequence continues at coordinate 6,240 of JAOUZG010049376.1, forward strand.
TAATAGATAGATATGATTATTACATCATAATATAGATATGATTAGATAGATAGATAAGATTATAGATATATGATAGACAGATATGATTATATATATATGATAGATAGATATGATTATAGATATGTGATAGACATACATGTTTATGGATATATGAGAGATAGATATGATTATGGATATATGATTATAGATAGATAGATATGATTATGGATATATGATTATAGACAGATAGATATGGCTATGGATATGTTATTATTGTTAGATATGACTATAGATATATGATTACAGATAGAAAGATAGGATTATTATTTCATATGATAGATATGATAATATTCTTTTTGGAAACAATGGGTAAAGAAAGGCATGGATAATAAAGATAACTACATGATTTAAATAAACAAAAAAAGAAGATAAATTGGTGTATTTTTTTAATTTATAAAAAATGGAAATGGAAATAATTAAATATTGCGTACAATTATCCGTCTATTTTTTCAATAATGGCAAATAAGAAAGAAATGTAACTGAAATAAAATAAAATTAGTGTACATCAAAAGTACGTATTTATTTTTGTAAAATCACTCACTTAAAAAAATTAATAAATTGATTTTTAAATGATATTGAAAGTATATTGAATTTTATTTTTATTCCGACATCAGCATTTTTATTCTACTATTTTTTCATTACTTTTTAAATTTTTTCAATGATTAATACAGAAGATAAGAACTCTTCCATGAAAGCCCGTAGGAGAAAAATATAATTTAACGAATATTGTGACAAATTTCATTGGAAATGTAATCCTTTAAGAGCTTAACTGTTTTTGATTTAATAGTTTTATTATTTGAAAACATCTTCTAAAGCAGCTGAAGAAAGCCTTTTGTATTTAATCAAATCCCTAAAAAAAGAAAAAAAGCTTCCAAAAATGACATTTTTTAAAAATATGCATCTAAAATTGTTATCTGCTCTAGAATTGAAAAGGAAAAACGATAACAGCCTGCAACAAAATAAATCCAGACAAAAGCTTGTAAGTTATGAACAAATTTAGAATTGGAAGAAGAGAAGATTCATAAATAAACTTTATCAAAATGGAAAAAATTAGTCTATTTTTTTTAAAAAAAATGAAACTACAGCTTTGGATAGAAAGACCAGTTTGAAATTTAGTTTACCTAAAGTAAATGATAACAAAGTTTAGCATTCAATACTTATGAAGAAGCCATACCATAAAGAGTTATTTAGAGTTCTTATTAAAAGGTATATCAATCGCAAAAATGATTTTTATTGATAAATAATGATTATAAATTATGCAGAATTTATAAAGCAAATAGAAAAGAAATAGTAAAAGTTAATTTTCAAACATAAATTAATTTTGAACAAAAGTTGTTTTTTAAGAATATTTTAGAAATTCTGTACATACAAAAAAGAAAATGTCACTCATTTTTAGCTTGATAATTTTATAAGTACTCAGGTTTTTTTTTAGAAACCGTCTGATTTCAAAAAATAAGTACTAAGCTTCGGAATATCCAAAATACAAAAATCTTTGCAAGTTAACTTACAGCAATTTTCGCAATTTCAACCTTTGGAGCTTTTTGTGATAAATTGAATTACGAAAAATTTCTCTGTTTGAATTTGAAGTCATATTACTATGTGCAATTACAAAAAAACTACTTAAGCTAGAGTTATTCTGAACAATCGAACAAATAATTTTTTTTTGCTATAAAATCCCAGTATATATAGCGCTTCATTCATGCGTTTTAATTTTCTGATTATATTTTAAACGAGTTCAACTGATATATTTGAAGATAATATCAACTACACATAATTATTTTATGAATACTCTCAGCCATACTTATAGTTTACAATTTCAATTTCAATCATCAGATATTCAGTTAAGAATTTCAGAGGATCTCGGACTCACAAAGAGAAATCCGTTAGCTAATCATCACATTTTAAGATTAAGGTTAAATTTTACTCATTTCTCCTGATTGAACATATTATTATCTAATATCTTAATAATAAGTTGGCGTGCTCTTGAGAAAAAGGAAAATATATTGGCATACATCTGTTTCATAATGTAGATATATTTTTTATAATTGTAACCAAAACGTGGATGTACTTCGAATTATTCTTTTTTTGCGATTAATTCTGGTATTCATGAATTATTTTACAATATTATAAAAAGATATGAATAAATTTAAATATAATTTAACTATTAATTTTATAAAAAAAGGGAGTTATTATAATGTATAATGTAAAAGAAAATTGTCTGTCACAACCTGATTTTAACTATAAACAGAGATCTAAAATATCTTTAACATTTTTGAACCGTACATCTTATTAATTTTTGTTTATCTGTAATAAACGCAGAATAGGTATTTTTTTCATGCAATAGAAATTCATAATATAATGGGAACGGATTTTTTTAATTAACACAAAATAAATATTTCTGAAATCGTTGCTATGGGGACATTGAATTTAGTTTTGAAGTTATGCAAAATTATTTTTAAAATGCAGTAGGAAATATTAAAAATATGTTACTTGCAAGCTGCTTTATCAATAAAAAAAATTATTCATTACATTAAATACTTCAAGATTTTGTTGTGGAAACGATTAATAATTTTTTCTGAGTCATTGAATGATTACTAGTCTTTAGATATTGATAAACTGCTCAGTTTAAGAGAAAAAATATTATGATATGCAATACAATTTTCATGTAACAAGCACGTACATTACAATTATAATTCATTGTAAATTCAATTACAATTTTTTATACATTTTATTTTTTTACCATATAGTTTAACATAACTTGATTCTATTTCTTAAAAATATTTTTAAGGACTCTTCGGAAAAGAAAAAAAAGTATTTATTTATGAATGTAAAAATTAAAATAACAAAATCCTAAAATTTTAAAATGAGAAGTACATGCAATGTATGATGCCGTTACTCAAAATATCTATTGATTAACTGTTACAGTCATTGTACGCAAAAAAGCCTTCTACATAATGTATAAAATTTTATTATATCTCTTATTAATGAGACAAAATTATTGAAAATGATTTAAAAACTTACTAAACGAGTGCACATTTCGAGTTTTTTTCCATGGAACTATGGAACTAAATATTATATTAATTCGTTGTCAGCAGACGAAAATGCATAGACATTATTTTTAAGAAAATGTATTAAGAAATGCATGTAAGTATAATGTATTTTCAGTGTTAAGTAAAAGTTTCAGAAAGGTTGTTGTTTGATTCGAACGTGATAGAACGCTAACGATTTTTACTGCAACTACTTTTCATTTAAAGAAAAAAAAATTATCTCGGAATGAAAATCCTAAATATAAATAAATAAATAAAAACAATAAAAACTAATTTGTAGAAATTGAGTTCGAAACATTAAACGAAATTCAAAACATTATGAATGGCTGAATTAAAAAAATTCGCAGTTTATTAGAATAATACATATCAATCAAGTATGTAAAAGAAGTGTTTGAAAGTATACGTTTGTCATAATAATTGGCCTTTAAGAATGTAGACGGATTAATAAAGAAACAAGCAAGGTAAAAATGTGAATTAATATTTTCCGAGTTACACTTAATATGAATTGAACATTTAAAAAAATATTCCATTAAATTGGCTATGACAACATAAATGTTACATATCACTAGGGAGTAGTTTTAAATACTTATCATAAGGGAAATGGATTTTTTGAGAATGAATTAGATTTTTAAACTCTTCGTCGACCCTAACGCATCTAGAGCGTACAAGTAAAACTTCTGCAGGACGGTCGCAACGCTTTTAAAGCTTTCATCAACATTTTAAAAACTTGTAAATGTTTAAAACGCTTTGTAAATGTTTATTTGTTTAAGCTTTTATTTTTGTTTATTCTAATGCTTTGATTAAAGAGGAAAAAAAAGTAATTATTGCTAAAAAGGAAAGTAGAGTGTAAGAGTTAAAACGAAATCAAAAGAAAGCATATTAAGATATATACGTTAAAAGTGAAAGAGACAGATAAAATATCGAAAAAATCTTTCATCAATATTCATTAATATACTGGGATAGGAAAGAAAGATAGAAAGAAGAAGAATTAGGATAAAAAAAAGAGCTTGGAAGCTAACTATTTTTCTGCAAAACATGAAACTTATGTTACCGAAAAATACTGTGGGTATAAAATCCTGGAACTTAATAAAGGAATTTTAAGAAAAGCAATTGATCACAGATTGAAATAATCTCAATGTGTTCAGAAACCAATATTGGCCGAGTTCCAAATACGCAGAGGCATAGGGTCATTGGATCAAGAAAGAATCGCAAGTAAAACAATTTAAAGACATTGTTAGCCAAATAAACAAATAAATAAATTTGAAAAATGTATACATTTCATGAAATATTAAAGTATTATGGCTACAATACGTGTTTGTTTAAACTGAATAATTAAATAATTTTAAAATAAATTATGGTATAATTAATTATGGTGTGAGGGAATACTAATGAATTTTTGAGATAAAATGCTAGACCTAAAATAATTAGGTATTAAGGTCTCCAAAATTTACGGTCAAAAATATTTTTACCTGCTTTTACCAGTGTTACTTTATTATTGCGTATGCTTCTTTAAAATCATATGTTTTAAAATTCTGACATCATTGTTGTTATTTCATCTCATAATTGGTCGAGTCATAATTGGTAAAGTCTTGTGATATTTTCAAACAAGTTTAAATTGGTTAGTGACTTAAATTAATTTAGATAAAAAATGACTGAAAAATAATAATGTTCTCGCATGATAACTTGAAATTTACGATCGGAGAGCATTTTCTTTCTTTTTCTACTTTTTGTAGAGATAAAAAGTATTAGTTCATTTAAGAAAATGAGATTATTGAATCTATGTCACGGGTCCTATGAGAGCATTTAAAGTGAGATATAAACCTGGAAAATGTAGGCATTTTGTAGTTTCATCAATAGAAGTTTAAATGTAGAAATATTACATAATGGAAATATGCTTTTGCTACTATTGATAATTGGTTAATCAACTACTGGAAGAGCAGTTTTGAAAATCTTGAATTGATATTTATTAAAGCTTTATATTCAGAACAAAAATGGGGAGAATTTGAAGACATTCCTTGATTAAATGAAAAATAATCTTTACAAACCACATATATGATAGAAAATAAACATCATATAAAGGGGAAAAACTGAGCAAAAAGGAAGCAAATGGAACCTATGAAGGAAAATTTTCAAAGCAAAAGCTGGGCTTATGTAAATTAAAAAAAAAAACCTTGCTCCCACTGTTTCATTCAAATATGCTGCATAAAAAAATTGTGAAGATATTGACAGAAAGGAGGAGGAAGTTTCAAGTACCTTTGTGAGCATTTTCGTTGTTTATAGAAAGCAAAGCTGAAGGAAGTGATATTTATTAGTCCTGAAAAATGTATTTAGGAAATAAACAGGCTCTCATGAAGTTATTAAAATAAATTATTAATATTCTGATTCAGTTAAAATTATATTGAAACAGGATATTAAAATGACCATTTATTAAAAGAGGAGGGTCATAGTTTCCACTACTTAGAGCAGCAAACTGTCTATATCCGTCAGGTACCAAATTGACATATTTTAACATGTTTTATATGAAGTACAATCCAATTTAGGTGTAATGGATATAAAATACAAGTTCGTTTAATTTAATTCTACAAAATAATAAATTAAATAAATAATAGTAGAGCATTTTTGCAAAGATTAATTCATATAATGGTAAATTAGAATTTGCCCCTCGTAAAAGTAATAAGATGCTAATTTTACTCTCCTATATTTAAAATAAATAATAGTACAAATTGATTTTGTTTGGAAAATAATATTATTATTTTTTAAAATCTCCATGAGTATTTTTTTTCAAGACTTGAAATCAAGGAACTTCAAAATTTTTCATTGAACAAAATGATACTTGATAGGTTCACTCGATTATGTATGAATGTATGACAAACACACTTTGTCACAAATGTGTGCAAATGCGACTCAAAAGTGGTTATTTGATAATTTTTTCTCAAAGAAATCAGAAATATTAACAAAAAATGCAGAAAAAGGATGGAAAAAAGTAAAAAATGCAGCTTAATAGCAACAGAAATGGATCTAAAAAAATGAGAAGCATATTTGTTCGACTCAGGTTACATACAGGACAACGAAAGAGCATTCTGCGTGTTATATGATACAAATAGATGTAAGATCAAGGAAGAAAAAATGAAGCAAAAATTTTGATTATCAATGAAGAGAAAATACACTGCAGAGGCAAATTAATGTACAAATTTTTTTAAATAAATGCTTCGAACTCAATTTGGATATGTATCCGAAATAAATTCTAGAATCATCCTTTAGTACAAAACGAAATATTATGTAGGAATATTCATAATTTCAAAAAGGCTTAGTTTGTACGTTTTCTAAATTTATTAAAAAAAAGCATTTGGTTAAATATTTTTAAATGATTTATTATATATGGAATTTACTACTTTTCAATAGTTACTTTCGGTATATAGATCTTTATTTTTTGAATTAATTATTTATTAGTTCCTCTAATTAAACAACAAATTTTATTTTAGATATTTTATATCATTTTCATCTATATCCATATAAGAAAGGATACAATATTTGTTCGTTCTCTAGAATTTTGCTTTTGGCAACTACATATTTGGCCTACTTAACTGCATATTTAAAAGCAACCAAACAGTCTGGTCGAGTCTGATAGCCATCTCATTTCAAATTGTTAAACTCATTTACATAAAATGGATTAAATCGGTTGGCTATCCTGATTATAATTTGGCTGTTAATTTAGACAAACAGACTTCATCTGTTTAATCAATGGGACTCTCACTCACCTATGCACTCTCCTGAGCATTCATCCATATAGGCGCTCCCTTTACAGTCCCCATTGCAATCAAGCGAAGTCTTGTTACCTTCGCATTTTCCGGCGCAGTTTAAGAAATATTTGTCCGAGAGCATCGTGGTGCCTCCCGTGCAGAAGCCGCACACATTCCTCGAGGCATTCTGGAAACCGAGACCCTCGCATTCTGAAAGAAGGAAACATTGTATGTCAAAAGTGGGCTGAAATCTCTGTGCATTATTCACATACAAAAAACTGATTTAAAAAACTGCTAAAGAAGCTATTAGTTATGAAAATGTTTTCGTTCAATTCGAACACTTTCAACAATTGGCATTATATTAAAATTGTTATAAATTTTGTAATGAATTTTTGATGTTCGCTTTTCATTGTTTATGTAACAGTTATTCAACATGTGTGTACCTTTTCTGTGATATTTTATGTATGCACTAGATGCAAGATATAATTTGAGATCGCATAATTATATGTATTATATCTAAAAGGATTCAATTTCTGCTTCTTTAATGATATTTTAATCTAATAACAAATCAAATTTTAATGATATTTTAATCTAATAACAAATCAAATTAAAATTAAAATCTTCTAAACTTTATGTTTTTGTTATTGCCAACGGTTAATTCAAAAATGTTAAATATGTATGGAAGTAGTCTAAAATACTTTGTTTGTGGCCATTTAATAATTATTTATGGCTTAGTTTTCATCTTGTTCTTTACATGCTAAAACTCATAAAAACTGTAATATCCTATGTTCATAAATTGCTGAAGAAATGTGTTTCATGGTTATTCTAGCATTTGCTAATTTTAAGCAGGTGTAAAACAATACCCGAAGAGAATCTACACAAGTATAAATTTAGCCAATTATATTTTAAAATTACAATGAGGATTTTTTGAGGGGCCAATTATATTGCATAAATGCAATGAGGATTTTTTTAAAGGCATTCACAGTGATACACATCGACCAATTATGAATTAATGCGCCGAAAACTGTTTAGTTTTTTAAGTGCTTATAAAACAATTTCATAATGGTGCTCATTTTTAAGAGGATTTATCAGGTTATTAGACTTAAAAGAATTGAGAAAACAACATATACTATTTGTCAAAATACTGGTTTCTCCTTCCTACGATATAACTAGATCTATAAACTCTAGTAGTGAGTATTTATAAAAAAACATCCATTACGCAAATCATGTTTACTTCCCAAAGTGAAAAATCGTGGTCATTTTTTTTCGTTATAAATAGTTTCAGATTTCTTTGAGGAATCTTCATTTTTCAATGCTATTTTTAAAAGCTTTCCTTCATTTTGGAGCTGCTAATGCCATTTTATTTTGTAAATAGTTAAACATATCATCATTATTGCCACTACAATGACTATTAAAACACTTCATTCGATAAGAAATAGGGGGTATTTGTTAATACTAATAATAAAATGATTATCAAGGAAAAGCTTTATGACGACCCTGGGTATGACTTTTCACTTTTATTTCCAAATTGAAGGGAAATGCATTCGAATTCACAATGAGATTATTTAAACTCTATAAACAAATATTCTACACAGAGAGAATATTTTCATCTCGGCTCGCAGAGTTGAATTACATATGGGGAATAAAGATCTTAACCTCCCGACTTTCTTATATGTTTCCACATGCGTAGCTAAACTTCGTCGGAAAGGATTCTTCATAAATGATCTAGCCTTTGTCTAAGCAATCAATGCTCTTTATGAACATTTGAATGTTTAACATATCTGAATATATTCAGAAAAAGTATATAAAAGTAGATCTTTTCCATGAATTTTAGTCTCAGTTGATTTTGTATTTAATGTTTTTGGTGGTAATTTGGGGATTTTTTATTCGAAGTAGAATAAAGAGATTTTTTCCAAATCCTAAAAACTTAAAATACAAACAATTTTATATTTAATACATCAGTTTAATTTTTACGTTCTTTTCCTCCAATTTTAACCACATTTTTAAAATTAACCTTTTAATTATTCGAATAACACTTTACTGACAAGTATATTTAATAATTATAGCAGATAAAATGATTCTCTTTAAATAAACGGAAATTAAGGAAAAGTCTATTTAAAATGAACGTGGAAGGCAAGGCTCACTGTAAATTTTTTTTACAAATGTGGTATTTTTGAGTATTCTTATATTATAAACGCATACTTATAAAATATTACCTCCCGTTGCTTGTGTAAAAAATAAGTTATCCATTTGATCATATTTCATTCATCTATCTCTATGAGTTTTAATATGGTGTTCACGCAAATAAACCCCCAAAAATAATGTATTCAAACTCATAGAAATCCTTTTACAATAAGATAAAAAAAGCTCTAAGTCATTTAGTTTATTGTTATAATATATTTTCTATTCGTTATTAAATAGCGGGAAAATAAATATAAAAATTTTAAATAGAGGAAATATTTCGATTTGGTGCTAGAATTACATAAATAAATATGAAGCAAACGATTTTGTTTTGTTGTTTTCCGTTTCTATGCAACAAAGTTTATGTAGTTTAATTACTTTTATTTGGAAATATTTGTGCCATTTTTCTGTTTACATTCTGGAGACGAAAAAATAGTATTTTGCCTGTAAGCGCAAAATATCAAACTAACAATTTGTTGAATATAACGCACGTATTAATAGAACTATATATATTAAAAAATTCCAAGTAATTACATGATATAAGCTAGATTTTCGTAATCTATTTAATGAATAAGACGGAAAGAACTAGGCGAAGAAAATTAGACATCTTGTCTTGAAGATAAGAGATAAAATAGATTCTTCTTGATTTCTTTTTGGATATTCATACCTATGATGAAGTCCAGATAAATGAGATGTAAACATTTTATGTTTCCAATTCCATAATATAATAATGATGATGATAAAAAACAACTTTCATCAAGTGGTAGTTTTAAAGGCCGGGATAGTCTAGTTTGTAGGGCTTTGGATTCTCATTCCCTGGGCTGCGAGTTCAAACCCGCCAGCCGAAGACTCTAAGCGTGTGTGGTGGCTGGCGCACGTTAAATCTGTCGTGGTCGCAAAGTCCCACATGTCGAGTGTAATACCACGGGGGGGGGGAACTGGGTCAAAGTTGATCGTTCTCTGTTCCAGATCTAAATTACGATCTGTGGATGAATGAATGAAATGCTTGAATGAAGTCCGCGCCGTAAAAAAGGTTGTGACGTGTGTGTAGCTAATTCATAATCTTGGCCCTAGTTGGCGCTACTGGAAAACAAATGGCACTAAATCGACTTAAATCAATGACAGTGGGCTTGAAAAGTGCCATAAGTAACAACTGCAACAACAATTCCTGTAAATAATTGCGCCATGGATAATGCGAAATCGAATCTACGCTATTCCTAATTTTCCCTCCTTTTTTCGAATATTCTCCACTTTAAAATAAAATTAAGAAACCTATCACGTTACTCTTATAATAAAAGAAATTAGGATTCTTGCGAATGCCTTCCATTTTGAAATGGATAAAAATTCTGTCAATGAATTATTTGAGTCGTATAGCAAGAAATTGGCAATCGAAGATTTAAAAGAGAAGCATTGAAACCGTCACTTCAGATGTGACCAATAGGATCTCTGCAAATGTATTAATTCTACTATCTGATTGTAAAGTGTAGAAGTTTAAAGTCACTAAGTTAATGGTAAAGCAGAAACTGTTACTTTCATTCTTAGTCCCACAACATAATATTTAGGATGGATATGCATTCAGTAAACCGTTTTAAAATATTTTTATTAAAACTATTACAACTTCTAATTTCTAAATCAAAATTAGCAAGTGTTAGCACTGTGTTCTCGTGTTTCTTCATGGTACTACTTCATAGAACTATAAAGATATTTACTGACAAAAGACAAATAAGGACAAAGGTTTGGTAAATAGCCTTACGCGTTAGCTATGACTTTAAAATAAAATATATATTATCATGTCAGAACATGATGTTATTTCGGAAATGAGGTTTGAAACGTCAACAAAAATCCGAAGTCGAAAGTTAAAACAATTCGTAGACAAAAAATTGAAATTTTATTGTCTGCTAGAGAAACTAAAAAAATCAGCTTTTCATAACTCATTGCCTTTGAATTTACAAAAGTTCTGATTAAAAAAATAAGGAAATGACTACAGCAAATACCTGTAAAACCTAGGAAATGTCGTTTTGAGCACGTGATTATATGAAATAAAATAAATAGGAAATGAGATATTTTTTTTAACAATAAATGCGAAACAAATCTTTTTTTGATCGTTTGCAATGCTAAAGTGACTCATTCAATTAAACGATTAAAATGAATAAAAGCATGATTTAACTTGTACGAGCACATGGCGTTTGGCCGTTCGAGAAATAATGTTTTGACATGATACATGGAAATATGCACTGCAGATTTTATTTTAATCTTTTAAAATTATGTTCAGTATTTTATTATACGTTATCTCTTACATTCAATTAAAATGCGACACATATTTTTTATCATATGAAAACATGATGCTGTTTTGTTTAAGAGGTTTTGATGTCTCCAAAATTTACGAACAAAATTATTTTTACCTGCTTTTACTAGTATTCAAGCCGGTTTAATTTGGCTAATGATTTAAAAATAATAATCTTCTCACATAATAACTTGAAATTTACGATCGAAGATTTCATTTTCTTTTTGTTTCAGCTAGTGTATTTAATCATACTTTTTTTTACTATATGGCAAAAATGCAAAAGATATATTTTTTAATCATATTTTTCATGACATTTTTGAAATTATTATGGAAATTATAGGTAAAAATATTTGAATAAATGACATTCAAAATGACATCATTAAGTAAAATTTTTTATATTTTAAGGCGGCATCAAAATATGCTTGGAATGAACTATGTATCTAGGTTGGTATACTATTGCGGTACACATGAGTATGATGCGGTTTGCATGATGAAAGGGGAAAAAAAGTTCTCTTCAAAGCTTTTTGTTTGTCTTAGTTTATCGATTGCACCACACAGCTACTTCTCATGTAGTAAGTGTTCGTTAAGAAAGAGTTTATAAAAACTTTATTTGAAAAATATTTTTATGACTAAACTGAATTTTAACTAAACATTAATATAATTTTTAACGATTTTCCTGAATAAGAGCAGAGTGTATAAATGCATGAAAATATTTTTCATAGCAATTTAAAATTAGAATTAAAAGAAAGTTCTTCGGTGATGTCAAATTTATTTCCACACAACTTTTCTTTCATTTGATATTTTTAAAAAAATATTTAGATTTTTTAAAATTACATTTCATTGGTTTAGTTATTAGATTTATACTCAAACATGACGTGATAATATTAAATAAATTTTATAAATAAAATGAAGATAATTGAGTGGAACATAAAACAATGTTATGCTTAGGCATTTTAGACGAGTGGATCGAATCCTCTATAAATTATTTTGTTTTTAATATTATTGAATAAAGTACAATTTTAGATGAAGTTAAATCATCCAATCTCCTGTGTGCAATCTCATTATCTTCCATTGTATATTTTAAGTAATGGTTTTTAAAATAACAGCTTCAAAACTGTAAATTCAATAAATTATTTTTTAAAATTAATTTTAGACTTTCATTGAAAAGACAACTTTAGAAATTTTTATATGTTTTTTATTGATTCTTATCGAAAGAATTTGATGTATTTGGATGCGTAGTGTCTTTAATTTAACCTTTTTTGTTAAAATAACAACAAAGAGTATTTAGCTGAAACGGAGGATATAAATCTACCACAATTCAATCAATAGAAAAGTAAATGATAGAAAATTTCCAGAAAAACGTTTACTGATCTAGTTAAAGTTTTGTTGAAATGTCGATGTTGTCCACCATAGCCATATAATCGCTACGAATAATGAAAAGAATGTATGCGCCTACAGTCCATATCGCTTGACCAATGGGTACCAAATTTGGTACACGTATACTTTGTAGGGTGGAAATATGAATGTTGGATATGTGTTTTGTATATGTTAATTAGAATTTTAATAAATTAAAAATTAAGTTGAATTAACTATTTTTTCCGAGATAATTTCCAAAAATATCACTGCACAAACAACACCGCTTAAGAAATATTTTTTATGATATCAATTTAAAAACCATGTTAAATTTCTGATAAATTTAAGTATTTTTTAATTTTTTTTTAAATTTCCAACAAGAATTGTTGTCCTGAAATTAAAATTGTTCGTTTTCGTTGTTTCACCAAATATTTAACTGCGACTGTATTTAACTGTGAAAACTAGGAAAGAATGATTATGTTTAATATCTGCGTAATTTACTACACAAATAAAAAAATGAAGTTACAATAGCACGGAATTTAGTTAATAGATACAGAATAAATATTCATATTTTTGACTGCGCTATGATGTTATGTGATTATCTCTATTAGAAAGATTCATGTACAGAACGAACAAAAACATGTGCAAGGCAATTAAAATAGCAAGATTTTAATGTGAGACTATTTGCCAAAATAATGGATATGAAATTATATCTAATCAATGCATCTGAAACCAAATGTAGCTAGTATTTTTGGCGAACTAACTGGTCGTCTGTGCCGACTTTCATAAAAAAGTAAAGACAATTAAATATTTACCTCCTATTTCTGTAGCTCCTGTAACTCGACTTGGCCAACCATATCCCATGTGATCAGGATTTGCTGATGACAGCTCGTCTAAGTTCGCATTATTGTTTGAAAGTTGCGACACGCCTGCTTGTAGGTGCATTAGCATTATAAATATCCAATTCCAGCCCATAACCGGAATTCTAGGTGACAGCGTCTTCACAATATTCCCAACAGCAAGTGAGCATCGCTCCTGAGAGGTGAATTCTTTTGCACAGAACTTCTTCTTTACCATTCAGATTCAGACTATGTTTTGAAATTCATCAACAAAAATGCACTGTATTCAGTTCACAACATCACATGTAAAATGTGTTTTGTGTTGAAGAATCACTTTTTATCTCAATTCCGTGTGTTTTATCTGAAAAAGGAAAATTGAAAAAAACCCTATTAATATGAATGTAGAATAACAAAATTTTATCATGAACAATTTTAAAATTACATTGATAGTATAACTATCAAAAACTTGTGATTAGTAACTCATTATTTTAAAATACTAATCCCTTGAAGAAGAAAATTTGTATTATAAAATCTTAGTATGCAATTGCCTGTAAACATCCACATCAATCTTGCAGTAAAGTGATGAAGTTTTCATTCTGTTCACACTAAGGTAATAATGAGACAAGTAATAAACTCAAATAGTACAGTTAGAGAGATTTACTTCACGAAGCATCTTTCCTTTCAGAAAATATAAAAATCATGTTAAGTGAAAGATGCTTAAATTCAGCCATCAAATGTCTCGGATAACGTATGAGATATTTGGTGTTGAAGAGTAACCTATGCAATAGTATAGGTAATTCTAGTTACGTTTTAAAGGTATAACATCTAATGGCGGTGTATTGAAATACATTAAGCTGCATTTGTAATTCCAGATGTTCCGTCATGAAGCTTTATCGTAAGAATTATATACAATTTTTAACACACAATTTGGAAATTTTTGATCAACTGGTAATTTAACATGTTTATAAATTGTTGAACATGTTATCTATAGTGGTGAAGCAAAGATCATGTATGATATAATCTTTGCTTCATCTCATGTTCAGATGTGTGCATTCGGATATGATCATTGCTTATTATATATATATTATTTGGCATTATGAAGCACAATAAAAGTACCCTTGTTCTGTCATCTCAGAATAATCTAAGATTGGCAACTGGGGCATTTATGTTTTGTTTCGTTTGTCCATCTGCGAATTCGACAGGATATAGCACAGGAGACCATCCTGAAGCTGTATCGGTCTATGCCACGCCGTATGGCAGCTTGTATCCAGGCTAAAAGCGGGTCAGCACCTTATTGAAGTTACTGTAACTCTGAAATAAATTATTCAGTTGTTCTGAGATTTTAATCATTTACTATTCTGTACATTGTCTTCTTATCCACCAATTTTTGGCTCAATAAGACAACTCATTCTTGGTGAGTCTATTTTTTTGTTATAGAATCCGTTTTTGCGTTTAAAGTCTGTACTGTATTTTGTTGAAGTACCCTTTTTCATTTCTTTCGAAGGCAATTTGTTTAAGTGTTTTGTTTGAGCAGTTCAGATTAGATTAAAATATTCGATATATTTAATGATATTTGCAACTTAGCAACGAACGGTAAACAACCAATAACTAATGTCTGTAACTTGTGGTCAGAAAAAACCAGCCATTTAGTCAACCTATATTTCTATGCATTAGCATAAAGAAAAATCTTTAATTTATGAGGTAGTACCAGTAGGAAAATAAAACGGAAAAATTTGTGTATTTGCTTCAAATTTAATTTGGCTTATCATGTAATTTTATAAATTTCTTTGAAAATGACATTTGACTAAAATGGTAGAATCATTTTTATTTTTCCTTAATAAAAAAAATCAATAATTATTCATAGTAACTGTTTATTGACATATCAATCTAATCTTTTGTATTATTACTCCAAATTTAAGAATTTTAAAATTCTCTTTTTTTTAGATTTTATTTTTTTAAATTTATTTACTAGGAAGCAAAATAAATAAATAAATGAAATCTGCGGCTGCAAATTTCAAGTTATCATGTGATGGCATTATTAAGTCATTATTCGTCAATTAATTTAAGTCATTAAGTAGTTTAAACCAGTTTAAAAAAGCTATACTGATGAAAGCAGTTCGACCTTTTAAAAACGCATCTGCTTTCACAGAAGCATATATAATAATAATGCAATACTGGTAAAAGTAGGTAAAAAATATATGCGATTCAAAGATGTTGATGAGTATTGTAATTTATGATCATTGCCTATGCAGTTTGGAGCTTCAATTATTCTTTACAATCAATTCTCTAATACCACCTAATGAAAATAAAATCCTGTTCGCACATGATAATAAAATCAGAAAATGAAATGTTAATTTTTTGTATGCATAATATTGCAAAAAATTATATAAGTGTAATAAAAAAAATGCGGAATTAAATATTGTAACTAATATTCCTTTATACATTTCAATGTATATTAGCTTTATTCTTTACAATGTATATTAGCTTATCCTTTTCAATGTATATTAGCTTATCCTTTTCAATGTATATTATCTTATTCTTTTCAATGTATATTAGCTTATCCTTTTCAATGTATTTAGCTTTTTTTTCAATATATATTAGCTTTATCCTTTTCAATGTATATTAGCTTTTTTCAATATATATTAGCTTTATCCTTTACAATGTATATTAGCTTATCCTTTAAAATGTATAGTAGCTTTATTTTATTATTACAACTTATTTTTAGTTCAGAATAAATACTCTGTTAACAGTGCAGTTTTATTTCTTTCCAAATTAGAGCTATCACTTCAGATGGATTTAAAGGAAAACTGCATGTATTCTGCAAATTAGTTTTATTTTTGATCAATCATAATAAAAAAGGGGGGGTCGATTATTTTTTCTTAAATTGTACTTGGCTGCAAAAAGAGATAAATATCGCATAAGTAATAAGAAGGAAAAAAGAAAAAGGAATGCAGGTATTAACGTACTCTATAAGGTAAGCATGTTTCTAATTTTAATTTCTTGAATAAATAAATAATTTCATTACGAGAAATACTGGCTCATAAAAATCACTTGCTGTATTTTTTCTCTAATTATTTCTATTAATTAATTTCAAAAACGGATTATATAATAAATTATTTTTAGCAAAATTTTTTACAGAAGGGATTATCTGTTGCAATGATTTTCAGGTTGTGACATTGAGAATATTTCTACAGATTTTCATCGATATAATATACAAATAAATATTTGAAATTATACATTGTCCATATTAGCTTGTTAGTACGATAACTAATTTTTAATAAATCTCTTTGGGATATGTTGGAAGGAAAGTAAAAAAAAAATATCAGACATAAAAGGGATGTAGCTTAAGGGGAGGAAGTCGGGGTTGAATTTTTCATTTTCTGTAAACATTTTTACGATTGAAAAATATATCAAATTAGACGAGTCAATGTTTCATTAAAATGAACTTATTTTATAAGTTTTTTAATTGTTTGTCAAATCCTAATTTTGACTATTTTTAGCATATTTGTTAGGCCACATTTTAGTAAAGAAAAAAAAATATTCTTAGCTTACTTTCATTCTTTAATTTGATATTGTTTAAATGTAAGAAAGTCAAAACGCATTAGTTTAGAAAAAAATTAGTTAAATAAAAAAAATAAAGAAGCAGATATATTTATTGGCCATATCATGTAAATATGACGACCTAGAAAATTTCAGAAACTATATGGGCTTTAGTTCATTAATTTATTCCATGAATTTTATTTCACTATTAGAAAGTGTCTATAAAAATGCACAATTTTTCAAATTAAATAGTAACAACTCAAATCCGTCTTAAAAATTACTTTTAACCCTCTGACTACTGATCCGGCCCATTCGGCCGTACAAATTCTGGCCTGGTACACCAATTTCTGTTTCAAACGATGTGAGTGGAATATAAAAATATTTTTCACCTTTCTTTTGAAACAAAAAGGGCAATCCAAGATAAAATTTGTGCTATCGTTTGGGCCGGGTCAATAGTGAAAGGGTTAATGGAATCATTAACTTTAGATCATTTTTTGAACTCTCTTCTATAAGAAGCGCTCATTGTATACTAATTAATGGACAATTCCAGCTCCATACTTTCACCAATGTGTGTTCCATACTTTTATAGGAATAAACAAGTACATTTTTGTCTTACATTTTGTACATTTCAGCCCTTCTATATTTCAAAACTAAACACAAAATAAGCCTATTTGTATCTGTATTTGAGAGGACTAAGATGAAAAGCATCATCACTTCTTTTTGTAGCATCCTTCAAAAACAACTATTTCACAGAATGGAGAGTATGGCATTAATTCCTAATTGCCTAACTGTTTGCCTAACTGTTTTTTATATCTTTTAAAAAGGAATTAATATATTTAACACAAAGAAAAAATTCATTGAAATTCAGAACATTTCAGTGAAGTAAGAAATTACTCTTAATCTAACCACATTCTCAGCTTTAATGAAGTTATAAATTCGTAAATTTGATATTAGTTTAAATGCTGTGTATTCAGTCTGAGACTTTGTGGTAATTTCGGATTTAAGTCTGATCACAGAAGAAGTCGCTAAATTTTTGATAAATTATGAGATTGCAATAAGCGATATCAAACAAAAGATTTCCCCTCATTTTATAAATAATAAAAGAAAATGAGATTTTGAATTGGCCTTAAGAGGTCAACAACTTTCATTTTCTAGTTTATGGTCCCTGTCTAAAATATTTTGTAAAACGCAAAAAGCACATTTTCATCAGGTGAAGGAGATATATTTAAAAAATTAAATATTAAAAAGTCAGACATGAATATTCTTTAGTTCTATAAGGTAACAGAGATATGCACATACAAAACAAAGCCATTACTCCTTTTCTAATATTGGTATAGTCCATCACTGCTCATAAATACCAAAAAGGTTATTATAAAATAACAGAAAAGCGGTAGTACTTTAGGAAATTGCATGAAGGTCGGTAATTAGCTACTATTCAAAATACAAATTAGTATTCCACACTGAAGATTAGTTATAACGTCATAAATCAGTTCCTCTAAAGAGGTTATCTTAATTACTTGTATTATTGTAACGATTATAAATATGCAGAAAGAAGCAAAATTTATGGTTAACAACAAAACATGATGATGTGAAAATCCATGTTTAACAAAGCGCACAAAATGCATTAAAATTAATGGAGTATTTTGATGAAGAGTGATAAAGATAACGATGCTTAATAAAGCTATCGAAAAGTTTTAAAATTAATGAAATGTTCCAGAAACTGCTTGAAAGAACAACAAATGGATTTAAATTATGACAGGCAATTTATATAGAAGGAAAATTTTACAACAGATAATGTCTAATTAAGATAAAATCTAATATAATATTCATCTGCTTTCTAGACTTCTGAAGGGGGAAAATAATAATCTACATTTTTGTAAAATAAGTAGACGCCCTTTTCACGAAATAATATGTAATATTTCGCCTTTGAGTGATTTACTTATTTTCTTCACAAAAGGGTTTACTTATATGTGGAAAAAGAACAGCTGCGTATTCAGTAAGATATAACAATTAGGAAAAATGTGACTGCTGCCTCATTTAGCGCTTCTTTTTAGATACATTAACACGAAAAACTGCGTGGTCCTGAATTATAATCATATTAATTTTAAAAAAACCTTATGATAATGAATAAAATATGCATGATCTACTCTCTCTTCACTTTTGATAGTAGGTTTTTTTTTTGAAAAGTTTTGATAAAGATGACGCTCAGCCGAGAACAGGTGAATGTAAGGGTGTTGTAGAGGGTTTTGGCGTGTCAGAATTGTTGCGAGTAATCGTAGAAGAGCACGCGATGACTTCGGATATCGATTTCGGAAGGGTAATTTCAAAACTTTTGTATCGGGTGTGAGAGGCAGGTGTAATTTAAAACGAATTTGGCTTTCTGTTATTCCAGGGGACGGTACTCTAATGACATATTTTTTGAAAAATGGAGGCAAAGAAGGCAATTGAACAGTAATATTCACACATTCTCACATTTAAAATGTGAATTAGTAATTTCCTTAATCAGATTACAGGACTTTTTTCTCTCTTTTAAAGAAGGCATAGTTATTTTTATAAAATTTTTACAGTCGTATTTAATAATCATTAATATTAAATTATTTCGTTATAAACTACTGCTATTAAATGTTACAAGTAATTTGGCAGAGTGGTAGCGCGTCTTCCTCGCGTTCTGGGAGGTTCTGGGGGTTCCTCGTTCCCGGGTTCGAGCATGGTTGTTCTTCTGTGTGCTATCAGTGAGATGTGTGACTGTGCTCCTAGGTTGGTATACTATAAATCAACAATCATTTGGAATGATTGTTGATTAATTTTTTCTCAATTTCTGAATGTTTCATTCTTTTGTTTACTCATACTTAAATATTATTATATATGGAAAAGTTCAAAAATTTGAAGTATATCTAAAGTATTAGAAATTAAGATCTCGATAATTTTTTTTAAAAATTTTGTTTCAAATTTTTTAATACAATTTTTATTATTACTATTTACTTTAGGGTTCTCTTAGATATCCAGATAAAAATATGTTTCAATTATAAATATATTAATAAAGGTTCAAAAATAGTACAGTGTGTCATAAATAAGTATGTTAGCGATCAACTTCACGTGACAGAAAAAAACCTGAATAAAAACAATTAAAACAGCTTTATAACACAAAAAAATTCACAGATAGTGATTGTGTCCTGTTTGCATCCTCATGTTTTATTTTTATGGGCATTTAAATAACTTGTAGATTCTTTTCTGCCTTTCGTTTAACGCTGCGTTTCGTTTCGAACGCATTGTTTTAATCAGCCTTACACTTTTGTTAAGGCTCTGTTTTAACCCTAAACTAGGGCAAATTTAGATAGAATGTCTTAAATTTTGAACTACTATCTGACGACGAGGAACTACTATTTGAACTACAATCTCCAGCTTAAACAGGCAGCTTCGAAATTCCTGAACAACACCATTTAGAGGATATTCGGTTCCGACCATTTAGGTTGACGATTAGAATGCTTTCTCATCAGTTCTTCAGTGAAATTAAATTTTGAACCCGAAATTCTTCAGTATTACCTGACAATCAGATCTTTGTGAATTTTTTTTATCAACATTGGCTCTTCTATTCTGTATAATACATGGATCAAATATCTTAGATGCCAATTTTTTTCTGGTTTCATTTCTCATCTATTCATTCAATTTAGAAATTTGCCTTTTATAAACGTGGTTTATAGTTCTTTATGAGTTCAATTTTAACCATTTGAAATAGGAAAAGTAATTCAGTACATAACCATACATTTAATATCAGAACATGATTATTGATCCGTAAAATAGGTATATATAATTTTTTTAAAGTGGAATTTCCCCGAAAAATTAATCCACTTTTCATCACTCTGTATACAATTTTAGTAATAAAAAAATGCCAAAACGAAGCATTGTCAGGAAGGTACTTGAGAAGAGAAATCAAAACACAGAAAGTTAAATGCATCTATTTTAAACCCATTAACCATTTTTTGAAATTTTTGCTCAGAAAATTTTTATATACACTAAAAATACTGTGTAACAATTGCATAAAAATTATGTTTTATTTTTAAGATATTTTATATTTTTGCAAAAGAGTATCGTTATAAAATAATCAATAATATCATCTCAATAAAATACAAAAAACTAGATAAGTAACAAATCTAAACATATATCACTATTATAACTTTTATATTACATATTTATGTACGGTATTTAAGTATAATACCTAACCCAAAATATGAGGCTTCAAATATAACAATTCTGTTTTGTTTAACTTACACATGAATTTCAAATTGGCGCGTTTATAAAGAAATGAAGCATAGAATGCTCACTTTTTTGCTAAAAACAGTAATGACTGATATATGTAAAATTCCAAAATCACCAAATGGGGATCGTGGCAGCTAATAGATAATTTAAAAAGAATTAAGAAATAAAGACGTACCTATTCCAAACACATAACAGGAATATTACTCAAAACGAAAAAAAAAAGATATGAAGAAAATCTTTATCTTCAAAATAATGAAAAATAAGATAGAAACAAATGATTTTTTAATTATATTAAATTATTCAACTAATTTTTAAAAAAGAGACAAAAATATAAATATTTCTATTATGATTGCTTGGCAATGTTGGATTAACTAAACTTATCCTCTATAAAACGAAATATTTTTCAGATTGTCAAATAAGTGTTATATACGTATATCTGAAACTGCAATTTTCAGTAGTTCGAAAACAACAACTGGGAAACGTGCAAACGGATTCAAAAATGTCTGCCTCCTTATTTGGGTCGGAAAAATTTAAGAATCGAATTCCAGATTGTGATACATTGCTTAAAATTAACTAATAAAATTCTTTTTAAAGACGATTTTCAAGCTTTGCTGTAAAATGCTTTGAGTGCAATATTATGAATGCTATAGTGGGAAAGATTAACAGCTCTTTAATAACAGCTAAGTCAAGGATCTTCTGAATACGAAAAAAATGGAGAGAAGGTAGAGATTTAAAAGATTAAATTGTTTTTTCCATGGAATTTGCATTTAAAAGAAAAATTGATTCTGGAAAATATTTCTCTTTAACTGAAAACCAGAGTTCAAAATTACGAGGTCCGTCCAAAAATTATTTGTTGTATTGCTTCAATGTGAGATTCTAATACTACTAAATCTGATCCCTTATCATCAGAATAGGATAATAAAGCAAAATTGTTATCAGCATTATTACTAGGAAAAAATACCTATTTAACCACAATGTTCGCAGAGGGTTTGAAAGGGAGATAAACACACAATACTTTAATGACAGCGTTTAGTACACAACCAACGCAAATCATTATATATTTGGCTTTGTAAATCTTGAATATGTTTCAGTATCTCCACATTGGTGTGTGGTGGACATTTTGAACCAAAAAGTTGACTTGAAAAAGTTGACCATATTTTCATTTCAGCATCAGTTCAAAATTATGAGATTTTCCTTAATTCTTTCACATACAGCGACATCCCTCAATCGAGCATCCAATTAGATAATTTTTAATTTTATCTTGGAAGTTAAGTGAAAGTAGATTTAATTTGAAATATAAAAATAATTTAGAAACTCTTCAATATTTCAGATGATGCTTATATTATTAAAAGAATTGAAATGACACTAAATATCCTAAATAAGATAGTCATCTAATTAGGAAGCTTAATAATTTCGATGATCGAAGGGTTCAATACTTAGTCAGGTTCTCCCAAATAAATAAATGTATTAAGCCTGATATGACTGCATATGTTAAAAAATGGAGTATAAATTTCAAATTCGTAAAAATTATATTTATAAAAAATGTATAAATTTCATTTTCGTAAAAATTATATTTATAAAAAAATGTTTTTTTTCTGCCCTCTATAATATTTGATTTTTTTAAAAAGTTTTAAGCCTTTGGTGATTATATTTTCATAAGAATATATTTTTAGATAAATATTTTATATAAATATATAAAAAAGTTGGAAATGTATTTGATAGATCTGTCACGTTTAATCTTCGCGCTTATTTATTTTTAAATAACTCTAATTTAAAACATGATCAACTAGTTTCTCACAATCAAAGCTCTAAAAATAAGCTGTGAACTAAATTTTAAATTTCTAAAAAAATTGAAGGATTTTATGTTACTTTCAGGTTTTATGAATCTATTATGGTTTCACAATCGATGAAATCAATTGGCCTAATTTTATTAAAATACACGTTTGAAAAACGACAAATACTGATTATTTCTATATTATCCAGAATATAATAGTTATTCATATCACTACAATACATGCAAGTGTACAACAAGATTGAGTTTAGTTCTAAAAACATGCAATCTGATTTAACCCTAATTACCAATGATTGAAAGCCAGGAAACCAAGAAAAATATCACAAATAAGATGTACTATTATTATTAGTATTCAAAACTTTAAAAAGAGCATAACAGATTGCAACGAAGCTCAATTTACCTAATTATATGATTTTATTATTTTCCAGAGATGAAATTTATATTTTTATGCGAGTATAGCTCTAATCTGAATTCGTACTACTAAATATGAAAGGTAACAAAAAGAAAACAATTCTCTCAATAATTTGTGCAAATGTTTTTTTCGAAAATATAGCTGAACTGAATTCTTTTTTAGAGAACTTCTTCTTTTTAGAAAATTTTTTTAAAAAAAATTGAAATGCATATAAAATAAGAATTTAAAGCGATAATTGATTCTGGATTACTTGAGATGCTTTATTCTATGAACGAGTTTTTTAACATGTCATATCAGGATATTGTTTTGGGAATGAGGTTTTCTGGCTTCAACAAAAATTTGTAGAAAAATAAAAAAAAATTATTATCTGCACGAGCATCACAAAAAATCAGCTTTTAATGATAATAATAATGCGTTGCCATCCCATTTAGAAAAGCTCTGATTAAAAAAGATAAGTTAATGACTACAACAAATAAAACCGAGAAAAATGTCACTTTGAGCACGTGATTATATGAAATGAAATAAATAGGAAAGGTGATTTTTTTAAAACAATAAATGCGAGACAAAGTTTTTTCGGATCATTTGCAATACTAAAGTGACTCTTTCAATGAAACGATTAAAATGAATAAAAATATAATTTATCTTGCACGAGCAACGTGGTGCTTGGCCGTTCAAGAAATGATGTTCTTGCATGATACTTTGAAATATGCATAGCAGATTTCATTTTAATCTTTTTAGTTATTTATTTCCATCACGGGGTTCAAGAATTCATCGTCTAGAAAGAATTAGTGCTTTGTTGATATGAAAAGTTTACAACAAAAACTGGGAGATATAATAAAGGAAACTTAGTCAGATCACGAATGAAATCCATTATAGAAAATGATAGTTAAATGCCAAAATAAAATCTATTCACTTTTCATACTTTTAAGTTTATCAAAACAGGCATTCTGGAACAAACCAGAAATGAAAAGTGTGTAACTTAATAAAAATTTATTTAATATTATATAAAACATTCAGTTCTTTTAAAAAACATTATCAGCGAAAAAAATGTTGATAAATCGTTTTTTCAAAAATATATTGATTAACTTATGTTTTAGAGTAATCATTCACCAATACATAGTTACTAGCTTCAAAAAATATGCGTGTATACAAAATATAAAAATCTAAACTTATAGGAATGAAATTCTAGGTTAACACGAGCTAGCAGGAAATTTTATTGACTATAAATTTCATTATGAAGCTAATTATTGTATTAAAATAATAATCTGAACGTTAAAAAAATATGCATCATAAAGTGACATTTAGCGCGGACTGTCGTTTAACGAATTATTAATTTTCGATGCAAATTTTTCTCTTAAATTCAATACCTAAATAATCAAATATGATCTTTTTTAGAATCCGGAATTTCTTATTTCAGAAACATATCTGAACATAACTAAACGCATTTGGTCGAGTAAACAGCCTAATATTAACTTTGAAGATATTTGTTAAGTTCTATTGTTCTTATACTTTGATATATTTTTTAAAATTCATTTTGTAATAAATGACGAATTTAAATGCTAAATTTACTCCAATTTAAATTTTTAAAAGTCCCTACTTGCCTTTAAATACTCATTTTAAATCCCAATTTTTCTAACGTAGTTGTGTCGATAGTACCAAAAAACTTTTGAAAACAATTTTATATTGAAGCATGATAAAAAAACAACTAAAGTAATATCGACAAATCTTTCTGACATACTACATAATAAAAGTATTATCTTACGAAAACCCATGAAGGAATGGGAACTTAGATAATGTCGTGAACGCCACGAATGCTCAAATATTTATTTTTAGATCTCTTCATCTGATCACTTTGTGCAACAAAATGAATAAAATTTAAGGTCATTTTTTCAATGTATTGAAACCAAATTTTGACACTAAGCTCAATTTAGTAAGAAAATCGCATGCTAAATTTCATCTACTTAAGTTGTAGAGTTTTGGAGTTACTATGCTTACATCCATAAGTATCTATAGACCGACAGATGGTCGGTAGGAGATCACTCCTACTCATTAGAAGCTAAAACAATTATCCAAGTTTCATTTGTTTCATTTGTTAGCTAAAACAATTATCCAAGTTTCATTTGTTTCATTTGTTAGCTAAAACAATTATCCAAGTTTCATTTGTTTAAATCATTGTATTTTTAAAGTTATCGCATTTATATGCATGTGAAAGCACATGCAAATAGACGGTCGGTTTCTACTCAGATTTAGCTTAAAATTTGGCGCAGATCTTGACTTGAGATGCTAAATATGTGTATTAAATTTTAGTTATTTAGCACAATTCGTTTTGTATTTATCATGCTTCTTTAAACTCGGGCAGATTGATAAAAAGATTTCTTATTGTTGTGTTCCGTTTTACCATGGAAGGAAAGGTGCAAAAGCTTCTGAGGGTACGGACCCCTGAGCACAAGTCTGACTTCTAGTTCACGCAAGTCCCAAACCCATTTTACAGGGTCATTCATGCATTTTATTCATTCATCCACAGATCGTAATTTATATCTGAAACAAAGAACGATCACCTTTGACTCAGTACCTCCAGTAGTACTACTCTCGTCATGGATGACTTTGTGATCACGACAGATTTAATGAGATCCCGCCCACACACTCGGAAAGTCTTTGGCCGGCGAGGTTCGAACTCGCAACCTAAGGAATAAGAGTCCAACGCTCTACCAACCAGATTATCCTGGCTTACAAGATTTTTTGAAAATGAATTCCGTTTGGACTGTTATAAATATCTATTAGTAAAGGAGAAACTCCAGAGTTCTTCTAGATTACTCGAAAAGTTTCGTACTTATCATGATCCTACTTATAGAAAACAAAGACTTTTTTTATTAGGGTAGTCTGAAAGATGAAAATTCGTCATAATTTCAGATTCCAATGAAAATGGTTTATTTTTTGTATATTTTCTTTTTTCTCTAAATGGTAAAAATTAAGTTAAAAATACCAAAGAAAAATAACCGAAAAATAAAAGAATTTCAGAAGTAATAAAATTATGTAACTATAATAAGAATCCGAGCTTTTAAAAATAGACTTAAAATGGTATATTAAAAGTTAATAGCACGGTATTATATTCATCATATTTATCATTCATCCTTATACTCCCCATTCATTTTATGCTTCCTACATTCATTAACCCCACCTCACGTGATAGAAGTCAGGTTTCATGAAAAGGTTAATAAATCTTTAAAAAATTCAATAAATACATAACTGAGGTGGTAAAAAAAAGAGAAAGGGGAAATCTCTCTTTACCACCCGAACCCGAAGCCAAACAATCACTCACATCAATCGCCAAATCACAGTCGCCAAGTTACACGCGTCCGTAGGAATCTTTCCATTTTTCTGTGTAATACATCCTTCCGACTTCCGAGTATTCGTTATCACTCTCGGGATATTAATTTCTTAATACATGATGTAACTACGGAAGCTAACAGGTTAAATAAAGGTTCATCGACACCACCCTAGCAACCGCACTTCTCGGAGGTACTCGGGTTAATGACTGTGGCTCCCTTGAGGAATAAGGAACCATTTTTAATTCTCGACTGTAACCGGAATAATGACGATCGGACAGAAGACCCCACCTTGCCAAGTGCTCTTCAGGGGAATAATATCACTCAAATACTGAGCAATTATTCTGGGAGTCGGCGTTACTCACCTCACTGAAATGTTATGACACAGATCTGGTACTTTCACGCTCTCACCAAACGCACGATTAGGTGCTTTCTCGTTTTATGGAGCCCCCTTTCTACATTTTTATAGAGAAGTTTTTGCTTTTAAAGCCAATAACCTCGCACCAAATGGCTAAAATATTCAGATTCAATCACTTCTGCAAAAAATGATAGATTGCTTTCTGTTTTAGATAAAGTTTGGTAAAAAAAATTATTTTTTAAACGTTCGTCATTGTGTCTTCTTATATTCGGGTTATTTCACTCATAGTTCATATATTAATATCTATGAAACAAGTAATACAAAAAATAATTTTAAAAAAAATTCTTACTTTGAATATTAAGAAAAAGCTAGGAAATTTTTTATTTTAATTACTTCTTATTAAATAATCACAACTGTTGTTCTCGTGTTCCGCTTTACAACGGAAGGAGGGGTGCAATAGTTTTTGACAATGTGGACCCTCGAGCACCCGAATAATGATCACCTTAACTCAATATCCTTAATGGTATAACTCTCGAAATGGAGAACTTTGCGACCAGGTTCGAACTTGAAGTACAAGGGATGAAAATCCAACTCCCTACCGACCAGACTATCCCGACTTAGCAATTACAAATGCTATAAAGGCGAGAAAATTGGTTTTTATTTAAATAATAAAAAATTAATGAATCAGTATTTGAAAAAACTGTATAAAAATCAAATGTCGTCCAATAAAAGTTTTAAAAAATTTACTTGAACTTGAGTGGATAAATAAAAAGTATTTTATTACAGATTG
>JAOUZG010049377.1:9175-21150 GCA_026289955.1 Argiope argentata
TATATATATATATATATATATATATATATATATATATAATCGCTTATGTCGATGAAATTATTTTATTCAAATAAAAAAATCTTTAACAAGGCTCGAGTGTTTTTCTTGTTATTCTTATAACCTCCATTCAGTTACTACAGGGTGTCCAAAAAGTTCCCGTACCGAGGATTTGTGAATTTATTTTACAAAAGCAATAGGTTTAAAAAGAATTATTTTTATGCCAATGATAAAAAGCACTTTTAACATAACTAAGGAAAAAATACTGAACTTACATTTATGATAAATGTTCAAAATGTCCATCCCTTTCTTGGAGACAAAGCAGTACTCGTTTGCGCATGTTTTTGAAAATGCGTTTTAATATGCTAGGAGTGATTTCTTGTATCCTTTGGGTAATTGCTATTTTCAAATCATCTATTGTTTGAGGATCACCTTCATAAATTTTGTCCTTTAAATATCCCCACAGAAAAAATTCCGGGATGGACAGATCAGGGGATCGAGGTGGCCAAAGATTTTTTGAGATAAGTCGATCGCCGAAAAAAGCTTCAAGCATATCCATGGTTTCATTATTCGTATGGCAAAATTTAATATACTTGAAAAAAAAAATAATGGAAAATGATTTTTTAAATTTGGAGTACGGGAACTTTTTGGACACCCGGTACTTTGGCAAAAAAATTGAATAGATTCGTGTAGGATTCGACATCGATGGTACACTCTCTCTGGAGATTGCTGAGCCGTTTAACGTCTCTTTCTTTCTTTTAACAATTTTTTCCTTTCTTCTATCTTGCACTCATCAAACTGATTAGATAACTTAGTATTATAGGCACCGAAGGCGTTATGTTATGTTATGTTTTTCTTGTTTATATAAATAAAAATTTATCACAATTATTCATCGAAGAAAAGATGTATTTTAAAGATATATCAGAATTCATTTTATGTGATCAGTTTAATTTTAAGAATTCTGACAAAATGGAAAATTAACCAGGCAATGGGCGTAACTTACAATGAAGAGTGTTTTGTGAGAGTGAACATACTTTTAACAACATTTGAGATTCATAAAATAATAATAATAAATAAATAAATAAAATTATTTTTCAGATTTTACGGCGCCTTCTCGCTCGACGTCATTGCCAGTTCGGCATTCTCAACTAAACTGGATTCTCACAACGACCCGAAGAATAGATTCGTCAAGAGCGCCAAAATCGCATTTTCAACAGATTTCAGCTTCAGATTTGCCATATATCGTAAGTACATAATGAAAAGTTATTTTAGATTATATTTAATTTTTATACACTGGTTTTTTTTAATTAATACTTAAAAATGTATCCTTTCACATATTATATGTAAGATTCATGTATCAAAATGTAGAATTATGGATGTTTAAACATTCAAAAGAAGTTAAAATAGCTATTATTTTGGAAGACAAAAATTACTGGAGCATGTTTAAATGCTTACGTTATCTAACATATATTGAAACAACAGTTAATTTTCATCACACCATTACAAAAAATAGTAATAACTCTCACACAGGAGCGATAAGAAGATGCAAACTTTATTGTCTATGAAAACGTAAATTAAAAATCGCAACTCAAGCTACAAAATTCACAGCGAATTAACTCTACTTAATCTTCTAATTTCAAATAACAGAGAAGCTATAGATTAGCACGGCAGGGAGAGAAAAGACGGTCTCTCTAGCTCAACTAACCATGTAGCTTTTCCTCCAAACTGCCCGCCTTTAAGGCGAGTCTTAAATAGCGTCCCACTGAAGTGGGTGGGGTAAAACTAGAAACGGTTCATACGTTCCAAGTAAGTCTAGAACTTTCACCAGCATTCCATAAGGACAAATCTTTATTTCTTGGCTTCTACTACACATTTCAGCGTGTAGTAAAAACCGTTAGCGAATCATAACGTCGCCAACACACCCACATCGACAAATCAGCCAAACATGGCGATCTGTACATATTTAACATTCTTTTTCCACCATATTTTGCTTATTGCTTGATTATTAACAAAATCTAATTGAAAATTAATGATGCTATTTGAATATTTATTTACAGAATTATTCCCAAGACTGGCAAAATTGTTTGGAATACCTGTTATTTCACCAGAGCCAATGAGCTTCTTCAAAGACGTGACTCTCCAGATAATCGAACAGAGAAAGAAAACCGGACAGGTCAGTAAGTCGACTTATAATTTTTTGTGAAAAGTCTTCTTGTAAGAGATTTTTTTTATTTAATTTTTTTTAATCGGCTTTGTTTTTTTTAATTTTCTAAAATGCAGAAGTAAAAAGCAATAACAAAATTTTCAAATTGTTGTAAATCTAAAATGTCGTTTTCCTACTCGGGTATTTTCATTGTAAGGTGGGAAAATTTAAAGATATTTTATTAGGGGCTAGGTCAATGATTTCTGGCTTCGACGGCTTAAGGACAAAAAATAAAATGATGTTAATAATATCCCTATTAGAAACTGAGAATGGAGATCCTAACCAGAAAATTCTATAGGAAAGTATCTAAGTGGAGGCATATGCACACACATTAAATCTCATTTTGAAGTGTTGATTACAGAGTGAGATTTTCAGTTGTAATGGCTTAACACTATTGTGTTGAGGTTTTGTTAATAATTATTTTGGATTGCGTAAAAATGATGATTTTTTACACGAATTTTTAGAAAATGCACACAGAAGTAAAAGGCATCTATAAAATGCTTCAAATTTTTGCAAATTTTTAATATTGTTTTCCTATTATTTATTTTCATACTAAGAAATAGAGATTTCTAATGTATGCTAGGTCAAAGATCTCTGACCTTGATTACCATTTGGCCACTTTGGAAAAAAAATAAGGCTATAAAGAAAGACGATAACATAAGAAGGATGAAATTAAGGATACAAGTGTATCATTTCTCAACATGATCATCAAATCCGTTGACACAATTATAGGAACAAGAAAATCAACTATTTTATTTCGGCTATATAAAAATCATGTCTCTGCCTGTTCTGCCATTTATTAGAACTTGTCTTGATTTCTTTTAAAAAGCTCTTTTCCGACTAAATGTATATATCTTAGGTCAAAAAGAGGTAATTCTAATTAAAAAAATTTTAAATAAAGAATATCCTGATTAATTTTTTTAAATATAACTCCAAGATGCACATTCCGTCTTCTCCGACATCTGGACGTCCTTGATTCGAGTCCCAGTTCAGGCATGGTTGCTCTGTGTTCTATCTGTAAGGAGTGTGAATGTGTCCCTCCCTGTAAAAAGGGGCTGTGCAAGCGAATGTGATGAGTGAGTAGCAAAAGTCGTACTCTTGGCCCTAGTTGGCGCTACTACAAAACAAGAGACGCTGATCAGGTTTAAATCGCTGACTACCTCAGAGAGTTTGTCCATGACAAGAAACAACAACAGCAATAGGAGCATATTCTCATCCTACAAAGTATACATGTACTAAACTTGGTAGTTCTAGGCTATATTGTCTAGCCTGTAGCTTGACAATACACCTACACGTACACTGGTGCACACAAGCACACTCATTAATTTTTATTAAAAGTATAGATAAAGATTTTTCTTATTTCGCTTAATATTATTCGTGAAATACTTGCTGACATGTTGATTTTTTTTGAAGACTAGGAACGACTTTTTGCAACTCTTGATGGACACTGCGAAGGAGGTTTCTCAAGAACAAAAGTGGGAAAACGATAAAGATGACATCACATCCAATTATGGGCAAGATGAAAGCAGCCACCAAAGCACCAAGAACGTTCCGAACAAAAGTAAGCACGGGTTGTGTTGTCTGACAGAAGAACGCCAAGAGCACATTAGGGGCATTCCATAATAAATTCGTGAAATATTACCATCTTTAAAATGAAATAAAAGACCATTCACTAAAAAAAATGACAAATCATGCACTACATTTTCTTCAAATGGGAACTTCAGATTTCTAGTATCACCCTCGTTCTAATTTTGGAACAATTTTTTTTTGTATAAAATGCTAATGTACGGGACACAGTTTATTATGTTTATTACTTACTGTCGAAAGGTAAAAGTCAAATGTAAGGAAATTAATATACGAACATTTGAGATCGTTTCATTTATTGTTCTTGCTGCTGTGCTTAATTTAAAAGATTAATTAATTAATGAAGTGACAAAATATTATTAGAAAGCTCTGAATAAGACTCATCAAGAATTCTGTTCTATCAGAGAAAATAGGATGTAAAAAATTTGAGAAATGGTCGTCGAACAAGATTTAATTGAGCATGAAATGGACTTGATTATTATCATATAGATAAATATTGTGACTCACCTGTACACAAAATGTATTATCTTACAAGCTGACATGCTCTCAAAAGAGTAGAGTGTCTTCCGCGAGTCCTGAGTCCCGGTTCGGGCACGATTGTTTTTCATCTGTTCTATAGATGAGACTCGCTGTAAAAAGGGGCTGTACGAGTAAAAGT
The DNA here is from genome assembly GCA_026289955.1 of Argiope argentata. Classification (NCBI taxonomy): domain Eukaryota; kingdom Metazoa; phylum Arthropoda; class Arachnida; order Araneae; family Araneidae; genus Argiope; species Argiope argentata. The sequence continues at coordinate 13,618 of JAOUZG010049377.1, forward strand.
GGTGCGTGAGGAGATAAGACGTGGGCTTAATCATAGTTGGCGTTACTTAAAAACAAAAGACTCAGCCTCGACTTAAAATTGATAACGCAATCAGGGATCTTATTTACATCAAGTGCTATTAGAAACAACAACAATTATCTTATAAAATAGTTTTTGAATTCTTTTAAAATTCAAAAAATACATTTTTTATAATGTCAATTTCATGTCTGTACAATTTTTCTTATTTTTGGAGATTTTTTTTTTTTTTTGAATTTGCAAACTGTAACAATCGATTTTTAATACCATTTTGAAATCCAAAATAATGCAACAAAATTTTGAATATCTGGGTTATACTAGGAGATTTGAAAGCGGTTGGAAAAAAAAAACGTCCATTTTGGTAACGGAAATTTTTTTGAAAAAAAAAATTGAAAGTCGTTGGTTTTGTCGAACAAAGCGGAATTGGATATTGCTGTTTCTGTTACAGACGATATTTGAACAATTTAATTTTGGTGGGTACAGCTGCCTTTAGGTAAGCGTCTGGATTTGTTTTTATTTGTGCGTCAGTTGCTGAGATTTTTTTTCCGTCATTGCTCACTCATCTTTTTGTGTTAAGAACTTGAATAATGAAGCTGAATGAAAGATTCAATGATTTCTAACATGGATACAATAGTAAACAATATGTTTTATAAAAATAGCAAGAAAACTAATGAGCTGGTGATTCGTTTAGCATCGAAACAATTTAATGAAATAAATGTTGTGTTCACAAATGCAGATAAACAGAAACAACTACCGAAATTGAACCCTTTCACCGCCCAAGAATTTGTGATGAAAAATGTCAACAGACATGAATACATAGATAATATGAAGTATACAAGGCAGGGTAAAATAATCTTCTCAACTAAGGACCCCTTATGTGCGGTAAAGCTATTGTCACTGGAAAAATTCGTGGAGTCAAAAATTACCACAAACATTATATGGGAGAATGTTTGCTCTCGATTTTTAGTTCAAGATATCCCTACAGATACACCATTAGGACAACTTGCGGAAAGTATTGAAAAAAAAATGACATGATTGTTGTGGAAATGAGACGTTTTCTGAAACAGAACTCTACTCATGTGACCTCACCTGTGCTGGTTACAATCCTAGGGACAGCTATTCCAAAAGATGTTAAAATTGGCTTTATCAACCAAAATATAGAACATTTTGTCGACAGACCGCGTCAGTGCACTAAATGCTTTTCTTTTTTTCACCCATCCCGAGTCTGTGACAAACTCAACGCGTGTGCTAATTGCGGCGAAATCCACGATGGCTTATGCCAAAATGTAACCCGATGTATCAATTGCAAGGGAAACCACAACGCAAAGTCCAACAGCTGTCCTATCTATGCAAATGAAAAAAAGATATTAGAATTAAAATGTCATAATCATATAACCACAGGAGAAGCACGTAGAATCTTTTTACAAACGAGACAAAATTATGCAGAAGTAACTAAATTAACTCCAGCAGTATCTGAAGTTCAGGACTCCATTAACGCAAAGTTTGAATCGCTCATGAAATCGATAGACGAGAAATTCGAAAAGCAAGTAACTTTGATAACAAATATGTTGATGAAATCAATAGACACTATAATCGAAAACATCTACAAAATCTTCGCGCAGGGAGGACAATTATCCTCTTCCCCTGCTCGTAAAAAGAGTCTTGTTTCTATCACGAATCAAAATGTTTCTAACATTCCCTGGGATACCAGAGTTTCTTATGATGAAGAAGAACTGCCTGATGGTTACTGTCTGTCCATAAGGAGATCTCTGGCCGACAGTCGTCTATGTTTACGGCGGTCGTTATAGAAACAGGTTACTGCAGGAAGAGTTCATTTTGGAGAGGTAGAAATTCATTCAAGCTTTTTACGTTGGCGCGTTTAGCGCCTAATTGGCGGTGTTGATAGATTGCCTTTAATTTTTGAAAGCAAATTCGAAAAATAATTCACTGGGCTGAAAATCATTTGCGTACTTGGAATTCTGAAAAAATATATTATTACTTTTAGAATAATACAGAAATTCCTATCTGATTAGTATAGAAAGAAGAGAGTAAAGCAAATAGAAAAACTGAATAATTATTTATATGTCTAACGACTGCACAAGAAGGAAAAAAATAAGTAGAATCCAGCATGACAAAAAATTAATTTTCATTTTATTTGTTTTAAATTTATGTAACTTCTTAAGATCAAATTATCCGCAGCAAACGGGAAGTAATCTGTCTAATTCAACATAAAAATAATAACATAATAATCATAATTATTTCATAATTTTTATAAAAGGTTGCTTTTATTCTGTTACAAAGTAAAATATCCACTGTTAAATATACTTAAAACCTCTCCAAAAAGTTTTTTAAATAAATAAATATGTTTATTTATTTTTGATATATATGCTATTTTTCGAAACTCAAAATTAACAATTACATTTTATCAAATAAGATAAATAAAAACTATAAGATAAATAAAATTTTCAAAGATTTTTTTAAACGAAACTTAAAAAAATAAGGATAATCAAAATTATGTTAAGTTGAAACTTTTGATTATCGACATATTGAATATCAGAAAACAAGAGCACATTAATGAAAAAATAGAAAATAACAAAAAGGAATCAAATAAATTTCGTAGCTCGAGGAAATAAACTAAATAAAATTCTATATCTTCTATAACTTATAATTAAACTAATTGAAATCAAACAAAAAAAGCAATTTTAAAATTCACTTTTTATTTATAAAACACATTAATTATTATTAAAAGAGTGCAAAACTAGCAGAGATCGAGTGACAGTTGTGTACTTTCAATTTAAAGAATTCTAAATCACTGTCACAAGATTCCCTTTCTTCTGAATCGGAATCCGATTCAATGCTTCCAATCTGAAATAATAGTTCATCCACTAGTTCTTCTAAAATCCCATCTTTTTCCCAACACGAATTTTCAGCAAGTTACAAGCAAAATTCTATAACATTATGCACAATTTTACGTGCTTGTGATTTTAAAGTCTCTCCATTCTTAAATCGAAAAGGCATTTTAAAGGATCTCAAAATTCTTAAATATCGAAATGCAGTTAATATCAACGAAAGAAAATATTAATAAAATATAAAAGAAGTAAGCTAAGCAAATATAAAGATACGAGCAACTGCGGTAAAGCGAGAAGACGAATGAGCAATAGTTTTTTTATCGCTTCATTTTTTCGCCAAGATAAAGAATAACTCGCCAAACTTCCACCCGATTCCACCCATTCAAAATAGATCCTCCCTATCGACACCTGTTTCTATGACGCCCGCCGTAAACATAGACGACTGTCGGTCAGAGATCTCCTTATGGACAGACAGTAGTTGGTGGTTCTTTGTTTTTGTTGGTTTGCTTGGCTGTTTGCTTAGTCGTTTTTTTTTTTGACTTTTTGTTTTGGTGTTTCACATCTTTTTTGACTTGTTGTTTACTTTGTCATTTTTTGTTTTGTTGTTTCGCATCTGTTTTGATTGGATGGTTACATTATCACTTTTTATATTGGTGTCAAGTAACGCCTTCTTATTTGCCTTTTTGATTTTCTTCTTATCTGCAGCTTCATCAGCTAACCCGAATTATTGTGTATTTTCCGAAATTTGGCAAGGATTCGTTTTTTTTTTTGCGCCCTTTTGTTTGGTAATTTCTTTTTTTCGTTAGAAAAGCAGGATTTTCTTTCCATTGTTTTATATATATATCTATATTTGTAACTATGTCATTTGTTCAATGGAACTGCCGTAGTATTAAAAATAAACGCATCTGGTTACACCAACCTCCCTTTTCAAATTCAGACTTTTGGATTTTTCAGGAAACCTACCTTAAAAAGACAGACAATTTTTCTCACCCCGATAAAATTATTTTTCGTACCCATCGAAGTAACCGGTTAGGAGGTGGTTTACTGATAGGAATACCTAAAAATCTGGCTGCTAGGATAATCCTTAGTCAAGAAAATGATCCGAATTTAGAACTACTTGCAGTTGAAATTCATAAGGATAAACAAAAATTCATAATCATAAATATTTATGCACCACGTGGTTTTAACATAGACCAGATAAAAACATTTTTAGATAATCTTAACCACCCGACTTTCATTTTTGGAGATTTTAATCTGCACCATTCCCTTTGGGGTGGAAATTATCACTCACCACATAGTGAGGAATTTGTTGACTGGCTGAATAACTCCGACTTCACGATTCTAAATACCACAAACCCAACACATATCACTAACTCCAATAGTAATTCTATCATTGATCTAACACTATGCTCTAATTCTCTTTTTCATGAAATTGAATGTTATAATTTTGGATGCACTTTCGAAAGTGACCATGTACCCATAGTTGTATCATGGTCGAAAATGAAAATATCATATAAATCCCTTAAAAATATCAATTGGAACCTAATTATGAAAGAAACAAATAAAATATTCAATTCAAAAAGCCAACCAAACATAGAAGCTATTACTGATAAAATCTCCCATACAATTAACAACTATACAACAATCAAAACAATATCTAATGAATACCCACCATGGTGGAATACCGCTTGCTATAATTTTAGTCGCTTAAAAAAACATGCATGGAAAAAAGCAAGACGCAATATTTCGACATCTGATTGGATCAATTATAAAAAATACAGAAGCAGATTAAAATTTCATATTAAAAAAGCAAAAGAAAATTACTGGAATAACCTGTGTAAACTATCACAAAACCCGAGAATTTTTTTTAAAATTTTAAACAAAATATCGAACCATACCAACCCCAATATTAAAGATAATGACATTATTTTCTATAATAATCGCTATATTTGTAATTCGAAAACCCAAAGTAATCTTTTTGCAAAGCACTTTTCAATGCAAACTCTGAAATTTCAACCTCTTCCAATTGACTATAATGATAACAACGAATTCCTGAATAAAACTATAGAAATGTGGGAACTTAAAAGAGCAATTCAGAAATCAAAAAATTCTACCCCAGGTGCAGACAAAATTACTGTAACATGGTTTAAAAAATTAGATGATACATCACTTGTTAAAATACTTCAAATGTTTCAACAACAACTTGATGGTTCCGCAATCCCAAAAAACTGGAAGCATGCAATTATCATTCCAATTCCCAAACCAAATAAAGATAAAACAAAAATAACTTCTTACAGACCAATAGCCCTTACTTCAGTATTCTGTAAAATGTTTGAACGCATCATATCGCAACGCATAGTTCATTATATTGCAACTAACAAAAAACTGAATCCAAACCAACACGGCTTTGTACCCTTTAGAAATAACCATACTGCAATTTATAAAATTTACACTGCAATTTCAGAAGCTCATAAAAACAACAAATTTTTCATTGGCATAAGTTTAGACATAAAGAGTGCATATGATTCGGTTCACATTGACGATTTAATGTACAAATGCATCCAACTTGGCATTACAGGAAATATTGCTAAATGGATGCATAATTTCCTTCAAGAACGGACATTCCAAATTAAATGGCGAAATGTTTATTCCGAAGTAAAAGTTCTTAATAAAGGACTGACTCAGGGGAGCGTCATCTCACCAATTTTGTTCGCAATATTCATGAATGATTTTTTCGAGACCTTGGATTCAAACGTTGATTGTTCCATTTTTGCAGACGACATTTTCGTATACTGCTCTCATGACTCGATAAATTATATTAAAACGAAGTTACAAAATACAATGGAAAATATTTATACATGGTGTAATTACTGGAAACTATCCATTAGTGCAGAAAAAAGTGCTATAATAGATTTATCTAAAAAAAATAAACCCCCTACCCTGTATAAAATATGCTGGTATTCCTTTAACATGGAGTGAAACTATTAAATATTTAGGAATCCAGTTTTCAAGAACTAAACAAAATAACAGAATATTACAAAATTTAAGAACCAAGGCTCTCAAAAAAATCTTCGGTCTCAAAATACTAGGTTCCAAAAGAAATGGTGCAAGAACGAAACACTTAATTACAATCGCTAACAACAGTATACTTAGCATATTCTTGTATAGTTGCCCCATAATTAATAAATTTTCTGAAACACAATTCAAATCTTGTAACACTATACAAACAATGGCACTTAGAGTTGCTCTCGGAGTACCAATTTGGACCCCCAACATCATCTTATTAAAATCAGCTGGCCAAGAAATACTTTCAGACAAGATCAAACGTCTAGCAATGCAATTTTTTATAAAACAAATGTCCAACCAGCCCTTTTCACCTTTGGTTGATAATCACAATGAGATGGATCGTTTTTTGAGCGACAAAGATAAAGAAATCATTAATAACATTTTCCAACAACTTGATTGCGTACCGGATCATATAATTACTATGCCACCCCATCTACAATATAACCCAAATTTATGTAATATTTTTTTAAATGAATTCAGGTTCCAGAACAAAGGCTTACCAATCCCGATTATTACTGCAGATTTCAATGAGTGTTTACAGAATCATTTTGAAAATCATTTCGTTATAGCTACAGATGGCTCGAAATCTGAAAATTCCACCTCAATTGCAGGTGTCTCTAGCATCCAAAAATTTCTTTACAGAATTCATACATTAAATTCAATATTCACTGCCGAAGCCTTGGCAATCTGCCAAGCGGTGGACGATCTTACAATCCCAGAAAAGCCCAACCTTATTATTTCGGATAGCTATTCAGTTCTGTTAGCACTTAAAAATGTCACTTTTCACTCTCCTAAGGTCATCCAAAGACTCGCCTCAAAAATTTACATCAGGAAGAAACTAAATCAAGAAATAGTTCTTTTGTGGGTTCCTGGACATTCCGGAATTTCCTTTAACGAAGAGGCTGATCATCTGACGAAGAAGATCTCGGCATTTACACCTTTTCTAGAATGGATTTCTCCTGAAGACTTTTTTTCTACAATGAAAAAGATCTCTAAACAAAGTGCAAACGAAAACTACCTAAAAAGTAAATATCAACCATTAATGTGTGAATTTCCCGACATAATATCCATCTCAAAATGGACAGGGCACAGAATGCAAGATAAAATCATTGCCCGAATAATCAGCAAAACCATCATCACTCCAGGACTTCTTTATAAATACAATCTTACAGATAACCCTTTATGCAGCAAATGTGGTGAGATAAACGATATTTCTCATATTCTTCTCAAATGTCAAAAATATTCAACGTACAGAACGGTGTTATGGAACAAGCTACAAATAGATGATCCCGATATTTACTACGATGTCCTTTTACGCCATGTTTTCGCCAACAAAAAAAATATGCTCATCTTTCTGAATTCTCTCAAGTACTTTGATATTTCTTAAGTTGCAAAAACAGACTCTTTGTTTTTTTTTCTCACTCAAGCATGTGATGTTTCCTCTGTGCATTTCGGAATACAAGAATGTTAATTTGGAGAACTTTTAGCCGCTGCTTTGTGGCAACCAGGGGATTATAGCCTTTGTTGCTCCATATCCCATAATATTTAAATTCAAGATGAAACGAAAAATGCTGTTAACTTTTTCTAGATTTTTGCCGAAAAC
>JAOUZG010049381.1:0-15829 GCA_026289955.1 Argiope argentata
CCATTTACGGGAACAAAAGCACAGCGAAACTCCAATCTGTGGAATGGCTCCAGCTATAATTCTACATACGGAGGATGCTTAGATTCCAATGAAAGAACGGAGCTGAAGAGATTTCAGTAAGTTGTCTAAGTAATAATTAGCGTATCAAAATGAAGATTAGAATACCCTTTGACCATTCATCGTTCGCGCCGCCTCATAAAACTCAGATAAACATTTTCGGAAGATTCTGGAAGGAATTTTTTTAAAAATTTAGATTATAAATTAAATGTTATTTGAAAATAAATGTAATTTTTACTTTCAGAAAAGTAAGTAAAAAGATTAAATTTTTTAAAAATAGATCTTCTTTTAAAAATTATTTTCACTTCTATGAATACCAAAATTGTAAATTAATTCTTTATCCTCACTTTCGAATTATTGATTTAAAGAGCAAATTGTAATCGCTTCTATTCCAGCATTTAATGGTATTCTTGATATCTTCAGATCTATATTAATCAAAATATTTCTACTTTTCAGATATTGTCGTCTTTTGTCCGAAATGATCACGGTACAACGGATGCCATCCGGAATCTTCAGTAAAGCGAATATTAGATGAAATGTTGATTCGACATCCATCAAATGAAATTTGTAAAATTTTGACATTGGATCAAACCCAAAATGCATATTTTGTACTAAAATATTATCAATGATCTGCATAGTGTAAATACAATTACATATGAAGTTAACATTACTTGATATAAATTCAGCTCTGAAATGTTTTATTCTTTTATTTTTAAGATGTGAAATATTTTTATATTTTTGGATAATTCTTTAAACCAATACAGTAATTGTTTTTGCTCTTGGAAAAGGTTGAAGTGTATGGAATGTTCATCATTCCAAACAAGTGTTTGGTTTATGAATCAATATTTCATCTTAAAAATGTTTTGAAGATTTTTATTCAAATACCAATTAAATAGCTTTTGGCGCATTATATTGCCTTCAAAATGCATGTTTAATTTCTATTCTTTTGGAAACAGTAATTTTTAAATTCATTCTATGCCTATGAATAATTTTTATGGTTGAATTAAAATTTGATAGTTTTATTTTTGTCAGTTACCTAATTTTAATTTCCAGTGAGACAAAAAAATGTAAAAATTGTTTTAAAAAAAGCAATGGTAAATTTGAAATACTAAGCACTAATTTCTAAATCTTCCCTTTTAACCCTTTAATTTTACTTAAATGTGTACATCCGCGGATAAAGGATACTTTGATTGACTCGGCCGGCCAGCCAATCAAAATATCCTTCGATTCTTCGAAAGCATTTGATCACTGTGCCTGATCAACACAATGATCAGCATGCTTTCGCAGAATATGTGACGCTCTGGCATGATTAGCTTGAAACAATTTCTAAAAAATTTCCTCGAATATGAGAAAATATTTATTTAAAAAAGTGTATGGATGCTATGAATATTGAATAATGTAGTGGAGTTTTGCCTTTCAGTTAATAAAATACGAGAAATTAGGGATTAAAAATTATCAAATTTAAAGAAGAAATTTAAATTTTTATCAGAATTATTTAATTCTAACTTCTTTTATTTATACAGTGATAAAGTTTTATAACGAATTATAACTATACTCTACTTTAATATAACAAATTATGTAAATATGTTGTTTTTTAGTTATATTTTAAGAATAAATGCTTATATTAAATTTGCTATTTTAAATATATCACATTTTACGTTAAGTGGATAGTTTGTTTTATAAAACTGTTTGAATTTTTGTTAATCTTATTGTATAAAAAAAGGTTTGATGTCTGTTAAATGTAATTTGATACATGAACTGAATTCTTAATTAAATGCATTTATATTCCACTTTTTATGTAGTAAGGATTTTGTAATCGATCAATTTTTGTGTATCAAACTTGCAAATAAAGCTTGTATGTTACTAATTCAATTTTGCATTTCATTACCATTATTTTTTTGTTTTCAAATAATTATTTGAACTAAAATTTCCTTTAATCCCCTACTCTTCGTACATAAAATTTCAGATGATACTTGCATCCAAATACTTTGAAGAATATTGAATTGATTCAAACAAAAAGCAGAAATGCAGAAGCCGAACCAATGGATATTTGTTTCTGTCCTTTGCCAGAAATCACTATTAGTTTCAGTTCAAATGCAAATCAGAGTTAATTCTGATGATTTACATTTGATTTCCCTAGTTTAATGAAAGAGGATTGATAAAAGAAATTGGAAATGGACCATGTTCTAGAAATACAGAAGAAATTTTTGACAAATTTGGAATTTTTCAGATTTTTTCTACTATTGCGTTCATACAAATTACAGTGTGTTAATAATATTCATCTACATTCAAATTTAATGCTATAATATATAGGTTTGTTCATTCCTATCAGTAAATGAATAAATTTGAGGTCATTAAACTTGAAAAAATTAATTCACTTTTTTAAAACTTTGATCGAGTTGGATATTGAATCGTCTAGTTTATTTTAAAACTTCGTTATATAATTATTTATCCTTTTTCGCTATAGGAATTTTTTAAATTAGTGAACCAATTTTATCAGAAGAAAAACTTATTGATTATTTACTGCCACATTAAATGTTAAATTCTTTGTGTTTTAATGTTATTGCATTTTCATCTCTTGAGATACTGAGTTTTGCCCCTTTTCCTTTTTTAATATTAGGAGTAATTTGAATTTTCATCAAAGTAAAAATTCAATTTTCACCAGTTGATATCTACCACATTTTAAATTATTTTGTTCTGTACTTTGTTGCTAAATTTATTAACTAAGAATTAAGTGAAGATTGTAGTACTACCATATTTCATAAGAACTTATAAATTTACAGCTTTTTATCAGTATTTTAACGACAAAATAATTTTATTAAATATTAGAGTAAAAAAAATCGTAAATGTTTGAGATATAGATAGAAAATCTTTCAATGAACCGAAAGGGTATTTCCGTTCATAAACATTTAAATTTTATTTCAAAGTCTGGAATTTTGTTTCTTATAAAATTTTGTTGATTCAAAAAAAGCATCAAAGCTTGAATCGGGAATAAAACAGTTTTCCCCCAAGTGAACATTCTAAACAACCATAAAATTTCATAGTAGAAAAAAAACTTCTCTAGATTTCTACGCTTGGGAGATTTTACCAGTGAATTTTGTAAAGCATTAAAATCTTTATCATATGCATAAAAACACAAATTGAAACATAACGTCAAATTAAAAATAATCTTAGTAGCATCAGAATGATTCTTCTTATAGAAGTATACATGTCACGAAGATCTGATACATGATATTTTCGCCGCTTTGACAGTTTACTCAAGGTCAGAGGGTGTTTTTTAGGTGACAGGAAATATAAGCATTCAAATCAAATATTATGAAAATTGTAATTTTTATATGTATTTAATATTCTACAAATTGTAATACTTGAATTCCCGATAATAATAATAATTTCTATACCAAGAATAAATGTTTTAATATCTTCCTGTAATATTAATTTATTATTTTACGTTGTTTCATCAAAATGTGGATTTTATAGCAATATTCTAAAAATGGGAGATACTGAAGGGAATATTTTAGAAAATTTTTAATATTAATCCAATTTATAAAATATTTTAATTTCTACTAGCTACAAATAAATATCCAAGAAATTCTTTTTGATTCAAGTGTCTAAATCTCTACAATTTCCAATTTGATACCTTTTTTTATTTGTAATGCTCACTTCATTTATTACTTGAATTAAGTGGTTTTTGAATTTCCCTTTTTTATGGTACTTAACGTTTCATAATTCAAAGCTACAAATAGTAATAACTCGAAAAAAAATCAAATCTTTAGGTGTTGCCTTTTTTTTGTGAAATTATTATGAAATTAATACATTAAATGAATTCAATTGAGAACTTAAAATAAACGTGTTTTAAATTAAGTAATTAAAATTAAGATTATTAAAATTTCTCATCAGGCAATTTACAAACTTTCTCTATTTTTGCAAGAGAAAGTACGTAAAAAACTACTTTTAAAATTTTTATTCAAACTTTCCTGTTTGATAACAAGACACAGATAAAGTTAGAGAAAGAGTTAAATAATCCTACATGCTGCAAATAGAAAAAAAGGAAATGTGGAGAATATTGATGCACTTTTAAAACGATTGTGATAAAGAATTTTGTAGAGAACCAATTGGAATAAACATTTCTGGCAACAGCTTATTTTATTTTAAATTAATCGCTTGCTTATTTTATTCTTCTTTCAAAATATCGCACGCAGTCAAGCTGTGGATTGATTGAATTATTTTATTTTGTGCTGTACAAAAAAAAATTCTGAAAATTCTGAAAAATTCTGAAATTGCCTGACTCAAATTTATTAAGAAAAGATTGACTTCAAAATTTCTAAAAGCAAATTAAACAATCAATAGAAAAGGGAAAAAAACGATCGTCACTTTTACATGGAAAGAAGTCTTCGGAAGAATGGCCAAAAAAAAAAGATGCATATTGTTTTATGTAATTTTAAAGAAAAATATCCAATGATACTGTAAGAAAGTGCAAAACATTTAAATATATGTGCCATCTATAAATAAAATAATAAACCAAAATTTATATTTGTAAAAAGCTAAAAAACCAGATTCTTTCCCTGCATTTGCTTAGCCATACTTCTCAACATAAACTAAATTGTAGAACTCTTTCTGAAATTTATTTAGTAGGAGTACAATGGAAATACTTAGTATATTTCAAAGATGCGTGAGTTTACATAAACCAAGTGTAACGAAGGTCTATTTACTGTCAAGAAAAAAAATTCAAACGTGGTTTCTTCATTGCACAGAAAATTTCAGTAAGGATTTTATGATTGATGTTAATTTACTGCAGCAAAGATAGTTAAAAAGATGAAAGGCGAAAAAATTTATATTTATTATTATCAATAGAAAACTTTACGCTGATAGTTTAAAACAGGAATATATTTTCTTTTTTCCTCCATGATATTTGAATAGTGAATCTTTTTTAAAGAAAAAGTTATTAGTCAAACTTATAAAAGTAGCGGCTGATTCTTTGGGTGGGGGTGAAAGCTGCTAAAGTTATCGCCAACGGCATTTCTCACTATATTCATTCAAAGCCAACTAACGTTTCAACTGTGAATTATGGTTCATTTTTTTATAGTAGGCTATTTCACAATTGATAGATAAGGAAATTAGCAGAAGATGAATGGACAATTTATAAAAAAAAACATTTCTATCAAAGAAATGCCGTAGAATAATTATGAATCAGAAAAAAAAATGCTAACAAATCAAAAATGTAAAAAAAAATCATCTCTGAATTTTAATTATCAATTAAACGGCCCAAAACAGTTTCAAAAGCATTTAAATCCTCTTTGTACGAGAAAATAATTTTAACTTTTTATCTCCTAAAATAAAGATGAAACTGAGCTGTCGATTTAAATTTCATTATCGTATCAATTATTTCACGTTATTGACTAATGCAAAAATTGGTCATTAAGATTATAAATTTTTTGGCTAATAAATAAGTATAGCTGATTCGAAGGATGATTTTATGGCATCTTCCGAAGATTATTGCTGTAGCCATTCAAATAAGATATATCATCCAACGACAGAAAAGTGTATTTCAAACGATGGTTAGTTTAAAATTAAACTAAACAATTTCAATATGTAGCAAGTAATCCCGATTTCTTTTATTCACATTCGATCCTTATGTTAGTTAGAATTAATGTTTAAATGACATAGAATTTCTCCATGGGGTTCCATATTAGTGTAAGAAAAACATTGAATATTGCATTTTGTAATTTATATTCCAATTTAATTATTTATCGTATTACAAATTATTAAATTGTTATACTCCCAAAAATAAATTTTTTACTCAAAATATTAGGGTATGATATTATTTAATTGTAAATCTCGCTTAAGCGAATTAATTGCAACAATTCATAGCATTATGTTTTAAATCAAAATACGCATCCTATTTTAAATTCTTATATTTTAATTTAAGATTAAATTTTAAATGTAGATGGCGCCAGGAGAGCTTTTGCGAAATGAATTGAAAATAATTGCATTTCAGTGCATTTTGGAGATTGTAGGTTCAAATGTTAGAGATAAATATCACATTTTGAATTTTCTCTTATTTTTTAAATTAAACTTCAGACTAATTTTCCATTTTCGGCTATAATTTAAAATTGTTATACAAATAAAAATATTTTTTTTTAAATCAAAGCTTCAATCGGGTAATAGAATTTTTAATTCTTCCTCTTAACCATGTTAAACAATCGTTCGTATTAATAGAATTTTACTTCCAGACCAGGAAAACATCTATTTCAAACTATGGTTTTTCCATTTGAACTTAGAATCTTAGATGTAGATGGCGCTAGAAAAACTGTAGTGTATTGAGAATAAGTGCAATTCAGAGCTTTTTGCAGACTGCGGGTTCAAATCGGGAGACAAAGAATAGTGTTACATATTTTTTGTTCTTTTTTAATTTATTTTATAAATTAAATTTAAGTCTAATTATTTCGGTACCTGCGTTTTATTAAAATAGTTAATGTTAAGAAAATAAAGTTTTAACTTAAAACTTCGATGGGTTATTTCAATTTTTAATTTTCAAATCTTGCGCACTTCAAAGCAATAGCACCATTACATAACATTATGTTAAGAATCGCATCCTATTTTAAGCTTTGAAATTTTATTCGAACTTAGGAATTTCAATGTAGATGATATAGATACATCTTTTGACCCGACAGATTGAAAAGCATAACGATTCACAGAACTTTGCTGATTGTAGATTTGAATCTAGGAGAAAACGAATACTTTTACATTTTTTTTCTCAGCTCTAATTATTTTTTCAAATGATACACTAGACTAATTATTAGTTTACTGCGAATTAATTTATTATGAAAAATGCATTTTAAAATAATTTTGAACTTTATACGAATTGTTAAAATTGTTATACTTATATTACTTACAAATTGTTATACTTCTGGAAATTTGTAATTAAAAACATCAGAAGAGTAATACACTTTTTATTTCCTTATTAGCTCATTCGCAACAATCCCTTCAATTCATAACATTAAGTATTTTAACTAGAAAAGTTTTCTATTTCTAATTACGAAATTTTATTCAAAATTAGGAAATTTTAAACTATAGATGACCCTATAAAATCTTGTCAACTGATGGATTGAGAGTTTCTACAGTTCGCAACATTTTTTAGATGGGAAGTTCGAATCTGCGATACGACGAATAGAATTTTATAATTTTTTTCATGCATAATTTACTTTTTATATGACACTTGAGACAAATTCTAAGGTTACAGAAAATTAATACATTAATTATATTTCATAATTTTTTAAATCTAAAACAATAATAAAATTAATATAATTTTTAGGTTTCACGTGTTGCGCATTCTCAGAAATCGTTTCAGAGTATTATGCTTTTAGATCTTAAAAAAAGTATCCTATAAGTTTTTTAATCAAAATTTCAAGTTTAAATGTAGATGGCGCTAGTAGAATTTGTGAGCTAGTGGATTGAGAGTAATTGCATTTCAGAGCATTCTGCTGATTGCTGGTTCGAATTTGGGAGAGGATGAATATTTTTACATTTTATTTCCTTGTTCCTAGATTTAATTTGTAAGTAATATTCCAGTCTAATTCTTAAGTTACTACGAGTAATTGAAATTGCATTCTTCGGAAATATATTTTTATTCCGAAACATAAACAAGGTAAAAATTTATTTCCACATCTTGCACGTGCGCATTAATAGCTCCAATTCATTACATTACGTTTTTAGACCAAAAACACATCCTATTTCAAACTATGAATTTTTTTTCAAACGTGGAATCTTAAATGTAAATGCGGTAGAATAACTTGTCATCTGCGGGATTTAGAATTATTGTTAGATTTAGGATTTCTGGATTTAGAGTTATTCGTATGCTCGACCGTAAAGTATAATGAACAATGAGAAGGATTATATTTGTGAATCAATAAATACTGTCATAGCTTACTATTTTAAAGAATAAAATTGTTCGGAAATTTAAAAGTGAATATGTATATCTGAGCATGCTCTTTAATTTTTCGTAGATGCGTTGATCAAAGATTATTAATTTAACACAACACGAACATTTTATGTAATGTAAGTGGCAAATAATAAAATAAGTAAGTAAATATGTAAGTGAGAAATAATAATCCTTCATACATGTATTATGATTAAATTCAATCGAAGAACATAATTTAGAAACCATCATTTACATCCTTACTGACCTTGATGCTAGAGACCAGGCAATAATAAATCAAATGGCAAAGCATGAAACACAAACCATTTCACGAAATTTAGGAGTAAATATGTCCAGACCAGGGGTTTTCGGCAGTCATGCATTTTTTATGCTCCACTTCTTATTGGGGGATACGTAAAATTGTCACTCGATCGCAGTGAAAAAAAAATCATATAACTGGTGTTTGTTGTTACCCATGGCACTTGCCTATGGACAAGTCCCCTGCGGATACAGTAACAGATTTATACCGAAAGGAGCGTCTCTTTTTTTTTCAAAGTAGCGCCAAATAGGGCCAAGAGTACGACTTAGTTACACGCTCACCGCATTTGCTTGCACAGACCCTTTTTACAGGGGGCACATTCACACATCTCGCACACAGAAGAACAACCATGCCCGAACTTTGACTCCCAGAACACGAGGAAGATGCACTACCTCTGTGCCAGAAGCCGGCATATAACTGGTAATTGAATAAAAGTCTGAGTAACATAATACAAAAAGGATGAGTAATGAATCGTTCTTAAAAATATCCCCTCTCTTTGCAATTGGCTATAAATTCAGGTAGAGATTCTAAATGTAAAAATTTTGTTTACAGAATTTCTTGATCCGCGAAACCATTTAAGAGTATCATACTTAAAGGTAATTTAATTCTAATTGATAGGGGCATTTAAATTCTTCATATATTTTATCAACAAAAGAGAATCCTATGAATACCATTACCATATTCAGTTCTGCTATGAATATGAATAGAAAAACTGAAGTTGAAATATGTTCTTTTTCAAAAACGTAAAAAGTTCATAATGAAGTCAAATTTTAACACTGAATTCTACAATCCGTAAGGACGTGTTTTTCTTTGTTATGAGAAAGAAATTTTTTGAAACAATACTTAACGTATTTTAGAAATGAATGCAATTTTAATGCAATTTGCCTTTACTAATGTTTTAAAATTACCGTAACCTTTGCTACTAGTTAAGGTAATTTTAAACCATTAATCGCCTTGCTACATGTATTGTATATACACTGCAGTTTATGCACAATCAAATTCAGTGATTAAGCACCACATCGTTTATCAAGGTTTTATTTCCTTAAAAATGTTTTCGGTAAAATATATTTTACCTTGAAATTTCACGCGTTTACTGGAACAAGCTACAATTGACCTCAATGCTCTTTCTTTGCTAATCCCTGCCATAGATTTAAGAGACTATAATGAAAGCTTGTATCTTCCAGACGATAATCTTAGAGATAAGTTCCCCAATTTTTCCTAAATGTCACTAGAGGTAACTAAATTTCCTATTTTGTATTTGATATTATTTGTGTCCAGAAAAGGCAAATTTTAAATGGATTGTAGAGTTCTTACCACAATATTGTAAAAACATACAATGTATGAGCAGCTAATAAATTATAATTTACAATTTTTCATTTTTCATTGAAACTTCTGCATTTAACATTTATAGAAACACGCTGATTGCATTTTATATTCCTTTTAAAGAATTATTTAATTTAAAATAAGTAAATACTTTATGGGCACATAATATAAACGCAATAGATTTTCTAATGCTAAATTGATGAACTATCCAGAGCGCTCGAAAACTAATTCAAAAACGTGAATTTTGTTTTTGTTGTTTAAAAATTTGACAGGTAAACAGTTTAAAATTTTTGGATATAATAATAAAAATTTAATTTCTTAATAATTTAACAAAATTAAAAGAAATAGAATCTTCGTAATTAAAGCAATCCATTCGTAAATTTGGGTTTCATGGAAATTGAGATTATTCGAGTACATTCTAATGTCATTAAAGAGTGATATTTGAATTGGAAATTTCGAATTTTAGGGATTTGTATTGATTTCCATTCATTGTTAACAACACACTTTCATTGAATATAACTTTTGAGCTAAATCTATGTTTTCCCAGAAAAGAAATAAATTTATTATCAATTTCAATTCTAGCAATGATTTGCAATCGAATAATTCAAACGAAAAGGGAAGCATTGTTAAATGACTTACGATCTCATCTAAACTGCCAATTCACATCTATCGGTTTTTGACAACCATTGCGCATTTCAGTAGCGTTACGAAGAGAAACGCTCCTTTTTAATACAAAAATTGTGACCTCTTAAAACGTGGATTCTTCCCATATAATTCTATGCATAAAATTTTATTCAAAAGAGAACTTTTCATGAACCACTCCAGAAGAATTAGAGTAGGTTTTGCATCTTTTATTTGGCTGATGGAAAGCCTGATTATAAGAATGATCAAAAAATTTATTTTGCGTTAGTGGCGACATCTGTCGTCTCATTTAGATTATACCTTTAACAGTTTGCGTTAGTTCGGTTTCTCTTTCAGGATGGGGCGTCCTTTTGACAGTTTATTTTTTTTAATTTGAATCGATAAAAATATTTACAGAAGGGTAAAAAGATGTAGATTAATTTTTCAAAAAAATTCAATTTATACGAATTATGAATGAACAATTTAATATTGCTTACTGTTGTGTTCAACCTAGTTTTATATTGAAGCAATAAAATTTAGATATGGAAGATATTTTATATTGAATACAGATTACTTAAAAAATATCAAAATGGATTCTAAAATATTCTCATTTCATATATATAAAGATTATCAAAATTAAATTACGTATCAAATTAAATTACTATCGTACAAATTCAACCATAAAATGTCAAAAGTAATTAATACTCAATATCGAGCTGTTCCATGCAATATGAATATTCGTTCAATTTGAAAAAGCGTAAAATGTTAATGATCCATTTTATCATTTAGATTTCTTATCATTTATACCATAGAGATAACACGCACAAAAAAATATTTCATTTCTCCCCAATTCAAGAAATTCTAAATTGTATTTTTTGAAATAATATTCACCGAAATTGTATTTGAGATATTATTTACAGTGAGAAAAATTAATAAGTGAAAAATCATTGATTTTTAATTAAAATTGGGTAGCACTACTAATTATAATTTAAAAACCAGAATAGTCAATGAAAAAATTCAGTAAATCAACTTTCACTGATCTCTTCTGTAAAGGTTACAATTCGCATTTATATTTCGTATGTCGTATTTCAAATCGAGTAAGAACAAAAATTATTAGAAAACTTTTATTAAATAATTTACTACTGCTATTACTAACATTATAATAAATTATTACTATTACTATTAATTAATTTTTTAAACAAAAATTTATATTAAAACAATCGAAATTTCAAATTTGACATCTCACGTATTCTTTTATTGGAAGTAGCTCAAGAAAAGTTTGTTTAAAATATACGTTTGATTGTAATATTATATTTATCAAGCTTTATATTTATAACTTTATTTTTAAAAAATGTATTTAAATGTAAATTTAAGATTAAATTTCAGACTATTTAATTTCAAGATGTTTACATTCCATAAATAATGCGAGTTAAATCGGTCATAAAATAAAAGCGGTTTAAAATTTTACTGATATTTCGATCTGTAAAAAAATTATTTGCAGAAGAAATTTTTTAATTTAATCTAGACTATACTTTATTGTTTTAAGTAAACCAATCAATAATTATTATATTTATATATGAATAAAAGACTGAAAACACAGAAAAGTTATGATTCATAAAATAATAAAAAACTTGCAATAAAGAGAAAAACCCCATAACAAACTAACGTTTATTTAGCAAAAATATATTCAAAAAAAATCAGGTTAGGAGAGTTAAATCGTTTTTGAACAAAATATACACATATACAGAGAAATTAAGTACCGAAATATTTATAACAATATACATCCATATACGAAAAATTATTAATATAAAGTCATTATCTATATTTACTACTCTCTGAATTAACATATATTTTACAATTCACCTTACGGAATATTTCTCATTGTACATTGCAGTCAAAAACACAGATTCAAACAACATTTAATTACAAAAATATGTACTAAAATATATGTTGTAACATACAATTTTAGTTTTAATCATTATGGAGAACAAAGAAATTTTTCTAATGCTTTACCAGGAATAACTTTGTTCAGGCATATGCCAGTATAATTAGCTGATTTTTTCCCTTCATCTATAGGCTCTAACAACTATCCCCCCCCCATTTGTCTCTTCAGTCTTTTGGTAGCAAGTTTACACGAGTGCACTTTTTCTTGCTTATAACAGGTGAACATTTCCACTTTTATTTGGTTACACCACAGTGGCTCGTGGCTTGTCGATATGATTCTGAAAATCCATCTATAAAGTTACTTAGTCCCCCCCCCCCATTTTGCGCAAGAGTTGTTTTCGTCCGTACTGAAACAAGCAGATGGTTTCACATTTGGTAAGATTAAAATGGATTTATAAAGAGAATAAAAGTGTGGGAAAATTAAGCAACGAGAATGCTAATTTACTCTTTGGGAGGGAAAGTAAGGTCCCACCCCCTGATCTTAAAGACTTCGAATAGTATTTATCAAATCTAAATGCATACTCATTGCAATGCTATGCACGATTGCCGGAATCGTAATGCGAACTTGCTTAACTATAATCTCTTTGAAGGTGTAGGCAGATCATCATTTGCAATTTGAAGACATATCGAAATAAAAAAAATGCAAGAAAAGTCTGGATATAAAAAAATTTGAAAACACTCAATGGCTGATATTTGGTAGTAGAATGTAGTATTTCTTTTGGTTTAAAATTCGATACATTAATAATCAAAACATTTCAGAAAAAAAATTAAATTCATAAGAAAAAATAAATGCCCAAAATTCCGAGATATTCAGCCAAGAACATTTTACCTGCAGCGACATGTAGTGAAAAGACAAAAATATTGCAACAGGACGATTCTTTTATTTTGTTAAATGAATTGTCACAATAGTCAGAAAATGCATTTTTACGTGAAGTTTTGAGCAAAAGGGAAATTTATTAGCAAGGAATTTAGGAACGGTGTTGCATTTTTGGTTGAACAGAAAACAAATTTTGCAAGAAGGTTATTAAGCTTGATCCTCAGGTTAGAACATCTAAAGAATTAAGCATTTTGTGTTTTAGGGTAGAAACTATACAAAGGCATAACACTCTCTTTAAACATACAATCGGTTGGATATTTTCGTGTTGAACATTTACTTTGAGAACCAATCCTTTCACAAAACTAATTTCCCAGAAAAAGCCTTCAAAACTCGTTTGTCGTCGAGGAATCCAAGAATACTACTGTTTATAACTGTAATACATTTGAAAGAAATTGTTTAAGTTCTTTGTTATATGCGAGATATATTTGCATTGATCAGTTTTATCACTATGTAATAATTCGTCCAAAATACAGAAGACAAATATTTTAAAGTAATTACCACAATTTTTGATGAAGGGAAATTTGTTTTCACGAGTAGATTTTTGTTGGTAAATAATTGGTGAAAAAGTCTAGGATACTAAATTTTTTTATTTCCACAAAACTGTTCCTAGGTAAGGGCGTTATCTAGAATGTTGCAATAGCCGTGATTGTAACAGAAGGGCCATTTCCTTCTAGGACCTAATTCTAATTCTCCAGTATTTCCCTGAGTGTAGAAAACTGAAACTGATGTGTTTTGACAACTTATTCCTTTGCAGACGAGAAAGAAGAATCTTTGCTGGCAGAATAATCTTCAAACACAGAATAAAAGAAAAAAATTGTTATATATTATACGATTGAACTACATGCAAAATATCGCCACAAAGACTTGTTACAAATGAGCACTTTCCATCGGATTTACAAAATCATGAATTTATTCTTAAGAAATTTTTGACTTGAATTTTCCATTTCCAAGGGAAATGGAAGATCAAAGAAAAATAATTTTAATGTGACAAAGTTTATCCGTTTCGGATAGTAGATCCGACAAGAAAGACTTGTTCTGGTAAAACTGTTCTTTCTCGTTACCACAGGGAACTTCTATTACCTTCAGAACGTGTCCATCAGTGGTCACCTCACGCATGGTGCTTCAAGTGCGAGGGATGAATCAGGCATAAACTATGAGAGTTCTAGAACACTAAGAAATATTTTTGTTCATGCACTCGTGTTCTCTATGAAATAAGTATAATTTAAATTCAAAATTTTACTACATCAACAAGTAAACAAAATTATTTGATGGAGTCAGCAGCAAAAAATCCATTTAGGAATTCATCATAACTGAAACAATTTCACTTCTCCCAAGAACGACTGAAAAAGTCAGTCAGTTATAACATTCAATTTCTTGATTTATATGCCTCCTGAATGTGAAAAACCGGGAATCTGAATTCTTAACGAGCATTCTGGTAAAAGTAAGTAACTTTATACACATATCAATTGTATTCTTTCACGTTCTCTAATAATTTCTAAAATATTAATGTGAAGGAAGAAAACATTCTTGCATTTCCTTTACGATGATTTTCTTTCAACTAATTTTGATGTTGTATTATAAAGAACAAGACAATTTATAAAAATATTCTTCAATTCTGATTTTTCTGAAATATCTGTAGACTGGAAAAACCATTACCAAATCTGAACCAAAATGTTTGCTGTTTCGTTCCGATGCAAGAAAGATGGGCTAAAAATTGTTTCACGTCCTTTATAGCAGAGGGGAAAACCAAAAGTCTTGAAGCGAAATAAAAAAAAGAATTGTTAAAACCATTCGAAAAAAAAAACTGGCATTCTTTTGATTTAAAGTTAATCATTTCAATCCGTATAAGAAACATAAGCAAATTAAGCCTTTAGAAGACAGTCAAAATTCACTTTATAAGACCTGCAAATCCCAATTAAGGTATGTGGGGCTCGCATAACATCGACATAAGGCTTAAATTTTCTTAAAGCTTCCTTCAAAACTTACGGTTTTTACCAGTTACAAAGAACTGCTTCTCGAAATAAATGTTCCAGTTTTTTTACTTGTCAACAGACAAAGAAATCGCAAAGGAATATTTTTTATGATTGAAAAGTAAATGTTGCGATTGTCTGACGCTGAAATTGTAGTTAATTAAGAAACTTTTATACTTGCTTTAGAAGATACAGTTTAGAATTATAAACTATGTTCAAGTATTACAAATGAAGCAGAATCCTTTCTTATCTGAAGTGGAAAATAACTGAAAATCGCATACTTTGTCACTTATTACTTGCCGAACTTTATGATAAATAGGAAATAAAATTATTTCTGTTAATAACAGAATTTTTGATTAGAGCAGCAAAATGGTTATAAAAATGGTTCAAGATTTTGACCGTATTTTCAAAATTAGATAGTCAAAGCTGGGAACAAATTCATTTGAGCCCAGGTTTTGCTATCCACAATACCATTTTTATAATTTTTGGAAATGCCTTTTAGGAAAAACGTGAAAAGAAAAGCAATTTGTTCATTGATTTCTATATTAGAATTACGATAGTAATTACCAAAATTTTCAAGCTTAGCTTAGACTATGGAGAAGAAATTCGAATTTTCCGAGTGACATTTTTACATCTGATGCATGACTACGTAAACAATCTATTGAAACCGGTTCAAAAAATCATAGTGACATCAAAAACCAATGACATTTCTAGAAATTTAGTCTTACGCCTTTCCCTAGGGAAGGCCTTGGTATTGAACATTGTCAGGTCTGATGAAATTGAATCTTAAAATAATTTTTCAC
>JAOUZG010049395.1:0-11907 GCA_026289955.1 Argiope argentata
TTTCAAAAAGAAAAAACATCGATTTTTATATAAATTTAATCAATACTTAATGGCGATTCGTTAGCTTAGAAAACAATCAGAATAAAAAAGTATTTCGAAAATTAATATAATTAAAACGCCATTTTTTTAAAAGGAGCTCCATCATTAAATAGCCCCAAAAATTTTAAAGCAATTATCTGAATCAAATTTCAGAAAATTATTGATGCCTCTTTCTTTTGATGTGCATCTTCTACGGAAACAGAATGAATGCAGATTACTAAAGTAGAACTTCCAATGCGGCAATTTGAAAATTAAGCTAGAATCAAACAATAGCCAACAAGGCAAAGAGAATGAAAAGCAAATCGAAAGACTGAATATGAGATTTGGATGGGCGAAGGGGAGTAATAATCATAGTGTTGATCATATACTAAACATGGGCTACGGCTTAAGCAGACTATTTACCGTCAAATTTAATGGAAGGAAATGTTAACTTACTCCTCCCTCAAGATCTGCTATTTATTTAATGTATAACTAAATAGCATATTTAGCTAATTTATGTAAGATATACCACAGAGCTATTTTATTTAACCATCATCTGCCTTCATTTTTTGTTTTATCAACACTCGATCGTAGACTAAATCAAAGCGAGAATTGTAAAAGGTTAGATTATTTCCTAGAGGACTATACTTTTAATTAGTACAACATTCCAGAACAACGCCATCTATCGATCTTTTGAAAAACTGTCCTAATTAATATTAAGCCAGAGGCCCCACGAACATCCGTAAAAGAAAGACGTTTGTCTCCATGCGTTAGCCGCTCCCACTCGCAAAGCTACGCGGTAATATGTTTTCAGTCATAATATTTTCCTACTTCTAACGTCCTTCTAGATGAGATAATCTAACTTTCTGTTTACTTAATATTTCCATGTTTTAATCTTTTTAACATTTCTCAGTAAACACTCCCCCTTGTAAATATTTTCCTTTAACTCTAAATAAATTCTTTTTTTTTTTAAAGTCTCTTCATTCTTCGGTTGCATTATTTTAATCTTGGTTTAGAAACTAACCCGTAAATATTAAAAAACTCTTTGACATCACGCCACTAAAACCATGGTATCTGAAGAGTCTAATTTTTGGAAGATTTGGTTAGACTCCCACATTTATATGTTTCTTATGCTATATGTTGTGGACCCCTAGCTTCTACATCTCTCTCTTTTATCCATTTTTAGTTCCTTTATTTATTTTAATTATTATTTGTTTAATTTCCACTGGAATAGAAAAATCATGCAAAGTAAAAAAGTGGCAACACACACAGACACACACACACACACACACACACACACACACACACACACACACACAATTAAAAAATACACAAATCTAAATATAGTTACCAATCGAAGGATTTGTTGAACGCTTTATGGTAAATATTACGTCACTCGAAGGTAAATTTTCTCCAACAGAAAGCAAAATGTCATTGGTTAGTTGTGATGTCACCCCAGATTTCACATAAAATGGTTCATTTCGAACAACAACTAAATCGCTATTATTCTATAAAAGACAAATCAAATCAAAACAACTAAGTCATGATTTTTGAATTTTATTTCATACACAATTATTTTTTAAAAATAAATGATGTGAATTAATTTTTATCAGATACTCATTTTTTTTCTTATCACTATTCTGTATAAGATAAAATACACTGAAGTGCCAGAAAAACTGGCATAATAGATCGTACGCAGATAATGGAGGTGTTCAACGAATGAGTGTAACGTGATGCAGTCGACAGTGCGTATATAAGACAACAGTTGTCTGAGGAGGGTATTACATCGATTCCTGCTCTTATATTGGCAGTTTATCAAGATTTAAGTGATTTTTAACGGTGACTAATCGACTACTGAAGAGGAAGCATAGCAGTTCCGAAGTAAAGATTAAATTTAGATTTTCGCCCCTCCGACCATTTCTAAGGTGTATCGCGAATACTAGATTTCCCGTAATAATTCAAATCTTTGCCAGCAGTGCGGCTTGAAAAAGGTCTTGATAGAACGGGATCATAATTAATTGAAAAGAATCGTTACACGAGATAGACGTTTGTACCGATCAAAGGTCGCGATACGAACCTGCGACGCTAGAGCCAGTAGCCGAGTAACATAGACACTATACCAAATGTCGACTTCGGTATCATAGATGCTATCTGGCTTATGAAACAAGCGCCACAGTACTCCTCCACCAGTGAGTCGGAGGAGAGACGAACGATTTTGATAGCGCCAAGCGTTATGGTGAGTTGCTGCTTGCGTCAAGTGTGTCTGACGATTTTGCTTTGCTTGAGTGCGTCAAGTGTGTCTGACGACTTTTTGCTTTTGCTTGCGGAAAGTGAGGTGAAGCTTTGTTTGCTTGCTTACTTTGCGTCAAGTGAATTTGACAACTTGGTAGATGGCGTCACGACGGTTGCGAGAGGCTACATTGTCAAGGTCACCAATGTATCGATTGAAGGTCGCGATACGAACCTGCGACGCTAGGGTCAGTAACCAAAGAACATAACCACTACACCAAAAGTCAACTTCGGTATCGTAGATGTTATCTGGCTTATGAAGCTAGCGCCACACGTTTAACCCTTTCTTATACTGCTGCGGATTTGATTGTCCATCAACAAGCGTCAATGCGCATTATGCAGCGTAACCTAATTGATGTGGGCTTTCGCAGCCGCAAACCATCTCTTGTACCATTGGTGACTCAATGGCACAAAGCTCTGAAACTTACTTACCATTGGACTCGTAATGATCGGAAAACGTGGTCTGGTCGCATTTCCAAGTGGGTTGGGTGGATGACTGAGTACGGGTGTGGAAAAAACTCTATGGATTTCTCATGCTTACAAGGAACTGTTCAAGCTGGTGGAGGCTCTGTGAGGGTAAAGGGTGCGTGCAGTTAGCATGAAATGGGACCGTTGATGTATGTAGATTCAACCTTGACAGGTCAATGGTACTTTAATACCCTTTCTGACCCTCTGCATGTATTTTAACGATCTGTGGATGAATGAATGAATTTGCATGAATGAAGTCCGCCCCCTAAAAAGGGTTTTGACGTGTGAGTAGCTAAGTCGTACTCTTGGCCCTAGATGGCGCTACTTGTAAAACAAAGATACTCATTTCTTAGGCTTAAATCATTTGCTGATCGCATCAACGGGAGCTTGTCCAAAGCAAGTGCCATTAGTCACAACAGCATGCATTCTTGTCCTGTGTGACGAACGTGGACAATAACAACAAGATAATGCACCACCCCACAGGTCTACAGTAGCAACCGAGTGGTTCGAAGAGCATTCTTCTGCATTTGTTTCCTTCCTTTGGCCCTCTAATTCTGACATGAACATTGCCGACCATATCTGGGATGCTTTGCAATGTGCTGTCCTTAGGAGATCTCCACGACATTGCCCTCCCATGGCTTTGTGGACTGCCCATCAAGAATCATGGAGTGAATTGTCCACAAAATATCTTCACCAATTAGTTGATCCATGCCACGCCGTACTGAGGCACTTCTGCGTGCTCGTGGGATCAACAGGTTATCAGGTAAGAGTACCAGTTTTTCTGTCACTTCAGTGTAAATTAATTTTATATAACTAATCATAATAAATAATTCTCTATTTTATTTCGGAACATTATTCGACAATAGATTAAAACCTTCCACGTTTTTGTGTAGCTTGGGTTTAATTTGTCAAAACAGAGATGACATGAAAAATGAAAGGAAGAAATACTTACATTTAGCAATAAAGTAAACTCGGATTACTCACGGATTCTTGAAATGTAAACATTGCAAATAATTAGTAACACTAATGGAAAAAAGGTACTTTTGGACAGAAAACCTTTCAGAGTAATTTTTATTGCAT
The DNA here is from genome assembly GCA_026289955.1 of Argiope argentata. Taxonomy (NCBI): domain Eukaryota; kingdom Metazoa; phylum Arthropoda; class Arachnida; order Araneae; family Araneidae; genus Argiope; species Argiope argentata. The sequence goes on from JAOUZG010049395.1 coordinate 3,856, forward strand.
GAAAGGGGCATTAACATTAAATAATAAAAGAATAAATGAAAAAAAATTCTTAACGTTTGCTAATTACCTTATATATATATATATATATATATATATATATATATATATATATATATATATATATATATAACTGAATTTTTCGACAATATTTAAAGCTTAACAGCAAAGGATAATAAAGAGTTTATTCTATTTAAAATTTTTTTATTTTTATTTAAAAAATTGTTGAAAATATGAAACGTTTTTAAAATATTATAAACATTATTTAATAAATCGTTATTAAAAATATTATAAATATAAATGATATTTTATATACTTTGATGTTTAAAAACATTATTATTAATGATTTTCCTACTTAAGGATATTTTATTTTTAAACATATTACATGAAATAATTAGCAAAATTCTCTTCGAACCACGATAGAAAGCGTTTTTGCCATTTAAAATACCATATCAAAAAGCAATTTTGATTTGAAATAAAAAGCGTACAGAAACGACACAGCACTCACATACCCGTTAAAAAAATGAGATCTACGATCATAAATTTCAAGTTATCCTATGAAAACTTTATTGTTTTTTAAGTCATTATTTGTCTTACTTAATTTCAGTCATTAAGTAATTTAAACCAGTTTGAAAAAACAATAGCGGTAAAACCTTTTTAAAAGGCATCTTCTTCAAAGGAGTAGTAATAATGCATTTCTGGTCAAAGAAGTAATAATAATAATGCAATACTGGTAAAAGCAGGTAAAAAAATATATTCTATTAAATGATATTAATGAATATTGACTATTCAAGACCCCCCAACGAAAATAGCATTCTCTACATGATACCCCCCGAAAAAATATCTGTTGTGGGTGGGGGAGTCAAAGGTTAATTCCGGAAATGCGCCCATCCTTTAGCGTCTCGCCCCTTAATGAGATAGAATCGCCGAAAAGTGGTCATCCCAAGTTACAGAAACGAAGAGTACTTGAAATGATTCTTTAAAAAACCACTGTTATGAATCAATATTAAGCAAAACCTTTAAAAAAAAACTATATTCGTCTGAGAAAAAAATATTTATTTTAGTTCCAATAAACAATACTTTTTTGAAAAATTGAATCAGATGCGCATATATGCACAATATGGAAATTACACATTAAATACAAAATTCAAATAAAGAAAATATTAATAAGTTTGGTTGCTCATTCATTTCTCAGCTTCAAAATTGAATTATTAATCAAATGAATATATACTATACATTATAGAGTTGAGATTAACAGAAAAATGAAAAATTGAAAATTAAAAGCTACATATATTTACAATTAATCAAGATAATTAGGGAAGTTTATATAAGTAGTTAAATAACACAAAATATTTATTGCAAAGAGTAGTTTTTAAATTAATATGTAAGATATATTCCATACCTTAGGTAAAACAATCACTTTCAGGTCTGACAATCTAGAATTAAAGCCATCAAAAGCTTGTATGACAAAATTATCTTCTTGAATTGTATTTGTTTTGGTACTTTTAAATGCAAGTTGACCTTTGGCAAATTCTTCATATGCTACTGAGGATATCTCTTTTTCACCAGGCATCAAAACCAATTTTCCAGAACAAGGGCCTAGGCATACAGAGAAAAAGCAATATATTATATTGAGCTCTATATTTAGAAATAAAAAAAATATTTAGTTTATTAAATGGTTCATTGAAAGGTATATACATTAAAACACTGTTAGAGTCTAAAAATACAAAGCACTTAAATAAAAAAACATCTACAGCAACAAAATTATTTGCCCTTTTTAAACTTTTAATAATTAGCTGAACGAAAATAAAATTTTCAATGAAATAAAATCGAAATTGAAGCAAAGAAATGTACAAATTAAAATGCTTTTTTTAATAAGTAAATAAAATACAAAATGAAAAACAAAATAAATGCAAAGAATTTTTATTCAAATACATTGCACAAATTAAATTTAAATAAATTGTTTCATGCGCAAAAAAACTAGTATGTTGTGCAATTCCAGACTTTTAAAATTAAATAAAAGATTTCTTAAAATAAATTTCTTATATTGTTTAGAAAAAAAGATGCATTCATTGCAGTAAACTAGTAAATTATTATTATTATTATTATATCATTAAGGTTTTCAAAAGGTAATAACAAAAGTTTTTTTTTTTGGTACTTATGTATTAGACCGTCGACGCCAACAGTTTAGTAACTCATTGGCAGCGGATTCAAATTCATCGATAAACCGTCGACGCCAACGAAACCAAAGAAATGGCAGAAGGCAGTTAAGGTTTGAACAATTTTTTAAATAATGGCGTTTTTTTTTTTTGCCTTTATTGGCGGTTTAGCAACTCCTTGGCAACGCCTTCAAATTTGGTGACCAAAATCGACGGGCTAATGCATAAGTACCGTTTTATTAATAACAAATCTTGGTTTAAATATTAATAAAAAAATAGGTAAGAATTAATTATTTTTATTTTGCTAATTACATACTTTGAACGATATTTAGGGTAACGTCAGCGATATTATCTTTATCTTCTATTGCAAGAATTGATGGATTTATAATAAATAATGATTCTTCGGAAACAACAATGTAATCAAGTTGTCCTATTTGAGGAGGGAACTTGGAAACAATTTGCATTGGTAAAACTATATCATTGCTGGATACATATCCATCAGAAACTTTCAAAACAAGATCACCTAAAAAAGTAAATAAATTTGAGCTTCAGTAATTTTTAACGAATGTAATTTTATTAAAACATGCTTCAAGTTACAAATTAAATATTATTCATAGGAGGTGAAATTAAAATAAATAAATAAAAATAAAAAATGGAGAAAGTTAGAGGGGTCTTGTTCCATTGATGTAATCTGAAATCAGTCATAAAGTTGGTGTAAATTCATAAATTATTACACCAAATATTCAAAAGTACATTAATAAATGACAACAAATTAATAATTTCTCTGCAATGTCTATTATATCATTTCTAATGAATTTAGTACTAATTTTAGTCCGATGTCATTTTAAGATGTTTTCAAAATCAGAAGTAAAAACATCTGATATAAGCTACTTCAGAGATAATCTAAAAACAACAGCATACATCAGTTGAGGAATGCACAAATAATGTTCAATTCTTAAGCAATAATTGCCTAAAAAATTAAAATATTTTACTAAATTTTTCTTTGCAAATATATTTTACTTATATAAAGAACCTAAAAGCCAATTTTTCTAAAATAAAGTTATGTTAACATGCCAGAATTTCAAATACATTTATATATTTATCTTTACACATTATATAAATTAAGGGAAACATAAAAAAATGCAAATAATCTCTATCGTACAAGAGGAAGAAATACAAGATGCAAATTTTTTTAAACAGCTGTTGAATTTCTGATAATGTTTCAGAGTAAATTTATTTTATGATGCTACAAAAGACTTTAGAAATTTGTTGTATTGTTCTCCTGAAATGCTTGTTTAGATGTTATATTAGTTTTGTTAGTTTTTAAGTTAATTAATAATCCATGTTAATTTGTAAGTTAATTAATAAGTGGTGTTAATTTGTAATTAATAAGAACTATTAATTTGTCAGTTAATAAACAATGTTAATTTGTAAGGTAATTAATAGGCAACATTAATTTGTAAGTTAATTAATAAGAAACGTTAATTTGAAAGTTTAATTAATAAGAAACGTTACTTTAAACATTAATTAATAAGAAATGTTAATTTGTAAGTTAATTAATCAGAACTATTAACTTGTAAGTTAATTAATAAGGAATGTTAATTTGTAATTTAATTAACAAACAACGTTAATTTGTAAATTAATTAATAAGAAATGTTAATTTGAAAGTTAATTAATACGAACTATTAATTTGTAAGTTAATTAATAAGCAATGTTAATTTGCTAATTATGTGTTATGTCGGTCTGTTAACAAGAGAGGTTTACAACAATGGAGGTTTCTCAATGGAAGACAAATCAGTAAACGCAACCATGACGATCATGTGGCGATAAAAATGAATGGTCTGAAATCAGAAAGAATTAAGGCTTTATCGCTACTAGGAATCGAAGCCTAAAGATTCATCTAGAAAATTCTGTTTTTGTATATTCGTTTCATAGTTTTATTTTACATCATTATAGTTTTAATTTCGCAGACAACATGTCACATATAATGCCATGCAAGTTTTGCGTGTAAATAATAAAAAAATGAAATTGGCTTAAAATATGATTTATAAATCCAAATAAAAAAAGAAAATGAATTAAATATACAAACCTTGAAGAGGCATTCCGTCAAAATATTTAAAAAATACCCATCCATCCTCAAGTTGTTTCGAGGTAAAATTTTCTCCAGATTTCAACAGTACTTCTTCTGCTCTGTCTGACATTTTTTGAAGTTGACTATTCTGAGGCAATTGATGCACTAAAATGTATAATTTTTCTGATTCAACATGAGAGGCGTTGAGAACGGAAGTGGTAATTAAAATCGAGCTCCCAGCTTGAACTCGTAGGTTATTATCAATGATTATTGATGGTGGACCAAAATTTCCTGGAATCCAAAGAAATATATTAATAATAGAATAATTTAAATCATATAGAGCAGAAGCGGCGGCAGGAATTTGCCGACGGGGAGGAAAGACAAATCCGACAGGGGGGGGGGGGAAGCACAATATCTCTCATTTGGCTTCAAAATAACTCGAAATAGTTAATTTTACATTTAATTAAAGAAAATCAAGTATTATTTAGATTCTTTTTTTTAAATTCAGATACTGGCCCTTCCTTTCATTGTTCATTTGTCAAAAAAAATGTTATGCGATATATCTTTCACTTGTCGGATATATTGCCAAAATAAGAGCAAATTATAAGTTAAATGAACGACTATTTAATCAAATGTCGGAAATCTGCAGACTTCTTCGACATCCGTCGCATTGAGTTCATAGTCGATTGATCAAACATTATCAATAAATTAGCTTATCAATTTTGTCGGTTATTTTTTCAAAAGTAACCGACAAATTATAAGCTGAAGTAGTACAAATTATAAGCTGAATGAACGACATTTGAATAAGATGTCTGAAAATCTGCTTAACACATGTGTTCGACATCCATTATTTTCAATTTTTAGGTCTATCAAAAATTGTCTGTCAAAATACGGCATATTATTGATCTACCACTCTATCGAATATTTTGCCAAATATAGTCTAAAACAATTTAATCATTACTTGGATATTTCGAATATTCACAATATATTATTTTCAAGGAGGTTTTTAACTAATCATATTCGATAAAGTGCAACTCTCTACAACCATTTCAAATGGTGAACATTTTTGCCGACAAAACTCTAAATATCTCGTCGACGGGGGGGCAAGAGGCTACCGACAGGGGGTCAATTGCCCTCCTATCTCCCTGCTATAGCCGCCTCTGATATAGAGACTAACCAGGAAACCCTGTTCAGTGCAATAATGAAAAAAAAAAAATCTAAATAAATAGTGATCGAAAGATCATAGTAAAACATATTTTTTTGACGCAAAAATTATTTGTGGTTACATTTTTCATATTTATTTTATAAATAAAATGTATCCTATTCACTTATCTCTATTATAAACTAACATAAAAAATTACTCTGATATCATTCCAATGCAACTTACTTTTACAAATTCTGGACACTGGATCTTCAAAATAATTCTCTGGGCATATTTTCGTGCAGGCAAAATTCTGCAAATGGTACCCATCTCTGCATAAGCCACATTCGTCTGGAGACAGACAAAACGCACATCCTGGGCTGCAGGCTACATGAAGATCAAACTGTATGTTCTTCGAAGTTTTATAACCAAACATCACATTAATAGTAAAGGATGTTCATTCGAATACTCGGCGAAATCTTCTACTTACGTTTACAGATGAGCGTTTCGTAATCTGCATACTGGCCAGTGCCACAATCATCTACGCACTCGCCATCTCGTCGAAGGAGGGGGAATTCACAGGAGGTGCAACGCGTGGAGCTAGAGCAAGTTCTGCATTTTAAATCGCAGGCTGTTCAATGGAATACAATTAGAGTTAAGACATTGAATTTTGAGCATTACTGAAAGTCAAATAAATTCTTTTAATTTAGGGTACAACAAATTTCATCTATTCACAAATATTCATTTTGTTAGAAAAATGTTCTCTTAAAGAAGATTTCTAAATGAAATTAATCATCAAAATAAATATAAGTAATCACTAATCTATTCACACGAATTATATGTAATGAATTTTCTATAAACACGATCGGTCTGCTAAAAGATATAGTAGATCGTACACGTTATAGGTAGCCCACATAAAAAATTAATAATTAATGTTTAGACAAAAATGTACAATATTATCATCACAACTTTTATCAATATTGTTAAATAAAGTATCAATTTTGTTGTAAAGTGGTTACGTATTAATGCTATAAAGGGTAGAATTTACAATACAGTTTTCTCCGTATTGCCAAATTTATTCAGTGTACAGTTTTCATTTTTTCAGTGTTTTTAATAAAACATTATTCTAGTGAATTTTAAAAAAATAAATAAAGTGAAATATTAAATTAAAATTAACAATTTTGTGCTGTATAGTAAAAAGATTGTTTTTATGTAGACACAATAATTCGAAAACACAAAGCATATGCATTGAATTTTCAAACCAATCTCTGCAAACTTGGCTTCTTGTTTGTATGTATGTGAATGTGGCATCATAAAAAATTCCAAGCTTTAGATAAACGAAATATGATGTGCCACCTTGGGACCAAAATTGTTGATCTGAATTAAAATTTGAATCAAATCAGTAGAAAAAAGAATGATAAAAATCCACATTCGAGTGTGTGTGTTTTTACTATGCCACAATATATATTGAGTCACAACAGGAAGTTTGTGTGATACACTTGCAATTGGAGGTCTTGTTGTGGTACATTGACATTGGAAGTCTTACTGCTCGCCTCTTCACCATTAACCTCCGTTCCGACAACCCATTTCTTTACGGATATGGTCGAAAATTTGCTATCTGACCCATTATAGGTCCATTTCCAACTATTGAAGTTGATCGGGAGCTTCTCGCAATTTTTCGGTAAAGTGAACAGGCATCAAAGAGGCACGGAAAATCATAAAAGGGGAAAGAGGGCAAAATGTGCCTGTCTCCAGACGCTCACCGATCATCGGAATGGGACTTTACTTACTCACATAATATGTTTAGGGGATACAAAATTTTACAAAAAGAATAAAATAGAAGATGATAGATTGCCTAAATACAAAAGAAAATCGAGAGAAGAATATATCAGATGGCTTATAAGGAAATTATAGTTATTTGTAGCTGGTTTCCTCTTTTGAGTAACTAATGGAATTAAAAGAGAAAATAATTTTTTATGTTACATAATTATTTAATATTATACATTTATCATCAAAAAGGCTTACGTTCACATTTAATTCCTTTCTGAAAAAATCCGTCAGAACAATTTTGGACACACGAGCCATCTTGGAAAAACTTTCCAGGCAAGCATGATGTGCAGTCGCTTGCAGATGGTCCACGACAAGTGTTACATTCCTTTGAGCATTCTGGAAAGAAGAAGATAAAGGTCGTAGCAAAGGTCAAATAACAGAAATTTCCAAATAAAAATTAGACGAGAATGACGTAGAAACCTGTGCACTGTCTGCTGACACCGTCTATGTAGTGCTGATCAGAACATAAGGGCAAACACTCCCCAAATTGTAGAACAAGATCTCTTTTGCACTGAAGACATTCGGTTGCACTAATGCAATGATGGCAATTGAGACTGCAAGCTGGAAATAAAATTGAACGATGAATTCTTTTTAAAAAATATTGACAAATGAATAATTTAAGAGTTGCTATTAATGTAAAATGTGCACATTTTTTTATAACGCATTAAAGTGAATGGTTTATTTAAGATTAACTCTTCACAATAGAATTATTTTCAAATATCCGTCATAGAAACAAAAATATTTGAAAGTGCATATAGGACTCCCAGAATACTCATGAGTCAGATTCATTAACATAGTCAGTCGGAATCCCAGAATACTCATGAGTCAGATCCGTTATCATAGTCAGTAGGACT
>JAOUZG010049398.1:0-12789 GCA_026289955.1 Argiope argentata
CAATTCATATCACCTGCCAGGAACCTATTCAAAATACCCAGTAAATCATTATACATCCCACTCTGCTAGTTAAATAATATCAATCGGGATACATCACTATTTGCGTTGAAAGAATTATACAATTCAGTATACTCGCTCAACCGGTCTCGCTGCCGACCGCGCATATCATGAGGAACAGGAACAAAAATTTTACAAATCACACAACCGGGAGCACGTATAGGAGAGGGAGATTCGATTGCTTCACGAGTCCTATCACGATAAGCTGCCGCACACGCTGTTAAATTCTCGTTATATTTCTAATAATAAGAAAAGATTTCAGAGGGGGACTTACCCCTAATGTGTTTTGTCTCTCGGGATACGGTGGCGTCCAGTAATAAAAGATGACTACCATAGTCAGAAGTTTTCAAATTGATTATTTTCAAACATATATCTACATTGACAATCAAACATATATCTACATGGACAAAGGACACTACACCACTATTATTACAGATGAAAAACAAAACAGATCACGCGGATTCACATTCTTCCTGCTAACTTTTTTCCAAACCAGTTCTCTGTCCCTCTTTCGTTTCCTCCCCGTCCTCGTTAGAGGGCGCTCGGGTCGTGCGCTGGCAAGTTGCCAACACACTCCCACCATTTGTTTTCTGGATTGAAAACAAATTCTTTAGGAGAGCCTGTATAAAAGGAAGCTGAAAATAGAGAAGCATTAGTAATTGCATCACTAATTTCCAAGGGAAACAAACGTTGTACGTGTCTTATAAAGAGGCCATTTTCAGTCTTAATTCTTGCCAGCCTCACAACGTTGTCTCTTCCAGGCAAAAGTTCAACTATCTGTGCTAATGGCCAATAGATTCTGCGTTTATTGACGTCTTCCATCAGAACAACGTCGCCGACAGACAGTTGATTGATCTTGTTGTCTTTTGCAGCTTGATAACGTAGTTGACCCAAATATTCAATTCGGAATCTCTTCCTAAGGTCATCTCTAACTCTTTGACGATATTTAGCTCTTTTCGATAGTTTTCTAGCATCGATGTTGTCGATATCAGGGACTCCTGAAGTAGGCAGTTCTTGTAGGAACATCATTGGCGTTAGGGGAGACGGATCTTTGTTGTCTTCTGAGACATAGGTGATTAGACGTGAATTGATGACTTGTTCACAATCGCACATCACGGTGTTCAGCTCTTCATAGTTCAAAGAGGTGCGACCTAGAACCTTCCTTAAAATTTCTTTGATCATGCGTACTAGTCTTTCCCACCATCCGCCCCACCAGGCGGCTGTTGGAGGATTAAACTTGAACCGCATCTTCTGTGTAGAAGCATCAGCATTTATTTTTTCCCAATCTACTTTTCCAAGAACGTTGTTGGTGCCTACAAAATTAGTCCCGTTGTCACAATAAATTACAAATGGTCTTCCCCGTCTTGCAATAAAGCGTCTGAGCGATTGCAGGAAAGCTTCTGTGGACAATGATGTTATGAGCTCCAAATGTATGGCTCTGTAGACTGCGCAAGTGTAGAGGACAATCCAGGCTTTAGTTTTATCAGCGAGATAGAGGGGACCAGCTAGATCGACTCCAACAACTTCAAATATCTTCGCCTCTCTCACTCGATCCTCAGGTGGTACGCCTGGTTCAACTTCTATTCTGGATACTTGAAATCTTTTACATTTTATGCATTTTCTGATGACATTTCTTATGGTCTTTCTGGACTTCAGTATCCACACATTTTCTCTGAGATGAGCCATAAACGAGTAACTCCAGCGTGTTGTTTTTCAAGATGTTTCTCGATTATCATTCTTTGTACAACTGGATGGCTTGATGGTAAGATGACTGGATAAAGGAAGTTTTCTTCATCCTTTCGTCGTATAATATTGGTTTTTGATCTAAACAGACCGTCTTTGTCTTCAATAGGTCTTAATGCACGGATAGATGGATCTTGTAATCCTGTAAAAGTTTCTTCCTGGATAAGCTTAAACAGTCTTTTTTCTGCTCTCTCAAATTCTTCCACAGAAATTTCCACTGATAAGTTCTTTTCTACATGTCTAAAGTTGTAGAGCAATCGTAAAATCCATGCAATCATTCTCACAATTTTACGATAAGAAGAAAAATATCGGTAGTACCAATGGGGCTTTTCTTCTTTGTCTAAGAGGTTCAAAACTGTTTTCCTCTTTTCTTTGCTGAGAACTTCTTCCTCGGGTTGTTCATCTGAATGTGGCCACTCCTTTTCCGTTAAATAAAGCCACGGTGGACCCTCCCACCATCTGGAATCGAATAATTTCTGAAAACTGCATCCACGTGTTGGGAGGTCCGCTGGATTGCAGGAACCTGGAACATGTTTCCAATCGGCAATTCTGGTTAAAGTTCTAATTTCCTGCACTCTGTTGTGCACAAATGTACCCCAAGCTTGATCTCTTCTTATCCACACTAGAGCTGTTGATGAGTCACTCCAAAAGACAGTTCTGCAATTTTCTAATTTTAAATCTGATATAATTGTTTTAGCTAATCTAGCTCCAATTAGGCACGATAAAAGTTCTAGGCGAGGTATTGTTGTTTCTTTTATAGGTGCAACTCGACTTCTAGCATTCACTAACTGTACTTGAATACCTTCTTTATCTAAGGTTCTTAAAAATGCACAAGTAGCAAAGGCTTGTTTGCTAGCGTCGCAAAAAACGTGTAAACTTAATGTGTCTTTATTTTCGTAATCTATATTGAGCCAACGTGGAATTTCAATTCTCGGGAGTATATCTAATTGTTTGATCCAACTGTTAAATTGTTTGTTCAAATTTGGAGGAAGTTCTTGATCCCACTTTAATTTTTGAATCCAAGTTTGTTGCAAAATTAGCTTAGGAATTAAAGTTATAGGAGCTGAGAATCCAATGGGGTCATAAATTTTCTGAGTAGCTGAAAGAATCTGCCGTTTTGTATAGGGTTCCTTTACTTTAACTGGTTCTAAAATTTTACAACTTAAAACGTCTTTTTGGGTATCCCAGTTTAACCCTAATACAGGAACAAAACGTGACTTAATTTCCGTACTATCGATCATTGGAACATTCATGTTTGATCGCCAGCATCTTAAATTGAAATGTGCAGAGGACAGAATTTCTTTGGCTTCTCTTATGAATTTTTCAGTTTCATCGATTTGATTTAAACTAATCAGAGAATTGTCTATATAGAACGAATCTTTTAAAAACTTTGACGTTTCTCTTAAATGTTCGGGAACGTCATTTAGAAGATGATTCAAAGTTGCAGCTAGCAGAAAGGGACTGGATGTTAGTCCAAACACTACTCGGTTGTGTCGGTAAATCTTTAAATTCTTTTCCGAGTCGAACCATAAGAATCTTAAAAAATCACAATCTTTTTCTACGATTTTAATTTGACAAAAAGCTTTTTCTATATCTGACGATAGACCAACTTTATACTTTCGAAATCTATTCAAAATGCTTGGTACTATTTCTATCAAATTGGGACCTTTAGCCAGGCAATCATTAAGCGATGGAGAATCTTTAGTACGAAGGGAGGCGTTAAATACTGGTCTAATTTTTGTGGTTTCACTCAATTCTTTAATTACTGGTCTATGGGTTAGAAAATGTACCCCTTGTTTCTTTTCATCATTTATCACTTCGATTATTTTATTACTTTCCCAAATGTCAAATATTTCTTTGTAATCTTTCCTTTTATTCGAACTAACTAATTTAGCTTCTGTTTTGAATAAAGATTTTTCAGCTATTAAACGGTTACTTGGCAAAACAGAACTATCAATAATCCAGGGCAAGCATACCTCATATCTTCCGGTATCATCGCGTTTCACAGTTTCTAGGAAATATTTTTGGGTTTCTTCTTCTAAAATACCTTTAGTTTTGTTTTCTTCACTAGAAATGCCTATTGTGTCAAGACGCCATAAATCTGCTAATTCTGAGTCGGAAATAAACAAAGATAAAGAGAGGCCTGAAAGCGTATTTTCTGAAATTTCAGTATCGCTTTTACCCATTAATGTCCAACCTAGTTTAGTCTCAAAAGCGGCTACACCAATATCTGGAAAATGTTCTATTTTTCCCGTAAACAACTGAGAAATGTTATCTGTACCTAGAAGTATATGGACTTCATTAGAAATATACATCTTGAAATATACATCTTGAATATATACTTATCTTGAAATATACATTTATTTCCATTTTCCTGTATATCACTAATAATTATCCCTTTATTTCTTAAAAGGCCAATTAAATTTTCATCTTGAACCCTTGGGATAGAAGAGCAAATTTTCTTTTCATCTAAAACGTCAATCTCAAAACTAAATGTCTATGATCTCTCTCAAATTACCCTTTAAATCACCTCCTTTTGCTTCTACAATCAATGTTTGTAAAAATACTGGTGAACATTTAATTTGGTTTGAAAGTACCTTTTCGCTTTCTTGGTTTTTGTTTTGATCAATCACGTTCTTTATTTTATTACACATAATTGACTCGTGTCTTAAATGGCAGTGTCTGCAAGAAACTTTAGAAGTGCATTTATTTGCTAAATGGCGAGATTTAATCAAACACCGAAAACAAACCCCGTTCTTTTTCAATAAAGAAATTTTTTCTTCATTATTCAAAGCCAACGCGAAAGAGCAATCTTTAGAATCATGTAAATCAAATTCTTTTTCATTATTACAAAAATAACAGCAAAAAGGTTTATCGCTTACATCTGTGGAAATTAATTCCGAAGCTGAAAACCTGTTATGTTCTTTTTTATCATTAATCTTGTTTGTTTGTTGATATTTTCTTTCATTCGAATATCCACCCACGTTATGTCTACGGTTCAAATCATATCTTCGATACGCAGTTGGCACCTGCCTGCCTGAAGATGAATCACAGGAATTATTTTTTATTATTACTTCCGCTCTTTCCCGAGTATTTAATGTTTCGGAAATGAAAGTTAGCAGTTTCTCAATGTCGGAATAAGCATTTTCGCTGGTTGGTTTATCAATTTGAATTAATATATTTTTCGGAAGAGCTTTTAAAATAGTAGTGCACAGTACACTTGAAATATCTTTAATGGGCTGTCCTAAATTTTCTAAGCTTCTTAGTTCGATATTTATCTTGTCGTAAAATTTTCTAAAGGATACAACATCATTTGCATTTCTTAAAGGTTTAATACTTAACAAATTATTCATATGGGTGTGTATCAATAAATCAACATTTGTGTATCTTTTCTTTAACAATTCTACAGCAGTGTCATAATTAGTATCAGAAATAACTAAACCTTCAATAGAGCTAAGGGCTGAACCCGTTAAATGAGCTTTAAGGTAATGAAATTTTTCGACTTTATTCAAACTTTGATTATTATGGATAGCGGACTCAAAACTATTCCAAAAAGAAAGCCAGCTGTTTATATCACCGTAAAATTTATTGAGTGTCATTTTTGGCAATTTAACTTTTAAATAGTCATTAGGTTTTTCATCAACAGTTAGAGAAGGTGATGTATTCTCAATTGACATTACAGAATTCTTTAACTTTTGTGTTCCTTGGTTAATTCTTTTAGTGGCGCGATATTTCGTGCGAACCACTTTTTGACGGTATTCTTCTGATTTTGAAAATTCTGCATCGAATTCGTCTACTGTAAAAAACGGTTCTAATGATGAATCAATTTTAGACAAGGCATCGAAATTACTTGTTAAAAATTCTATTAATTCTTCTAACTCTTCGCATTCAATCTGTTCTAATTTTAAACTTTCTTCTACCTCGTTAATCTGCTTTGTAACGGTAGCTCTTAGAGCAGTCCGTTTGTTTTTTAATTTCGTCAAATCTTCTGTAGACATGTTTTATATCTCAGTATTCTTAATATAAATAAACAATCCTAAACAACAACTTATTGTTTACTCATATACTGAAATATTCTTTTGTTTCACAGTCAATGCAAATTCTAACTATAACTATGTTCAATAAAATATCTCAATTTCAATTAATCATCATATATTACTAAACGCCATCCCGGCAGGGATGCCAAATTGTTAAATTCTCGTTATATTTCTAATAATAAGAAAAGATTTCAGAGGGGGACTTACCCCTAATGTGTTTTGTCTCTCGGGATACGGTGGCGTCCAGTAATAAAAGATGACTACTGTACTGTCCTAAAATGGAGATAGATGGCGCTGTCCGCGCTCGACGAAAGAGACGTCGCCATATTGAGTTGAAGGGAAAAAATATTGGCTTGAGCATGTCTTGACGCGGAACAGAGCTGACTTCAAAAATGTCTAAATCTTGTTTCTAAAAATTCATTTTAAATGTTTCTGTTTTTTTTTTGTGTTGTCTGTGAATAAATGTTCTTAGTGTTAAAGAGTTTAGTTACTTGAAGCTAAGACATTACAGACTTATAAATGGTGGCAGCTCTTGAGATTTCGATCCACACAAACCTCAAAACTGAAGTCAGTTCTGTTACAATTTTTTTTCTTTAATTTTCAGCATGCTGGGGGTAAGTTCATTTTTTGCCAGACAGTATCTATTCTGAAAATGTTAAAATTTGAATAGTGGATTCATATATTTTGAATATTAGAATGAAATGTTTTTTAAAAAAGAAAATTGAGAATTTATTTAGCAAGGAATTTTTATTGTGCAGTGTACTAGTATAGCATTGGTTACTCTTGTTGCTTTTGGTTATATGCAAAGAGAATGCGGTATACTATTGTACAGCATATTTAATTCCGGTTGCTTGAATGTAAATTACTCAGTTTGGATTAATAATTATAGTTATGTAAAGTATTGTGTATACTGTTACTATAATTGTATTTTATAACTTTAATTTTGCGGTTTACTTTTACAGCAAAATTTTGTCTGGTTGTTTGTTTATCAGTCTGGTTGTTTTATGATATAAAATTTCAGTGCATAAAAGTTATTTGGTGTTGCATAAATAACTAGAAATTCTATGCAAAGAGTTATATTTATTGTGTTTAAGCTATAGAGTTGTAAGCGCAAAATAAATCAACTGGAAATAATTTTGTTTTAACATAGGAATTTAGTTGATTTTTTCTATATACTGATTAAACAAAAAGAAAGTTGAATAATTTTATCAGAATATATGAAACAAATTTCAAGACAGAACTATAGTTTTGTTTTGAAGATTGAGTATAGAAAATATATTTAATTCGGTATAGTTCTGCTTTGATCTGAGACGAATGATTTCCGGTCGAAACAAAATGATTCCTTTTTGTTTCTTTTTTCTTCAATAGTGTATCATCGCTTGAAAAGAAAATTTATTACGGTATTATTTTGATCACTTGTTGCATTTTTATTTTTATTTTGTTTTTAAGCAGGAAGTGGAATTATGTTTTAGTTTTTTCTCGTTTTGAGGAAATTGAATCATATTTGTGCACGTTTTAGGTTTAAAAAGAAATTCTTTTCGTATTTTATTTTGAAATTTATGATAAAGAACCGCACAGTTGTATATGATATTATATTTTATGAGAGTTTACTAAGAATCTTATTAACCCTTTCGCTACGGCTGCCCCGTCCGCCGAAGTACCGTCACTGAACGGAACCTCGCGCCAGAAAAATGCACAGTGCGCGTGGTTTCTTTATATATGTTGTTCTAAGTGTTAAATAGGAACTGTGCTGAATAAATCAATCATTGCTCTAATGTAATAAGTATAGTTACATTTTTAATATGGTAGGACTTATAAAATTATTCAAATACAAAATTATAGATAACATAGGTATTTATATAATTACAAAGCTTAACGATGAAATGATTAATATAATTAATAGCGACATAAAAATTATTGAAATATAAGGTTTAAATCTAATACGTACAAAATATGTAATAAAATATGTAAAAACTAGTAATATAGTTGTTACCATCGACTCCAGATGGCACTTGTACAGATATTTTTGATGCCGCATGTATGCGGCGGTCGTACTCAGAAGTCGTTGCGTGGATGCCGCGTATATGCGGCGCTCGTACCCAGAAGTCGTTGCGTGGATGCCGCGTATATGCGGCACTCGTATCTAACAGTCGTTGCGTGGATGCCGCATATATGCGGCGCTCGAGACGAAAGGGTTAATAGTAGTATTTAGATTCTACAAAAAAAAATCTTAGTTTCTCTTTATGTATTTTGTGCATTTTTAATTTTTGAAACTAGTTGACTTTTGTAAAGAGTGGGGATCCAATTCAAAATAAGAAAGTTAATCTTAATTTGGTATTTAGATTAAAATTATTAAGTCACATTGAATTATATATATATTCGTCAGAATGGCCTTTTTGGGAAGAGTTTTAAAAGCAGATTTGCTCAAACTAGCTGAGTGCCTCTCAATCAATATCGATGCTTCTGCAACAGTTATTGATATTAAAAATGCCATTTCTTCAATGGATAAATTTGAAGATGAAGTTGAGTATATTAAAGAATTGCTAGAAACAGTTAAAAAAACACGGCTTGAAGAAAGGGAAGAAAAGCGAATTGAAAAAGAAATGGAAGCAAAGCGTATTCTTGAAGAAAAAGAAATGGAAACAAAGCGTATTCTTGAAGAAAAAGAGCTAGAAAATGCTTTTCAACTGAAGAAATTGCAGCTAGAGTTAGAAAATAAGTCCAAGTCGAGTGAAATGACTCTGGTGCCTAATAAACCAAAACTGGAAATTAGGCATCTTATGCAAAAATTTGATCCTAAAGATGGTGATATAAGTCTGTATCTCGTTTTGTTCGAAAGGCAAGCTAAGCGAGTTGATATTGCTGAAGACTTATGGGTATCTCACTTAATTGGATTGTTGCCTTATGAGATGTCGCAGCTCATTGCCAGAGAGTCAGAAGAAATTTCAAACGACTACTCGCATATAAAAAAATTATTGCTGAAAAGATACAGATTTTCGGCTGAAAAATTTCGACAAAAATTTCATAACCACGTAAAAGGTTCGGAAAGCAATTGGACAGATTTCTTATATGAAGTGAGGAACTACTTTGAAGAATGGTTGAAAGGACTGGAAGTAAACACCTTCACCGAACTCAGCGATTTAATTGTGACTGAGCAGATTAAAAGAAAAGTGCCTTGGGAGGCTAGAGAACATTTTATTGACGAATGGTCGGATATAAAAAATCCAGAAGTACTTGTTCAAAAGCTGGATGAATATGATAGCATCCGTAGCCTTTGGAAGAAAAAACCTTTCAGTGGTTCTTCAAAAGAGAGATCTCCGACTTGGAAAGCTAAAACTCCGAGTGAAAATAAAGTATCCTTTCATATTAAAAAAGAAGATTTTGGTGCTAAGAAGCATGCAAATAATGAAGACTTTGACAAAAGAAGAGTAATTAAATGTTATAAATGTGGTTCTACGGATCATATTAGACCAAACTGTCCCTTGTTGATAAATAAAGAGAGTTCTGCAACTGTAAATCATATATTTGAAGCTTACGAAGATGATGTAATGTTACCACACACTTCTATGGGGGAAGTAAATGGATTCCCTATGCCTATTTTGCGGGACACAGGATCCAGTATTGATGTTGTGAGCCTCAAAGTAATAAAACCAGAAATGTTTACAGGTGAGCAGGTTTGGGTTCAGCAGCCATTAGATGATTCACCAGTGTGCTTACCACTAGCTGAAGTTGAGCTGAAAGGTGAGTTTGGACACTTGATAACTAAGGCAGCAATTGTATCTAACAAAGCCGATAAAGGTAGATATCTTTTAGGGAATAGAACTGCAGCCCTAATCGAAAAGATGGAGAACATTCCTGTTTCCCAACAACTCAATGCAATCCAAACACGAGCTCAGAAACGGTTGGAAGAGGAAAAAGAATTGGTGCATACCAAAGAAAATGTACCTTTATCTGTAGAGGAAACTGAGTCGGCAGCTACAGAAGCAATTGAAGATGATGATTTATTCTCTTTTCCTCCGAAAGAAGAATTTGAGGGTTTGTCATTAGTAAAGATTGATTCTAAAGCCTTTATAACTGCTCAACAAGAGTGTAAAGAACTACAATCTTTGATGAAAAATATAGGTAAAACAGAATGTAATACTGGGTTCAAAATTCTCCCAAATGGACTTTTAGTAAAGGGGAAGACTAATAAATTATGCGAAGATAAACTTTTATTGGTAGTGCCTAAAGAATTTCGAGAAAGACTAAAGACTCTGTGTCATGACGGTGCAGCAAGTCATTTAGGAGTTACAAAAACTAAAGACGTTCTTGCAAAATATTTCTTTTGGCCGAATTGCTACAAGGAAATTGAAGAATATGTCCGAAGTTGTGATCACTGTCAACGTGTGGGAAAACCTAATGACAAGAAAAAGGCTCCTATGAAATTAGTTCCAATAATTCAAGAAGTGTTTGCCAAAATCAATATTGATGCTGTCGGACCATTGCCGATTACTGAATCTGGAAAGAAATATTTGATTACAGCGATGTGCTTGGCTTCCAAATATCCTGATGCTGTCGCTGTAACGGATATCACATCCACTTCTGTCATCGATGCACTTCTTCAAATTTTTAGTCGCATGGGATTTCCGAGAGAAATTCAGCATGATCAAGGGACTTCTTTCATGAGTGAAGTCACAACAGAATTCTTTGAACGTTTTGGAGTTAAAGTTGTGCACAGTTCAGCCTATCATCCACAGAGCAATCCTGTTGAACGTTTCCATCGAACGCTTGGTCGAATACTTCGTGTCTTATGTGCCGAAGAAGGACCGGAGTGGGAAAAACATGTTCACGCCGCTTTATTCGCTCTAAGAACTGTTACTCACGAATCTACAGGGTTTAGCCCAGCTGAACTGGTTCATGGGAAAAACCTTAGAACACCTGTTACTTTATGAAAATTGGCTCCAATCCGAAGAAGAACAAACTCCAGTGACTGAATATGTGTTCACTCTACTTAATCGATTGAAACGGTACCAAGATCTTGCTGTCGAGGAAATGGAAAAATCCCAACAAAGAAACAAAATTTGGTATGACAAGAAAGCAGTGAAAAGGGAGTTTCAGGAAGGAGACTTAGTACTGATTTTCGCTAATTGTAGAGCAAACAAGCTTAGCCCACGCTGGACTGGGCCAGGTACTATTTTGAAAAAACTCTCTGAAACTAATTACGTGGTGTCCGTACCAAATAGGAAGGACAAGTCTCAGGTATACCATGTGAATATGTTAAAACCTTATTACAAGAGACCAGAACAGATTAATTATCTTTCCTTAGAATCTGAAGAAGGAATTGGAGTTGATGAATTAGAGATTCCTCATCTGGAACCAACTCCGAATGTTCTGGATTTATCAGAAATCACCTCAGAATTGACTGGAAATACATTGACGGAAGATCAATGTGAACAATTGAGAAATGTTATCTGGAAATATCGAGAATGCTTTTCCAATGTTCCAGGAAAAACTAACCTCGTTACTCATGACATCGAACTAGTGTCGGACGATGCAGTGCTGTCAAAGCCTTATAGGACATCACCTAGGCAAAATGAAATCCTACGTAAGGAGATCCAGAAAATGCTTTCCATGAAAATTATTGAAGTAGGATATTCTGATTATACCTCACCTATGGTACTAGTGGAAGCACCTGGCAAAGAGCCACGCCCATGCATAGATTATAGAAATCTCAACAAAATTACGAAGACAAAATTTTACCCGCTACCGAATATAGAAGAAAGAATTGAAACAGTGTCTTCTGCAAAATTTATAACAGTTTTAGACTTGTCAAAAGGATATTGGCAAATTCCTTTGTCTAAACATGCTCAAAGGTTGTCTGCATTCGTCACAAATTTTGGCACATATATACCATTACGTATGCCATTTGGACTTAAGAACGCTCCTTATGAATTTAGTAGAATGGTAGCACAATTGCTGGAGGCTTGTGAAGATTTTGCTGTGCCTTATCTCGATGACATCGCCATATTTTCTGTTGGTTTCCAACACCATATCAAGCACCTAGAAACCGTATTGCAAAGAATACAAAAAGCTGGTTTGACCATTAAACCATCTAAATGTAAATTTGCGCAAAGTCAAGTCAAGTACTTAGGACATATAGTGGGACAAGGATGTAGAAGGCCTTCAGAGTTGAAGATAGAGGCTGTTAAGAACTTTCCAACTCCACATACCAAAACGGACATACGAGCATTTTTAGGTCTAGCGGGATATTATTCTCATTATATTCCCATGTTTTCTACTATTGCCGCGCCTCTAACAGATGCTTTAAAAGGAAAATGTCAAAAAGGAGTGGTGCCTTGGACGGAAGATTGTGAGAAAGCCTTTAAATCATTGAAGCAGGCTCTTGCAAGCAAACCAGTACTACATTCTCCTGACTATAACCGTCCATTCATATTACAGACAGATGCATCCGA
Organism: Argiope argentata; assembly: GCA_026289955.1. Taxonomy (NCBI): domain Eukaryota; kingdom Metazoa; phylum Arthropoda; class Arachnida; order Araneae; family Araneidae; genus Argiope; species Argiope argentata. The sequence continues at coordinate 12,290 of JAOUZG010049398.1, forward strand.
TAATGGGATAGGTGTGGTACTATCTCAAGTGACTGAAGAGGACCAAGAACACCCAATCGTCTATCTTAGTAGGAAGTTCTCGAATGTGGAAAAGAACTACTGTGTTAGTGAAAAGGAGTGTGCTGCTATTATTTTTGGAATTCAGAGACTTAAATGCTATTTGGATGGTCAGAGCTTCACTATTGTGACTGATCATAATCCTCTAACTTGGCTCAAAACCAATGCAAGCAAAAATTCTCGGATTTTAAGGTGGTCATTGGCACTCCAATCCTTTAATTTCAATATAATTCACCGTAAGGGTACGCAGCACAAAAATGCTGACGCGTTGAGTAGGATCCCTCCTGTTCTTGTCAAGTAGTGTACTGTCTGGCAAATATGAAATGGGTCTTTAAAAAAAAGTTTCCTGTACTTTTGCATTTATATATACATTTAATCTTTTATATAATTATCTTCATATATATATTTTTTGTGTCATTTACAGTATCTATGTATGTGTAGTA
>JAOUZG010049407.1:326-48633 GCA_026289955.1 Argiope argentata
TTTTTTTATTTGAAGTGATAGAAGTAGCTTTTAAATCTACAAAATAGACGATCTTTAATTAAAGCAATCTTGCATTATTTCGAATAACAATGAAATATAGTTTTAATTCATCTTATAAATAATAATCGTTTTTAATAGCATTTATTAGAAAAAAAGGGAAAAAATTAAATCAAAATACATAGTAAATCATTTATGAAATTTTTGAATTATTTTCTTCATTCCTTTATTTTTACATAGAAAAGCGGCTGTTCTAAATTTTAACCTTGAATGAAATTTTACTAACTGAAAGGCACTTAAAATAAAAAATATCCTTATATGGAATATAGGAAGAAAATGTCACAAAAAATTGTCAATCATGATTAATTAAAGCTGAAGCATAAATTGCAATGAAATCCTATAAATATTTTTCAATTCAAATTTCTATCAGTTTTATAACGTAAGTAACATGTATTTATATCATTTTCAAATCTTCCATATTACTAATGGAATGCTTGGTATTTTCTGGCGCAACAACCATGGTTTTGACTATGCTGCGCCAATCTCAGTTTAAAATCATACCAATGTATATTAATCAAGCAAAAAACGTATGAATAAAAATACCCATAATCAAACAAGTTTAAATGAGTATAAAATTTGATTGACTTTAAAGATGCGAAAATTCCAGATTTCTAAAAGTTATATATTTCTTCTACAGAAAGACCCACCAAAAATAAGCATGGCTCTGTTCAAGAGTGACGGCGCAATTTCTAAGCGACCACTCGTATCCAGCTTTTGAAGTCGAGAGAGGTCTTCCTGAACTGGAAGCACCAAAATTAAGAGAGGAAAACGTAGAACTCATACAACAGATTTTCATTCTGGGGCAAAGACTGGCCGTATTTCGGCAGATAATAACAGTAGTGGGCAAGGACGTCAAGTTTGCAGTTGAAACTCTATTACCATAACTATTAAACTAGAACATGTGTCTCTGTGCTGCACCATACGATTTCGCGATAAAAAAAATTGTTAGGGGCTGTATTATAAGAAATACCCCAGAAAATGAAAAACTAATAGAAATAGAAAAAATGATTCTATAATATTCTTGGCTGGGACCAGACCCCCCCCCCAAAGGAAATTGAAATGTGAAAAAGATGTCATATTATATATCACGAGTGGTCAAAGAAAATATTTTCCTACTGTGAATTGAATCAGGTAAGATCGTATTTTTTAATGAAAATTTATGAATAAAATATCTTCCTCGAAAATGCTTATCATTTTGGAATGCATGAAGATTCCATTATCTCCCTCTCTAAAGAAGGCTATGATCTAAAGAAGAATTAAAACGAAATATTCGAAATGCTTTCTACAGCGGTGGCTCAGTGCTCTTTATTCATTCCAAAATGTGTGTTTGCCAAATTCCTTAATCACGTACAACCGGGTCTCATCGAAAATAATTTTTTCAGTTCATCGAATGGCCTTGTGTTATTTCTCCATTGAATTATAAGGTTATATATATATATATATAGATATATATATATATATATATATATATATATATATATATATATATATATATATAAAAGAAATCACCTCTTCATATAAATATTGCAAATGGGACTCTCTCCAATTTGGTTGCAATGTGTTGAAAAGATGTTACAGGGGTTCCTCTAAAGGCTCAAAAAAACGTGGAATTTCTTCTGTATTTAAAAAAACCCTTCCTACAATATTTTATTTTATTCCACATTTGAAATATGTTCTAAATAAGTGGCGCAACGTTTTAGCTTTCAAAGCGTCCTGGTTCAACAATTCAGTTGAACTGTCGATATTCAATGCTGTTCATGAAAAAATATTCTTTGCAAAATACATGAAAAATGCCTCCTTGAAATGGAGTCGCTTGACATAATAATGAAATCTCCCAAGAAAATAAGATGAAACTAATTCTCATAGTAAATAATTTTTCAGTTCATCTAAAGGCCTTGTTTTATATCTCGCCGGAAGCTAGGGTAAGCTATTTTGGTTTTTTTGGCACAAAAGCCAAATCTGGCTATGCTGCGCCACTCGAATGGTTGTATAAATTAAAGTCATGCAAAAAAATAGTAAAGACAAATTTGTAGTGGAAAAGTCAAATTTCGACATTCAACATATGTATTAAAATTTGTACTTCAAAAATAAAATTTTTCCAATTTTCTAAAATAAGTATCAAATTAAAATCTCGCCAGAAAGCAATAATGTTTTTTATATATCAAAGAAACTACCTCTTCATAAAAGTAATGCAAATGGGTTTCTTTCTCCAATTTAGGGACATTCTATTTAACAGATGTTAAAAGGGTTTCTCTAAAAGCTTATCACGCAAAATTTCTTCTGCACAAAGGAAAAATTTTATAATTTAATTTCTTATTATTCTAAGATCCATAGCTGTTGCTAATGATTTTGGTGAATACACTATAAGAGCCACATACAAACCAGCGAGTAAGATAATAGAGTCTATTGACAGTGCAATAAACTAAAGCAGTGGAAGAGTATCCTGTTCAAAAAATATTGTAATAGAGAAGAAGGAAAAAGTTCTTGTTTTGGACTAAATATTTAACCAAAAAAACAAATTTCCATTGACAAAGATTTAATTAAGGGAAAAGCTAAAAAATATTTCAACCAGCTGAAGGATTTAAAACTGTCCAATTCATAATTCTGTTTAGAAAACCTCAAATTTTCTGCGAGGAATGGCTACTTTACTGGAATCCTAAGACGATTCGTACTTCACACTGTGAAAACAATAGGCGTGGCAGTGTCCAACGATGAAACAGCTGCCAAGAAATATTTAATTTATCTCAGTTTTACCGGCGATAGTGGACGATTATATAAACAGTTACTAGAAAGTATAATTTGAGAGAACTCAACTATTCTTCATAATATGGAATATACAACTGGATATATAACAGGGATTGATCCCAACTACATCTTGTGAAAGTCGGTTGGTTGGTTTGAGTTTTTTTGGAGCAAGAGCCATATCTTTATGAAAGACAAGACTGTATAGGTAAGAACTTCCTATTTTGTTCAAAAGTTTTGAATTGTAAAAAATCTTCGTAAATTCGTCATAGTAATGAATCAAATAATTACTACTTCCTTAATAAAAAGATAAGGAAATCAATACAAGATATAATAGAGTTTGTACTATTGCAAATATACCCGATTTTTTTAAAATGCACACTGTAGCATTAAAAATCGTCCCCTGATTTATATTCACTTTGTACAATTATATTTTAACTCGCACTGTAAACATTTCAAATGCAAAAAAAAAGAATCCAAATTCAAAAATGTTTGGTTTTTGATTTGTCTTAATTCAGCAGAGGATAGATTCTGTTTCTCATGTACAATTTAGTAAATATATGCAAATGAATAAGAAAACCTAAAAACAATTTTAAAAAATACTTTGAATGGATTTATAAGTTTTATTATAATCAAATAAATTTTTTTAATTTTCTCTATACAAATTGACATATAGGTTTAATTATGAGATCAGGTTTATCTGACGTTACTTCATTCACTTCAAATAATTAATCCTCTCACGAGGAGTTGAATTTTTAATATCAATCTAGTTATTATGCATTTATTAAATTATAAAGCACATTTCATTATAATGATGCCGTCATCGCGTTACCAATGAAATAGGGTGAAATAGTTACTGAGATAAAAGACCCCTGAGCACCCGGAGACAGAAGTCTGACATTCAAATCATATGAAATGTCACAAACTCTCTTACATAATTCCTCTTTTCAGGGGGGGGGCACTTTCACATATCTCACAGATAGGAAACAGGGTGAAGAACAACAATGCCCGAACCAGAAGTCCCAGATCACGGAGAAGGCATGCACTCCAACGCCAGGAACTTATTACAATTTGAATACACCATTAAATTATTAAATAAGATATTTTAAATTTCTGTCTATAATTCTAAACTCGTCTTTAACGCAAATTATCAAACAAATCAAATTTGAAAAAATAAAAAACAACTTAACTGAGTTTTATTAATTCCTAGTCGTTTTCCGTCTAACATAACAATAAAATAACTGTCCACATTGAAAAAAAATTACCATCAAAATTCTGGAAAAATGAAACTTATTACTTCCTAATGTTTTACTGGCAATTAACACCACAAAACGTAATTTCACAGGAAAATTATCATTCTAATTGCTATAGCAGGAATATAAGCCACGCCTTTCTCATGAAATTCATATTGGAAGTTTCATAAACTGTTGTCCAGGGCCGAAGCCGCAAATTCTGTGCAAGAAAATCATTTAACGAATAAACACAGATTTGATTTTCATCGCAAACACCATTCGTTTAAATCAGGAGATCTCGTGTAATGCAATAGGCTGAAATAAGGAGATCATAAGCTCTCTCCATTTTTCAAGTGAACGTTTGTGATTGCTTGCCCAGTCGGGGCCGTATACTTCGAGATCAAGTCTACGACAGCACATAATGGAGTTTCGAAAGTTGTCCATGTCCAGCAACTTCGTCCTTATTACAAACGAGAGCCATAAATCAACGAAGAAGATGACAGATTTGAGGAAGAGAAATTATTCGCTGCAGAAGTGCAAGATCCAGCAGGTGGCATCCAAGATATTCCTAATTGAACTGAACTCGCATCGCGCCGGTATAGTTTTACTTGGACAATCTCATAAAACCAACGTTTTAAGCGCATCAATTTAAAATTTGAGACTATCTTAATTTCATATTGAGTGGGGCCAAATGTAAGGTTTTCATTTATATTTAAATTTATTATTTCTATATTTATTGATGCTGAGTGGCAACAGCAGTTTTTAATTCCTATTTCATGTTAAGTTTTGAAGGAAGTATATAGATTGCAAAAATGTATTTTTGATATTAAATTGGAATATTTTTAACACTTGAAGAGAGGAAATGAAGAAGCTGCAATAAAGAACCTTCACCAAATCCAAATATCTACTTCTCGAAAGCGTAGAAGAAAGTCTGGAGAAGCTGATGAGTCAGCCAAAAGAATGGCTGAAGTATAAAATGAGAATGGTACGAGTATAAGCAGTAGATAACGAAAAAACATTGTTTTAATATAAAGGAGGGAAAATAATAGGTGGAAAACGCTGAGATTAGTTTATCATGTTGAAATATGGTTTTTGTGAAACACGGAATTCTTAATTGAACATTCCCCTGTCGATGAATATTTTAGAATTGTGTTTTTATTAAGAGCTCGAATTAAACAAGAATTTTTTCCGACAGCTGCTCGAAACTTACTTTCTCATAGAGGGACATGAGGGGACGATTGCTCGAATTTTATTCATGTGGAGTCGTGTATTTCCACGATTGTATACCCTGGATATGGTTGAATTTTCAAGTAAAACCTGTTTGTGAAGTATATAGAGATTACGAAAATGTACTTTTGATATTAAATTGGAATATTATTTAACATTTGAAGAAAGCAGTGATGTGCCTAAGCAAATATGTGTTCCGACAGAATACCTGAGTTAATAATTTCATCACCAAATGAAAAACGAGCCCACTAAAAAATTGAATTACTAGATTTCGGTGGCAATTTAAAGGTGTTTTTTTTTAAATTCTGGAGCCAATTTCAAAAAAATATGTACTGATGAGGAATTGGTACCGGAAGATAAGTTTCAAGATTTATTACTGTGCATGTTACAAGAAAGTCAATCGCGAAGTTATTGAAAGTTTTTCTCCAAGATCTGAAAACTATGAAAAAGCAGTGGAAGCTCTAACGAACAGATTTGGAAGAAAAACTGTTAATAGAATTTTATGCTCGCGAGTTATCAACTATCGTAACATAAAACGCAAAAAAAGAGTGGTAAGTCAAATATGTCTTACTTATATGATAAATTAGAATCCCATTTGAGATCCTTAAAGTCAATGGGATTAACAAGTGAAAAATATGAAGCCATTTTACTCCCTCTGGTTGATTCATGCAACCTTGAAGATTCGGTACGAATTTGGCTGTGAAATCCAGGACAGCTGTTGACAGAAAACGAATTAACAGGCGATTATGAAAATAAAGAATTTACTTTTGTTTTTGAAACTCGAAATAAAAGGAGAAGAACGCTTACAGCTTGCTAGAAAAGGAATTAAATTTGAATTAAAAAGTCATTGTAAGAGTAAGAAAAAAATTCGGATGAAACAATTCCCACTGCAAGCAATTTATTTTCAGGTGACAAAAGGGCAGTTTAATTGTGTGTTTTGTGACAAATCCTACGATAGCAACGATTGTTTCTAAGCACAAAATTGGTCTTTAGACTAGAAGAAGGAAGCTATAAGTAATAAGAACGTTTGTTTCAAGGGTAGTAACAAAGCAAGGGACGGTATATCGAGAATCAAATGCATGGTTTGTTCTAAACTGCATTATATAATCATGTGTTTTTAATTGCCTGTAAATAAAAAAGATATTTCAACAAATGAGACGATCGACTCAAGCAACGCTTTAATTACTGAAAAATGCTCTGAAACTGTATTACAGAAGACTATATTTGTAAATATTGAAGCCAACGGAAAAAAGAAGTGTTTTCGGAAATTGATTGGCAATGGTTCTCAGAATTCAAACATATTTAAAGGGACAGCCGATGAGCTAGGACAGCTAGGAACCTGTAAGAAGTTTAGCCCATTCTTTATTTGGAGGTTTTAAATCACAAGTAAAAGATCTCGGTCTATATAAAATTCAACTGAAGTCGTTCAATGGTAAATATTCTCTTGATATGAAGGTTTTGGTTCAGTTATCTATGTGGAAAAATTCCTAGATATAAAAGAGGATTATGGAATAAAGAATTAAGAGAAATTAAAATCTGGATAGCTGGTGCAGACATTTGTAGACAACTTTTCTCAGGGCTTATACTCAAACTTGAATGTGGATTAATTGCATATGAAACTTACTTAGATTGAATCATAATGGGTAGAACATCAAATAACAATAAAAGTACATTACAGTCAAGGGCTGGTGAAAGTATGACAATGCATACACATAGTGGAAAAATAGAACACTTTTGGGATTTGAACTTTTAGGGATCAAAGAGTCTTGAAAAAACTCCCAGAGTAGAAGAGATGGGGAACATATTCAACGCTACTTTATCGACCGATATTAATGGTCGTTATATGGTGAGATTGCCTTGGACTGACAATTCTAGTCTTCTCGACAGTAAACACATTGCAGAAAAACGACTAGTAGCAACAACACTAATATTGATGTCATCAGGAAGATATTGAGATTACTATTTACTTTTGGAAAATTGGGAATATGAGAAGATCATTGAAGAGGTTTTGGGAAGTGAAGGAGAAGGAAGCCATCAATATTTTCCTCATCTTGGAGATTTTAAAGACTGCTCGACAACGCCACACAGATCAGTATTTGATATTTTTTGTAGTAAAGAAAGGTGCAAATTTTATATCAATGATTGCCTAGAAAAGGTATTGAATGTTTTAGACCAACGGTGACACGGTATGATTTTGATAACTAAATTTTGCAAAGCCGTGGACATTAAGCTAATCTAAACGATTTACATGAATGTAATTATAACCAAAATGTCTGAGAAACAACTGGTCGTCTTAGGTGACTAATACAAAATATTTTGTTAACAGAAACATTTTATATTTGTTAAAATTGCAAAGCAATCACAATATAGGGATAAAATTGGTTTGAATAAAAATCTATATGTTTTCATTTCCAGTTGATCTAATTTATTTTGAAGTCATACTTTTGTCAAAAATCACAAAAGGAAATAAAATTCTATTGAACTTTTAACTAAAATGTTACATTTTGGATACGAAAATTACTAAATTTTAGCGATTACATAGGCTAAATTGCATCTAGTTTGAACAAAAACTGTAGATTCACTCATGCATGCAGATAATTTGCTTTAAATGGAGCAAATATTCTCCAAAATTTAAAGAATTTTCAAGATTGTTCTCCATTTCAATTTCTATAGATAAAAGTTCTAGAAATGATTTGTCATTACCTTCATTTCTGTAAGGATACGACAAAATAGGAACTCAGCAAATAGTAAACTCGCTGGTCCATCGTATGAAGCAGCTGATACGAGTGGCTATTGCCGAATTCTCTTGTGTTGAGCTCAAATTGGTCTTTGGATCGATGGAGTCGGTTGTGGGATAGGTGGACTAGGTGCGGGAATTTCTGGAATAGGTACTGGAACTAAAACATCGCCATCATCCTAAAAAATGAATGTTATATAAATTATTAAAAAATAATATCTTATAATATCACTATAAAACACTATAAGCATCCAATTCAATAAAATATGAGATGTGAAAGAATGATATCTCTGCAATAGATTTTTCATTTATAACATTTTTTGACCAGGCTAACGCAAAAATGAATAATGTTATTGAAACTACTTTTAATAATCCTAATCTAAAGAAGTTTCTTATTTATAAACTGTTCGTAAAGTCACTAATAGTAGGTGTTTGGTGTAAAGACAATCGACAAATCTCAGTAAAAAATAACAATGAAGTTTATTTTATACGAAAACACTAACACAAAGACGACAAATATGTACAGCAGACACGAACACAGGGAAGCGAGCAACAGATAGTAGAATGCAAGTAGAGCTCAATCACAGCACACAAAATGGTCAGATAGAATTCAGCAAAACAGCAGAATCCTCGGAGCCTCGCTCTACTTTCTTTCCAAATGGCTGAAGTTCTTACTGTCTTCTCGCTATAGATGCCGACTTAGTACAGCACAATTGACTACTCAACACTGCTTCCACAACAGAAAATAGGAATTGACGCAGAGTAGTTAAGTGCTCGTTTGAGCTCTACATAATGCTGGCATTCCGCCCTTGCTTCGAAGTCCTCTTGAAGTCCTTCGCAGTCCTCTTACTTGTCTTCAAATAAAACATCGGTTTTACTTTCAAATTATTTAAATAACGTAAATAAAAATATTTTTTTTTATCAATAAATATTCTGAAAAAATTACGAAATTCAATTTTTTTTGTTCTGGGGTTATTATATTCTGTTAAATACTCTAGACACTTCCACTTTAAAAAATAAATAAACGCTTTTATTTTCAACTGCGCGTGTACTTGCGGTGGCGCTCTACACGCCAGACTATTTAAACCATAGCTGTCCAATTTAGTACATGTATACTTTGGAGGCTAAAATTCCTAACCACGGGGTGATTTTTAAAAAATTTTAATAAAATTTTTAATTAATTAAAAATTAAGCGAAAATTTGGCGTTTTCCGCAATAACCTCTGAAAATACTACAAAAAAATTATATTTTTGAGCTTTAACTTGATGCAAAAATCAAGCTTTTTAATGATGCTAATGATTTAACCAAAAGATTAATTTACGACTTTTAATAAGCTTTTTAAAAATAATTCAATAAATACTTTTAAATAAATTAATTTATCACAAAATAAAAATAAATTTTAATTTGCACTAGCGCGTGACCCGTTAATGGGAAAAGAATTAACTTTTTTCAAAACGTTGCCATCAAATCGAAAAAAGTTAAAATGAAAAAATAAAAAAAAAACAGCATTCCAAATTAACTATATAAAAATGGAAATTTCAGCACGTGTCAGTATGAAAATAAATATGAAAAATGATATATTTTTAAAAGATAAATACAAGAAAACATTTTATATTATCTATCACAATATCTTTATTTCTAACTCAATTAAACAGCTTTATTTACAGTAGGTATGGTTTAATAACTACAAATTATCTCACCTAAAAAATACCTACAGCTAATTTACAGACCTTTAATAACAGAACATAAATCTGTAAAAAAAGGATGTAAATGAAATAAATAACTATTTTATATAATCTGAGTCAATGAATACTGATGAATTAAGAATTTCAAATTTTTATACATAACCTGGTCTCTGCCAGTATATCAAAGAAATATTCTTATGAAACTAATATTTAAAATTAAAATAAATAGTTACACTCTTATTAAATCAGTCACTAAAGATGACCGACTAATAAAAATTTCAGCATTACTATTTTATAAGAGTTGATTATAGAACACTTCATCGGCTTATTTAAAGAAGACAATCCTCTTCCCTAATTTCTCAAGAGTGATAGCCCTAAATTACGAAAATATTGATTGTTCTAAGATTGCAATATTTAAAATTTAATAAATTTGTCAGTTTCAAGCTCAGTTAATAGAAAAGTTAATTTATTTCAAAATTGGAAAGTCATGAATACCTTGCAGAATATGATTCCATAGAACGAAAGGATTGTTTAAAATTTAAACTTCAAACTTTTTAGATATACTTATAAACTGAAAAACAATATTATTGCGTTTACATCCTTTTAAAACTAAAAAATTATTTTCTTTGAATCCGTGAAACTTTTGTTGAATAATTCTTGGAGATGTTATAAATAAGGAAAATTATGTAGTTCACATAAGACTTCCAAGCTAAGTAGAGTCCATAAATGCATCGATGAATTACAAATTTTAAATTTTTACATAGATCATCCACTCATTGAATCTTTTTTAACAAAATATTCTCGAGACATCAATATTTTAAATAAAGATGGGACTCCAATCAATCACCAAAACTGATTAATATATGAACTTTTAATATCACTCTTCTATAACTGGCGAATTTGAACCACTTTATCGAGCGTCTAAAACACGATACGTCAATTTTCTTCCAAGGTTTCTTGACTGTGATTAGGAAAGCACAGATTGTTAAAGAATTTAAGAATAAAAACTTTATAAAATATGCAGATTTAATAACGTTTATTTTTTTTTAATGTAAGAGTTTCAAGAGTATTTCGCAGAGCATGATTACTCATAACAAAAGATTGTGTGAAATTATAATTCATAATTTTCTCATAAGTATATTTATGGACTGAAAATAAAATATTTATTTTCATCAATTTAATATTTTAAAGGAAAACTGAAAGCCGAAGTTTGTGACGAAAAAGAGAAATTTGTTAAATATTTTTTTAATATTATATAAATAATGAAACTTATTCTTCATTGCGTATACAACTTCAATGCCGAAAGAATATGCTTTCAATTTTCGTATTTAATAAAAAGGACATGTTTAGTTTCAGCAAAAAATTATTTTCATATTTCATTACAGTTCAACATTTCCTCTCGATTTTAAAGCTGAAAGTTTTTGGCGCTGATTGAAAATTAAAGAGATTATCCAATACCACAATGAACAAAAATGTTTAAGGCCAAAATAATTTTACCTAAATTATATAATTTACAAAATATAAAGCTGTATATGCTTCGGAGAAATGGTTTTAATGAAAACATGTTATATAAAGTATTATTTGACCATTTCTTCAAGCATTAATACTAGCTAACCGGCTGGTACTCAGAGGCGACTAGTTATATATATATAACACTGAAATGACAAAAGTCATGGGATGACTGTTAATATCTTGTAGGTCCACCTTTTCCCCAGCGAAGTGCAACAACTCGACGTGTCATGGAGTCCACGAGTCGTTGGAAGTCCTCTGCAGGAATATTGAGCCATGCTGTCTGTATAGACGTCCATAATTGTGAAAGTGTGGATGGTGCAGGAGTTTAGGTACGAACGGACCTTTCGATGATGCCCCATAAATGCTCGATGGGATTCATATCGGGCGATCTAGGTGGCCAGATAATGCGCTGGAATTGTCCGGAATGTTCTTCAAACCAATCGCGAACAGTTCTGGCCCGGTGACATGGCACATTGTCATCCATAAAAATCCCATCGTTGTGTGGGTACGTGAAGTCCATGAATGGCTGCAAGTAATCTGCAAGCAGCTGAACATAACCATTTCCAATCAATGATAGGTTCAGTTGCACCAGAGGACCAAGTCCATGCCATGTAAAAACAGCACACACCATTATATGCAGCCACCACCAGCTTGATCAGTGCCTTGCTGACAGTTTGGGTACATGGCTTTGTGAGATCTGCGCCACACTAGAACTCTACCATCAGCTCGTAACAACTGAAATTGTGACTCATCTAACCACGTCACGGTTTTCCATTGGTCTAGGGACCAGTCGATATGCTCATGAGCCCAGGAGAGTCGCTGCAGACGATGTCGTGCTGTCAGTAAAGGCACTCGAGTCGGTCTTCTGCTTTCATAGCCTAAGGAAGACAAATTTCGCCGCATAGTCCTATCGTACACGTCCCTCGTACAACCAACATTGATTCCTGCAGTTATTTGACGAAGTGTTGCGTGTCTATTAACATTGACTATTCTACACAGACGTCAGCGGTCTCGGTCGTTAAGTGCAGGTGGTCGCCCACTGCGCTGTCCATGATGGGATGGGATGCCTGAAATTTCATACTCTCCGCACACTCTTGATACTGTGGATCTCGGAATGTTGAATTCACTAACGATATCCGCAATGGAATGACCCATGCGTCTAGCTTCAACTAACATTAAACGTTCAAAGTCTGTTAATTCTCGTCGTGCCGCCATAAATCACGAAAAGCCTGTTCACATGAATAACTTGAAGACAAATGAAAACTCTGGAAAACGAACTGCGCATTTATACTTTTTCGCTGCGATACTACTGCCATCTGTATTTTTGCATATTGCTATCCCATGACTTTTGTCCCTTCAGTATATTATATTATATTATATATATATATATATATACACATTACCCACCTTTATCTTTTCTTATAATGCAGAGGATTATTTGTTTATGTGTCTCCTAGCACTGTGTATTCTAGAATGCGTGATTCGCATCTACATGGTACTCTGTTGATCCATATAACTAGGTATTTATTATGTATTTTGAAAGTTTAGAATGTGAAAACTAGGTGTTTTCTAAATTTAATAAAAATTAACGATGTCATTTTGGTAACTTTCTAAAATATGGCAATATAGGAACAATTTTTACATCTTAAAATTCAAAGAATTATATTTTTACTTATGCTTAATATTTTGCCATAGAGTTTTTAATTGAAAACAACTCTAAGCCTATTTCCTAAAGATTCATTTCTGTCAATATGAAAAGACTTATCAGACTTCATCAGGCATTATACTTAAATGAGAAAAGATAACTGTTTTCAATAGGTTGTCATCAAGATGTCAGAAGCTCAAATTAAAAATTAATGTTAACTCTCACAAACTAAACCTTGAAAAGTTGCATTTTTATCACGTTGTGAATTAAAAATATACTACATAATATTTTCTGAAAAAAATATTTCTGACTTTTAATATAAATGTATTATAATGCAATATCTCATACTTAATTTAACATTGCAAGGTATCCACATTAATCTATGTTAAACTGGACCGTTAGTAATTGGCATTCGCATTTAATATGAAAAAGGGTCTATACGAAAAAAAATAGATTTTATGTAATTTTAGTCAATAAAGGGACGAATTCCAGAATTCCAAATTTGTATACAGACCCTCAATTCAATGGAGTTATTAAATATAACATTCATGATACTAATAAAAATGTTTGAGTTAATTGAAACAAAAGTCGATTTTTGTTTTGAAAATTTAGATATTACTGTTTTATAAAAATTAAAAAAAAAAGATAAAAATTTACCTTGTTTATGCCTGAAATAAAAAATTGAAAGAAATCAATAATGTATTAGTTGGCTTTACTTGCTCTGAAACCTTTTCAACCTGTTAATTTTGAATTTTTTTACCTGAAAATTTTTCAACATTAAGATTTATGAATGAAAAAAATGAAGATTATGCATATTAAATGCAAATATGGTTACTAAGTGAATGTAGTTTATATAGATTTTAAAGAAAGTACATATTCCTTTTGTTGGATATACTACCTTTTTGCCTACATTTGAATAAATGTTTTTAAATCTAATAAAATATTTTTCAATTTTTATTAATAAAAAATTGTAGAATCTCAATCTATTTAGGATTTCCTTTATCTCAATGAAATCAGGATTATCTAAATGAAATATATTGTTACGAAAAAAATTCTCTCACAAGATAGATAATAAGATGAGGCTTCATTGTCTATGAAAACGTGTATTAAATATGCGCCCTTCGAGCTACAAATTCACAGCGAATTAACTCTACTTAATCCGCTATTTTCAAAAAACAACGAAGCATTAGATGGCATGGCAACAAGAAAAAAGACGCACTCTCAAGCTAAGTATACCAACGTCGATCGTTGTCCGAACTGATTAACTCCCTTCTTAAGCGCACCCTTTAAACAGGCCCATTGAAGTGGGTGGAGCAAAAGCGGAAAGCGCTCACTGCATCCATACAACTGTGGAACTTACTAGCATTCTCTAAGAACAAATCTATATCTTTGCTTCTACTATACATCTTAGGGTGTAGTAAAAACCAATAGCTATCTCATTGCGTCGCCAACACACCTCCACTGCCAAATTAGTCAAATATGGCGATCTTCTGTTGCAAATCTCCTTACAATGGTCTTTTTCCCGCTGACGCGCGATTACGTTACAATTAATATTATACAATAAAACTATTTACAACTGTTTACAATATTTACAAAAAAGTTCACATGTGTTTACAACATTTACACAAGAGTTCTTATGTATTTACAACATTTACATCTAGCTTACACAAAATTCGTAACAACATATTCTAGTTTCTCCCCCCCCCCCTGTACTATTCTTCCCTAGTTTAGAACTTCCGCCGTTGAAGTAATGTGTTATTTTTTTACACATATTAAAGGTCTCCTTTTGAATCATTTTATTTTTCAGTTTGTGGCGTTTTTTAAATCCATACTGTGATCAAAAGAAATAAAAGGCAAAAACGACTCGTCATAGCTTTATATTATTTAGAACGCACTGTGTCCAAGTCAATTCACATATTTATTTTTGTAATTGTCAAAATTGTAATTGTCAAAAACTTTCAACTTCAGAAATTGATGAATATCCACGTTTTGGTTAGAAAAATAGTTTCAGCATTATGTCATGACAAAAGTAATTCAGAAGATGAATTAGTTCGAGTACATTTGGTGCATGACCTTTGCACAGAATTTGTAGATACTTATCGAAATTTGAATAAAATGCATTTTCAATTGAAATCTCATTTGGACAAGCAAGTGGACAATAATAACTACAAAATGGCAAAAGCTAGATTGATGAAATTCAGTACACAGATTTAACATCTGAAAGTTGAGCATCTAAATTGATTGTTGACATAAAATTAAATAATACTTTTGAAATATCAACTTCAATTCCGCTCTCAATAGGCACCATTTAAGATTTATTACACAGTAAAAACATTTTAAACGTGATTGCCCCATTTAAAAGAAATCACCCATTTAAGCATATGAAACAGTACAACAAACTATACTCACAATTCTTCTTGGTGAAGCCTACTTCCATTCCCAATTTCATTTTTTGCCATAACCATTATTTTGGCTGGCTCAATAGCTTCTTAAGACTCGCTTCTATGCTTTCGAGTTCGAGATGTTTGAATTTGTTGGGGACTCTTCATAGCAGCCCCTTCAACTGCTCTCTAGAAGTGTTAAAATATATTCATATTTAATAGCAGCAATACGTTTTCGCAATCTAGTTACTTTGCTCATATATTTCACAAATCATATCGAAACTCGATATGAAACAATTCACTCAATACCACATTTTTTATAGGAAGCAGGTAATGATGAAAATGAATACTTCGTAATACACAATATGATAATCAGAAATATGTGAAAATACTCGGTGTGATGGCTTTTTTTAGTGTGTGTTCGACCTTCAAAATGATCTCAGTATTATCGATTGTTTTACTAAATGTTGCCTTTATTTTCTTTATGAACAATTCTATATCGTCCATTGGTATTATGGAATTTTACTTAACATTTTAATATTAGTTTTGTTTGTCTGTTGACAATGATTCAAAAAACTTTCAACTGAACAGATGAATTTGGATATGTGGTAATTATACTAAATTTGCAGGATTATGTCAGATTCTGATCAAAATCCGTTCTCAGAAAGCCTGTCTGCATTCTCAAAAAGCACATTAACAGTGAAACGAAGATATAATCGGATAAAATTTGGTTCACAAGTTTAGCATCTGAAGTGCAATTCCTTATCAAATTTTGAATCTCATATCGACCTCTTATCTACACTTAAGCCTATAATTCCAAAGCGCAATGACTTCAAATTTCATTCACTTTATTAGGATCTTGTTACAGAATTTCTGTATCCAATGTTGGCATCCCTCAGTTGATAAAAGGCTTTCAAAATAATATTTAGTCCCCCCCACCTCTAAGCTACAAAGAACAATCAATATTTAGTAGTCCCCATGAGAAAAAAAGTCTGAGTACTCTCAGCATCTAAATATGTTTTACTTTCATGTTTTGTGCCTGGGGAAGAAATACATATCTTTCAGATTTCTTTAATTCTATCTCATCACTAATCATCCTTCCTTGCTATAGTAAGTAAATTGAGGGCTACCATCCACTATTCAATATTAACCACTTGACATAAGAAATTATTTAACTTCCTAATTAGGTGACACATATAATATTAAACATTTATTGCTATTTTAATTCCTATAACAATGTAACGAGTTTTAAGATAATGAAAAGTTTCTAAGTAATTCTGGCATTTTAAATTACTGAATACTTTCATTTAATTGCAGGTTTAAAATTAATAATTCAATAATTTGATGCGCGTGTCAGAGATGTCATTGTATGTGAAGAGATTAAAAACAAATATATTGTATCATTGATCAATACGTTTTTTCTTCTTAGAATAAGAAATGCAAAATATTGTAATTGCCGAAATGTTTGCCCTCGTGATTTTGGCGTAAATCCATATTTTATTTCTAAATAAAATTATATTTTTTAATAGTGTTGAATTAAAAATATATTTCTTTATCAATTGCAGTATAGGGCGTAAAACAAAATTATAAACAGGTGGAATTTCGGTAAGCCTCCATTTGAGATTCAATCATAAAAAATGAGCTAAATCAAGTTCGCTTTCAAACAATTTTATCATTTTTTTTAAAAAAAAATTTAGCTATATTAGCCAAATTTAAAGTAAAATTAGGACTATTGTGAGACTGATATAATAATTAATATTTTTGAACCTCGGTCAGAGGACGAGGGTGACACTTATTATAATCCTCCTTCCAGCTGTCTCTAAACTTCCAATGCAAATGAAAAACAAAAAAACAGCAACTTTCTCCTTATTAGGAATTTAAATGAAGAAAAATGCGATTCGCGTTCAAAAGGAAAAAATATTTCTTTCTCTTGCCGTTAAAGCTTAATTTAACAGAAACTGATTGCGACAAAGGCAGAATATAAAATATTGTTTATAAAGAGTTTTCTTTAAGTAAATTTATATTCAATGAAAGTTGAATATTTCACAGAACACCAATGTTTTTTTCAGTTATAGAACAGGACTGTATTATTCAGTTGATAAATATGCTACAATGTAAAATATTTTATATTATTCTTATTATTTTTTTCCATTATTTTTAAAAATTCCATATGGAAAGAAAATGAGGGAAAGAAATGGAATATAATGGAAAGAAATCCATTATTTTCTCGGTAGATGGCTGTAAAATAATTGATTTCTTTTCCCCAGCCTAATATATTCAAATACTTAAAAAAATAATTCAAGCTTTCATATAAATTACCAAGATTGTATATTTGATATTAAAATTGAAAACGATAAATAATTCAACGTTGTAATAATAATCTAATAATATTTCTTATTAGTCGCCCTTCGTGACTCATTAGTTCACCGGGACTAATGACTGAAAGTCACTGGGACTAAAGTTGAAAGCTTTATTCATCAAATATTTTCACGCTTCAAATTTTGATAGACATAATTTATATTATTTTAAAAGTCTTACACCCAATTTTTTTACTACTCTTTCCAGTTCCCTAAGTTTCTTCTCCACATCTATATACATCCAATTATAAAAAAAGTATTTTAAAGTGGAGGCAAGTTAATATTTTCCAATTTTGCCTTTTTTCTTACTTCTGAAGTGAAAACTTAATTGCATGCACAAAAAAATCTTGAACAATTTTTTAACAGTAAATCTTATACCGAAACCTACACAGCACACAAATATAAGCTTAATCATATTTTAATCGCCACGATGTTTAAAAAAAGCTGGATTAAATAGTAGTTAAAACAATGCGAACGGTTTCAGTTTCATTTCAGCAATAAATTTATAAAAATTCTCCCCGCTTTTTTGCATATATAATGATGGGTTTAATTCGTCAAAATAAGAGTGAGAGGAAAGATGAAAGGAGAAGTTTACATTTAACATTAAAGTAAACTAGGATTACTCGTCGGTAATCCTAGTTACTGCGTTTTAAACATCGCAGATGATTAGTAATTCTGACAGTAAAAGGTACTAATGCATATTTCAATATTTCAGAGCAATTTTTATTTGTTGTAAGTGACTTCTTCTGTACAGCCGACCAACCCGCTACCCTGAACACAGAAGTATCGACAGGATTTTTTTTTTTGTGGCCGGCTGCGGACTGTAGCAATGTCCATCCTTACATGGACCGCATCTGTCAAACTGATATTCTTTTCGAGATAATTGACCTTAAAGGGATCATAAACTGACCACTTCTTCCTCTACAAACTTTCGAACAGTTGGCAAAAAAAAAACTGACAATTTTAGACATGTCCTTCAGAGTCCTAAGATAACTTGGTACCATCAGTACTGTACTCAAGTTATTATTTTCAAATTACAGATGTTTTCTATGTCCGGAGATTTCCTTTTTCCTTTAAATATTGTAAGGGACTAACATCAAATTAAAGAAAAATGAAAAATTATGTTCATAAAATTTGGACACAATCTTTACAAAATCATGTTTCATGTCAAAATGCTTTTATACGTCATTGAATGCTTTGACTTTGTTTTAAAATTAACAATAGACAATCGGACTTTTACTCTATTTAAAACATTTTATTTTCGTGTTAATTTTTATTAATATTGAACGTCTTAAAATATAAATATTTTTAACATATGGCATTATGTATATTTTGATATTTAAGAACAAATTATTAAGGTTTTATTTACTTAAGAATATTATTTTTAAATATATTATGTAAAATTATTTGCAAAATTTTCATATAGCTTCTGAAAGCTTTTTTAACACTTAAAGTAGCCACATCAATTAACAATTGTGATTTAAAATAAAATCTGGTGAAAAATGACGCACGTAAAAAAAAATGAACTAAAAAGCATCTAAAGCGGGGAATTTAATGCCAAAGGTGAATCCGGAAACGCGCTCATTCTTCCGCATCTCACCCCTAATGACACGGAATTTTCGCAAAAGGGCCGTCTTAGGTTATTGAAACTAATTGTCTATGCAAAGAGAGCATTGGGAACATGAAGGAATTCAAACAAAATTGAGGAATCTGTTTCAGATCCCTTTGAACTTGGAACATTTAAGGAATTATTTGCTCGAACAAAATTCAAAAATACCTTCCAGTTAGAACGGGTCAAATTTGGTGAATGCTTTTTGCTTCAGAATTTGCAGATTTCTATAAAATTTGGAAAGAAATCTGTATTTAAGAAATATAATATTTTAAAACATTAAAAAGGATAATCAATTTTATGCGTTATTGAACAAACGAAAATTAAATTTTTGCAGAAAAACCGCATAAAATTTTATATTTTGCTTAAGAAATTTTCGAAAACGCTACTTCCAATAGAGTTTGACCTCCCCCCTTAGAATCAGGATTCAAAATTGGAGCCTTCTGGTCAATAGTCTGAAATTTTACCTCTTGACACACAACCCTCAAGATATTTGGAAGCTCAAGAAGCTTTAGTGATATCCATCTTGCATAATGCCTACATGCTCGCATATCAATCCAAAACAAGAACTGACACTTTAACAATAGAATACAAAGATTTATCATTCTGGTTTAACATGTTAACTTTCATCTCACTTCCCCTTCGCCTGATAGTAACTATTAACTGAGAAATTTTGCCATCTCATTTTCTTTTCTGCTATAATTAAAATAACAAATGATTATGCATCTCATTAGACGGTGGTTGGAATCTTAAGAAACGATCATGGCAGTGAACGTGTTAAATGTAAAGGAACTTGGTTTATTCGAAGCTAACACAACTACAATAAAATTTCGGATTTTTCAGAAATTCAAATTTTTAAAAACAAGCTATAAAAACAAATAGGAAATCATAATTTTTAAGTAAAAAATTACAGATATCTTTAAAATTTAATGGTTTTAATAAATGATACAGACTCAATAAGTGGATAACAATATAATTATTAAAATTGTAATTATTTTTTAATTTATTAACATTAATATGTAATAAAAATTTGATCCCGAATTAAATAGAATTATCTGGATTAACAAGGATTTCACATTATGTTTATAAAAGTTCAACAAACAATTAAAAAAATTGAATTAAAAAAGGATCTTAAACTTCGGATCAAGTGCAAAGCACGAATCCAATTACCCTCTTTACAGAACACTAATGAATAAGAATCAAATGCATACATTTTCTATAAAAGACGAAATTCAATCATTTGAAATAGGACTGAACATGGAGGATTCAATTCGGTACTCCACAAATGGTTGTTCGAAATAATCCAAGAACCATAAGTTTGCAATTACAGCCTCTAAAGTAACGAAATCTGAAATTACCAAAGCGATTCCAAAGAATCCTAGTAAATTATACGGCATTGAAGTAAAGTAAATTATACGGCGGCTACATATCGTGAAGTGAAACAAAGATAGTATTGAAATTTTTATGCTTCAATTTTTATATTGATTTTTTTCAGAAAATTTCATAGCCTTAGTTAATATTCTATAAATATAAATGGGAAGAAACCGGAGCATTTTATTTGGATCAGAAACAAAGGATAGAATTTCGGAGATTTTTTGAAGTTGAATACAAAAATAGGCTAGTTTAAATCCTGTGGTAATCTCTCATAGACAATTGAATTTAAACATACAAAATTTATATATTAATGCATTTTTATGTTCCTAAAAATTTTCTTAAATTTGTAGAACGGGAGATGCCGAAATACATTTATACGGAATATCAGAAATCGTTCAATTGTAAATAGTTTTGCATAAACGAGGATAAATGGAAAAAATGGCATTTTGTTTATTATTATGTTAACTTCTTTAGGTTATATCACACCACTCTTATTGCAAAATATATCAATAAAACATTACAAACTTGTGCATAAAATCAAAATTGGTTGAAAACATTGAACAGAGAAAGATTTACCATCATGTGATTTACCATTTTATACGGAATGCGAAAGTAACTGTTACGCTAATCAAAAATTTATGGTTTTACTCAAAAATCAGAACCAGAACTTCATGCATTGTTGTGATCAATTTATACGTTTTCGAGTCATTTAAAATTCAACTAGTAATTTTAAGCAAAAACAAAGGCAATTTTTGATAATATATTAAAAACTAACATTTGGAATAATTACATTTTAATCCGACAATAGAATTAATTTTTAAATGATTATATTAGATTTATAGAAAGTAAATAATTTACTAAGACAATTTCAGTAAAATGCATAAAATTAAAACAATTAGATAAGTTGTAATAAATTTACAAAATTATCTTTAATAAGGAGAAAAAAATCAAGCATGAAATGTAATTTATCCTCTATGAGAACACAGATATTTAATAATACTTACATTTTTTAATTTCTTTAAAGTAATTTGAATAAATATCAAAATAATACAAGCATAATGCGCTTTCAGCAATAACGCACAGAATATCAAACTGCAATTAAGATATTTTTTTGAAGCAAGCTGCTTTATAAATTTAAAGTAAACCTAAAAAAAGGAGGCTTCTTTTATCGTCTGCTTCCTCATCATTTGGCCCCAAAATTCTAACTATAAGCCACTCAGCGACCTTTATTCCACATCTTTCTGTTTTGAATCTTCTCCGCATCTTCATCACAAAAATTAACTTATTTTAACTTTTAGCAATCACAACGAGCTCTCAAAGCCTATATTGGATTTCTTAGGTAATTGAAGTCCATTTGATTTATTCCATGGCATTTTCTTAAAAATTGAAAAATATTTTCAATATGAGTGTTTAGATGATGCTCACTATATAGTAGAAGTGGCGCAGGTCAGCTAAGCTAGGTTCTTACATGAAAAAAACTCCAAATCAAAGAATCAAGTAGCTGTTTAATCGTAGAAATGAGCTGCTGGAAGTTTTGGAATAAAGTTATTTTAAAACTGCTATAGATAATTAAGATTTTATGAAAGTTTAAAAGAATTTTCAAAAGAGTGCTACGATTTTGAATTTTGATACCTAATACTTTGATACCTTGATAATCAAATTGCAAAAAAAAAAGTTGTGAAAAATATACATCGGTTGAAAACATGATTTTTTCCCGCAATCTTTCAAATAATTTTAGAAAATTGTGGAATAAATGGCTTTTAAGAATAATATACACAAAATTATTTCGTGACGCAATATAATTCGTGTCTGAATCTTACTACTCTCCATATGTAACATTATACAAAATTAAGAAATTTTGATTGATGTACGTTCACACGCTTTCTGCAAAGGATGTTGTTGCTGTTTTTTATTTTACTTCAGGATTGTTTCCTATTTATTTTTTGAAGGAAACAGATAACGTCTATACATTTTTGGTATATCAACTTTTATTTTCAATCACAGAGTCAGGAATTTGAAAGATCTTGATAGTGATTTACTTTCATTAAATTCAGTCAGATAAATTTAACTTGCATACGCATGTTATCAAAACGTTTTAAAAGTACTAAATTCACAAACGAACTTGTTCTGAGATTGGGACAAAAAAATCAAGGAATTAATATATATAATTCTAATGGCAAGTTTAATATTCGCCAAATAAATTCTTCTCTAATAAAAGAATATGTTAATGATAGAAATTAACTAACATTCAAATATTTCAAAAATAAAATTTACCCAAAATAAAATTATTTCTTACGATGCAAGATCCAGTTGTGCTGCATATTTATTAAACTTGGAAAGAATCCTGAATATACCCTTTACAACGTACGCAATATGGAAAAACATAACATGCCGTTTTCTTTTATTTGATATGCCTATCAAAGTACCACTTGAAGAAATAGCAGACGAATTAAGCAAACAATGATATATAAATCATCTAAAGGTGCTCTTTTTTTAAAGTGAAACTAAATGTAGGAAATATCACCTGTTCTTATCACCCTTCTTGGAATTTTCTTGCCCGATTCTATGAAAATCTGGTTCAAAATTCAAAATTTCTTTTGTTGATCGTCCAAGGCAATGTGCAAACACTATCACTTTTGTTTACCCTTCAAAAACTTCTGATTAAACAAAAGTATTTCACATAGTAACATGAGCACATCTCATGTTACTGAATGTCCGAATCTCCAAAAATAAATCAATAAACCCATCCTCTATGGCGAAGGTTTGATCCTCATGATTAAAGAATATAAAATATTGGAGTTGGATAATGAGTGTCGAAATCTCATAACAACATGTTTGGCACGTAAAATTTTTAAACCATTGACATCCCCAAAATATTTTACGGGCATCAAAGGTAATTATCCTGTCCCAAAAATCTTAATGACAAAACGGACACACCAGTAATCTAATTATTAATGAAAAATGGCACCTGAATCAAAATAACATTTTAGAATGTTTGAAAAAGCAACTGAGAATATTCTTGAAAATTTTTTTCTAACGGATTAATCAGGATTACAAGTCTGACTCGCCAATCGGAAGAGTACTTGCCAAATTTAACTGTCCCGAAAGCATATCCCCAAACCCTACCCTGTTTCATATATGGAAGAAAATCGAGCAACACCATTGGTTCATACCGCCACACATTCTGTGGTGGGAGTGTGATGTCATTATAAGCGAGCTTCGAAACAGTTTCAGTTCGTATTTCTAGTACTGTTTATGCATCGTAATTTCTGAAGTACGAATTTGTCATTGTCCGTGGTGTGATTTCTAACAATCTATATCATTTTTTTTACCTAGTATTTTTCTAGTAAATGGAATTGTCTCTGGAAAATCATATGGTTATAACAGCCGATAATTTGCTTTCGAATTTCATAAACGAAATTGTCGAACACAATGAAATAATTTCCCTTTGGTTCAATTTGAAATCTAAGGATGATATCAACGAATGGGGGAATTTAAATTGTGAAATTCAGGATTTTTACAGGCCTGCTACATTTACAAGCCAAATCTTCTAGAATGTAATTTTTTTTGACATTGATGAATTTTTTTTATATAATTCTATAAAAAAAGTAATCTCTCAAGAGCTTTTTGTATGAATTCAATCATTTTATTGCTCAATTAATCTTTCTTATTTTACTTCTTGATGTTGCGATGATGCGCTAATTTTTTTAAATTCCAAGCTCGTATAATTTTATATTAAAAGCCCTTTAAATTGCTGCCTAATTTATAACTAAACCCTGGGATTTTCACATCCGTTATAGGTAATAAGTTTATCACATAATTTAAAATTATATTCTTTAAATCTTTTTGATCCATTTTTTAACTTTGCTTTTTTATTTCTTGATTTTAATTATTAATATTTTATGGCCTATTTAATTACTTTATGCTAGTATTTTTTTCTAATTTGCTTGATTTTCGTTTACATTCATGTATTTAATATTTTTTTATAGAGTGATCAAAATGGTGGTGGAATTGTTATTCTCGGTAGTTTTTTGAAGATCAGGTGAGATTTCTTTCTTTTTCTTCATTCTTCCTTTTTTTGTTGCTTGACTTTGTCTTCTCTACAGTATTTTTAGACTCACAAAATTAATAAAATTTGTATAAAATGTAAATTTTTTTTTAATTTTCATAAAATTATGTTTTTTTCCTTAGTTGAAAAAAAAAGAAATATTGTTAATATTCCGAATTAAGGAATTTTTTTTCTTTATAGCTTAATCAATGTATCAAAATGTTAGGAAAAATAACAAGGTATTAATGTATCAAAATGTTAGGAACTTCTATTGCAAATTATTATTATTAATCCTTTGCACTCGAGCGGCGCCGATACGGCGCCCGGCCAATTCGAGCGGCACTGCTCGGCGGCCGAGTGTTTTAAAACTTTAAATCGAACTACGCTGCTACGACGCTATGGTGTTTTGTAACTGGATCTCCTTGTTTATAAATTTTATTTGTAACTGGATCTCCTTATTTTCGAGTTGCTGGTTCGCGCAAGCGAAAAAGGCCTCGAGTGCAAAGGATTAATAATAACATTTTATTTATAACTGTATCAATGTCCAAAGTGCTGTAGAATTATAAAGAAGAAAATTCTGTCGAAGACAGAAATAACGGTATGGATGAAAAGAGGCTCAATTCGTGAAGAATTGTTTTATGTTATTATCGATGATTTTAAAAAAATAGTGATAAAATCGACCAACTGAAAATTTATATTATTTGTCTTTGAAAGAGACAATTCTTCAAAAAAAAACACATATTAAATTTAAGCACGTATTACATTATTTCGAGGGAATGAAATTTATCATGCTACATCTTTCAGGAATTCTGATCCTTCAGTTTTCTTTTGTGCAAAACAAAAAAAAACACAGATATTGTCCGCAATATGAAAGCTTCAACGTTTGTTTGTCAGTAGTTATTCGAAAAGGGCTAAAGCAAATTAATGTCCTTTCAACTCGCAACATTAAACGTATTGTTAATAGATTTCTGCAATTTTTTAAGCCTTTTTTCTCGAATCCTTCAAATTTTTTTAATGAAATAAATAAATAAAAGTGTTTTTTCAACATTTGTTCAATACACCGGGTAATCAAGAATATGTTAGACCTGTTCATCTGAAATAAAGCATAATCAAAAAGCATTTTTTATATGTGTATAGTAAAGGAAAAGCAAAATATTTAACTTTAGATCTGAAATGTTCTGGTGTTGCCAATAATTAAAATAATATTTTCTTAAAAAAAAAAGAAAAAAAATATTTTCCTTTCAATACATTTTTTTAGAAATATTTCTTTTATCTGTCTGCTAAAATTTGTTTTCTAAAAAAACGTATTATTTTTCTTCTTCTTATAATATTATATTTAAATTTTTATAGAAATAAACATTGCTTTTTTTCTTAGAATTTATTTAAATATTTTAAGTAGGTGTTGTATGGAAATCAGGCAATTTCTGTCAAAAACAGAAGTTGATCCTTTCATACATCCAGCAATTACTTCTGCATGCATGGCAATTTTCGGATATACTTGTCACTGAAAACATGATTGTCATGGTTCCTGGTGAGGGGCGTGCAATAAAAGACAACTATTTCTAAAGGAGATGGGGAGGGTGTTGGATTATAATACAAAGGGAGGATAGGAACTCTCTTTTTAGACTATGATCTATTCGGAATTGAAAAAAGTGTTTGTTGGGATGCTCTGTTTAATGTACAGTCCAAGAGGAAGAGGGGAGGGATGATATGAATTCCCTCCACGAACCTACTTTTATTACAAATTAGTGAAAAAATAGTAAATACAAAAACTGAAAAATAGATTTGAATAGAAGAGCATGGAGATCCTTCACATCATATGCAATCATCACAACACAAACATTAAACATTACTTTTTTATAGGCTCGAGATAAAAGTACTTATTGATTCTTAATCCTATGGATTTTTATCAACATACATTTTTGCGAAGAAAAGACTGGAAAAGTTCAGATAAATCGAATTCTCAAGGAGCCAATGTGCATGTTAAAAAGTTTTGTAAGGGATAGCATTGAGTTTTTCTTGCTCTAAATGTTTATAATTATAATGATTATTATCGTGATAAAAAACGGCCTCTTCTTATATAAGCTGTACAGGCTATTTGTAAGAAAACTCTCTTAAATGATTTTTACAGATGTCATCAATATTATTTCGGACAATGTTAGTTTGGCCAAGCGTCTATTCATTTTTTTTGTTGTTGTTGTGGAAATTTCTAAAGAACACTTCGTCTCAAATATTGTCATTTATCATCTGAACAAAAATTTTGTTATCTGAAAAACTTTTAAATACCTTTTTGTAATAACTGTAACAACTATCTTTATAAATAAAAAAGGGTTCATAAAGCACTCCTCGGTTCGTCAAATAATTAATTGCGAGACTTTTTTCTGTTGTTGAAAGTTAAAAAAAGATTTGATCGTTGCTGGCTCAATTAATTACTTTTTTCAAAGAAAAAAAGAAATAAAAAAGAAATGTCCCTTGCATTTAAGTTTTTATGCTGGCATCCTGGCTTAGGGATAGCGCGTCTTCCCCCTGATCTGGGAGTCCCGGGTTCGAGTCCCGGTTCGGGCATGGTTGTTCTTCTGTGTTATATCTGTAAAGGTTAGCGAATGTTCCTCCATGCAAAAAGGGGCTGTGCAAGCGAATGTGATGATTGTATAACCAAGTCGTACTCTTGGCCCTAGTTGGCGCTATTTCAAAAAACAATAGACGCTCATTCGGCTTAAATTCGCTGACAGCCATCAGTGCTCTTGTCCATGGCAAGTGCCATTAGTCATGGCAAGTGCCATTAGTAACAACGACAACAAGTTTTTCATGGTGTTATGATGGAAATGAACTCGATTCCATTCCGACATTTTGAATTGCCTTTGAACTGCATGTGATAAAAAGGGCAAATAAATCTCCTGTCTTTAGTTTAACCGAATTCAATTCTTATTGAAATGGATTTTAACAACAATGTTTTAATGTCTATCTCAAGTGATGCATAAAAAAACTTTGCTGAAAAGAGCAACAGATTTTCATCAGTTTGATGTTTAACTTCAAGCCTAAAACATTATTTTTCATCAAATAATACAAATTATATTTAATTAATATTAAACACAAACAATATAATTAATATTAAACACAACAACATGAACAAAATTTTTTACAATGATTCAAATATTTTAAATCTGTAATTCATAGTATCAATAAAAACTTTATGTTTGTGTACAGGATTATTTTAATAATTCTGTTATCCCAAATTATAAATATTGATGTATATTAATATTGTAATATCATACATACCTATCTCAGAGATTATTATAATGGTGGAAAGCGGGCCTCATTTTTTTACATTCGTTTCAAAGTTTCGACAGAGAAGAAAAAAATTAATCTTAACTAATTATTAAAAGAGATGAAACTGAATCTACTCTATAGTTTGATGGCATGAAAACTTTTTATCGGAACTTCTAATCATGAATACTGCTCAGCAGATAGGATCAAAATCTAAGCATCCTATTAGCCAAAGTCTAATCCAACACATATTGAATACGCTTAGCCTAGGTGCATCAGTATCACAAACTCAATCCCGTAATCCTAAGATAACAAAGATGCCTTACCTCTTAAATTGTTAGATTTTCTCTCATTATCCACATACAATTCCAATTACTAGCAAGAAGCCTGAATCACATCTGTTATTCTCAAAATATCCAAAATATTGTCGTTATTAAAAGGACTATCTTAAAAGTACCGAGAAAGAAATTTTTAAATTATTCTGCCTGAAAACTTATAATCAAATTCATTGTTTTGGATTTGAATTTCAGCTTTATCAATATCAGTTTTTATTTGTCAGCACTGATTTTGAGCGTCAGCAATTTCGAACCTTGAATGGCGACCCCTAACCGGCCAAGCATACACACACGTTTTCCTCTAAAATGTTGCATTTTAGACTGCCACTTGGTCTCAATCTTTTAAGTGAAATGCGCTCTGAATACTTATAACTTAATTCTCACGACAGACTCAGTAAAAATGCTCGATTTATATGAACGGTATATTTCATAACTACTGTTAGCCCATATTACACCAAGCATTGGCGGTCTTACTCAATGCCTACAATGGTGAAAAAAATTTGTATGTATCGAGTTTGAAAGTTGGTTCAGTGGCATCCAATTAAGCATGTCAAAATGGTGCAACTCAATACTCGATATAAAGCATAAAACATTTTTTTTGCAGGTCAAAGACGAGACACGTTAACGTTTAACACGGGACAGACATTAAGACAATTAATTGCTTTTTCAGCTCAAATAATAACTTTCTCAATCGAATGTATCTACGTGCAAAGCATGCATCAAAAACGTATTTCAATTCTTTCATTTCTAAATCTGAAGTTCAACTGAATATAGTTTTGCATTTTTTTCTTTTTCTGCCAATCTCATGAGCGCAGGTGGGAAGACAGAGGAGTGGCAAACTTGGCGGGTCATCGATGTTTCAAATTCACAGCTTTTCACAGCCTGTATGAATTATATGAGGATGACTTTCGGCCAAATGTAATTGTGTGTGTGTGTGTGTGTGTGTGTGTGTGTGTGTGTGTGTGTGTGTAACCTTAAAAGTCGTTTCTAGTCAATTAAAACAATATACTTAAGGTAAATTTAGGATGGTTGGTATTAATGTTTTTAATTACAAAAGAGAAACTGGGCAACCATCTATGTCATCTTTTCTTTTAAAAATAAAATTCGTTGTGAGATTTCATTGATAAACAGTGCAGGTAATTCCATATCATTTGATATCATATTTGTTGTTAATCATTTTGCACACATTACAATCCGCTCATTTTATAGATTTTAGAA
Organism: Argiope argentata; assembly: GCA_026289955.1. Classification (NCBI taxonomy): domain Eukaryota; kingdom Metazoa; phylum Arthropoda; class Arachnida; order Araneae; family Araneidae; genus Argiope; species Argiope argentata. The sequence continues at coordinate 29,753 of JAOUZG010049407.1, forward strand.
ATTTATAATACGTAATAGCATAAATTTCATATTCAGGAGTGCTGTTCAGGTCGTCTCGAGTGATAAAATTTAACAAGCTGGCTGTGACGCATACATATATATATATATTTATTTTAAACATGTTTTGACATTGTATTTTGCGTTAAGCAAATAAAAAAACCCCGATACATTTAAATGTGTATATTTTACTAAGAAGTATTAACTTTCTTTCAGTGATACGTCTGTTGTTGTTACTAATGGCACTTGCCATGGACAAGAATGCTGACGACCGTCAGCGATTTTAAACTGCTTGAGTGTCTCTTGTTTTTCAGTATCAACTAATATGGCCAAGAGTACTGCTTAGCTTGTTCATACGTCACATTCCTTTGCAAAACCACTTTTTATAGGCGGGCACATTCATATACCTCAAAGATAGAACATAGAAAAACAACTTTGCCCGAAGCGGGACTCAAACCGGGGACGTCCAGTTCACGGGGAGACGCACGACCCCTAAACCAGGACGCCGGTTTCTGTGATACACTGCCTACAATGGACGATTGAAGCAAAACATTTGGTTTCTCTGAGATATGATTAATCTGTTATTCAATAATTAACTATTTATAACGAATTGTATTTATAATTAATTTGACGCTATATATTTGGTTTGTGTATAAATATACTCTGATATAATTATAGGTATTAATTCATATCATAATTCAGGGCGAAACGTTTTTAAAAAAATTAGATTTAGTGATACATTTTGAGAGGGGACCATTTTAATACGAAATACTATAACTTACAATTTATGTAACTGGATTTTTTTATCACTTTCTAATGCAAAAATTTATATTTTAAATCATATCTTTCCATTTTTAGAAGTTAATTAAATTAACGAGAATGAAAAATCTTCACTGATGAAGATTTTACTAATGAGTTTATCGTATTAAATAAAGTAAAACATGTAAGTCCGTTTAAAATGCATTTCTCATTCCATATTAAATAAGCTTTGCCAAATCAACAATATGTTCGTTACTTTAATCTAGGAAAATACGCAGAAATTATTCTTCGAAAAACACGAAACGTGTCTGATTGGTTGAAAGTCATATACCTCTACCACATTTTCAATTACTTAGCTATTTGATTTTTTTTTGAAAATATGCTGATCATTATTATGACGTCATGGATGCTCGCGCATTTCACTTTCTCCTATTCTCTAGTGTCGTTTTTCACTCTTTTATGTCCTTGAGTTGGTAATGTGGCTGTAAAATTCTTTTTATTTGTGCTCGATTATGACGTTTTTTTTCCCATTTAATTGAAAGATATTCTCTGGGCGAACATCGCATTACCTTGCTTCTATCTTTTTGTACTTGGTAATATTCAAGAAAAAGAATCTATTTATTTACGAACTTATTCAACTAAAAGATGCCATTAGAGGAGAGGTTAATGAATCTTCGGCTTGTAGCTCTACAGCTTTGATAGGAGAGATGGATATGTATCGAGATCCAAAGACTATGAAATCGTGACAATATAAATGCCGAATACTTATCTACATTTTTGTTACAAGTACTTCTAAATTGCTGCCTTCCGGGACATTTCTGTGGTGTATTTTCGGTAAGTTCATGTTTACTCATTTAAGTATCATTTTTATTACCAACTTTAATGATTAATTGAAGTAATACGCCTTATTTTTTGATTTTAAGTATCAAACACAAAATGAGTATTTAGCTTGTGTATTTATTAAAAGATTTTTAAATAAGAAAGTAAATTTTATTTTAAGACGCAATTTACGTTGAAAGTACAGAGTCGTTGACTGGCGCCATTTTCGGAATAGTTAACTTGACACGCTCTCGAAGCTTCAAGAGTTTTGATTATCAGTTACGATTTTCGAAAAAAAAGCACTCCAAAAAAATCGTGCCAAGCAGTGGTAGAATCTGTACTTTAAACTAATTTTTAGTTAAGAGGTATTAAAGTTGAAGTAATTTTAGTAATTTAGCAAAATATGAATTATTCTTCTTCTGAAGAGAAACGACTAACAAATGCAATAATGTTTATGAATATTTGGTTTGGAGTTCGACAATTATAAATTTTATATTAAAATGAAAATATATTGAAAGTGTCAATTTTTAAAGGTAGTGCTTGTACAATTTTATATAGCATTAAAATGAATTTTGAAGTTAAATACACGCATTAAATAAAATATTAAATTAAAAAATTATTACAGATTTGATTGCCAATATTATTTTACACCATCCACTTGTATGTCAATAGGTTTAATTAAGTATTGAACTGCGATCTGATACGTCGAGTGTCAGTGATTACAGAATTCAGCTTTATGAATAGATTTATATTTTATGTATTCAATTTTTATGTGTATTCAATAGTATTTTCAATGGTATTTGTATATGTATTCAATAGTATTTTCAATGGTATTTTTTATATGTATTCAATAGTATTTTCAATAGCTTTTTTCCTTGGATTATTCATTGACTAAAATAGTATCAGATAACTGTTCTCGGGATTTATTTCCTATAAATAACTTCTTATCACTCAATTGTTTATCCCTTTTTTCTCCAAAAAATTGTTTTATGCTTTAAAAAATTATTTTAATTTTAGAAATCATTACTGTCAAGACAGTTAAGATGCATCAGCGCAAATTTTGACTCTTATATAGTGCAAATGGAATATAAAATAATCGACGCTATTTTTTACATTAGTGTCATTGTTTCTATCATTAAGTTACTTTAGAAGGGAATTTTTTTAAGTTAATGATAATCACATATGGCTATATAGTTATCGAATGGCACCAAGTTGTAACTTCAAGGCATTTAAGTAACCAAATGTTTAAATTTTTCTTAAAAATCTTGTATCCGATTCTCCTGTTATACCGAAACTGGATTATTATATCATTTCTAAATTGTGCCGAAATGTGTTTATTCTGTACGAAAATAAACTTTCGCCTACTAGGCATTTAGATTTTGGTAAGAGTGAAGTTTAGTTTTTCCCTTGCAGCTATAAAGAAGCTAAGTCACTAAGAAAGAAGGCGCACAAAGTACACAAACACTTTTGCGGAATATTTACCACTTTTTGAGTGATTTTTAATGACAAGTATCGTTTTTTTGACTGAGTACTACCGTTTGTAGAACGAAGATTAAAAGTTAGAGCATGCGTTCCATCGGCATTTGTAGAAGGCACTGAGCAAAAGTTATAACTTAAAAAAAACTACGACTTTGCTAGCAGTGAGAGTGGGAACCTAGTAGTTTCGCTAACACTTAAATAAGGACTATATGGTCTTTCCATCGATTCTCTAATCCGAATCAATCAATTTCATATTTTCACCAAACATCGGTCATACTCACTTTGAAGCAATTACACCATTCTCGAAACAAAATTTCGAACAAACATCCTTTCCTAACTTAATCAACTCATATAAAAATATTTATTCCACTCACCCTTTTCCTTTCTGCAGGTTCTAAGTACTTTTTTTTCACCCCATTGACCGGACATTAATTCATGCGCAATTGCCGACGTAACAAATTATGAAGAGTAGAAAACCGTTATAGCACTAAAAGAATTACGAGAACTGCCTAGAATTCTATGACAGATGACTTTTAAAGTAAAAATGCAGACGATTTCATAAAGTAAGAATTCAGATGATATTTTTAAAGAGCAGACTGAAAATTAAAAATTGCAAAATAATATTTTCTGTTCGCATTCAGAATAAAAATAAAATTGCAGTGTCTTATTAGTTGTAAAAAAAAAACTTTCAATCATAATAAAAAAAACAAATTTAAAATCTTGAATCCATTTTTTTAATTTAACGTTTTCCATTATAGTTGCAGTTTAGGTACAATTCAACCATTGTAAAAAATAGTAAACTAAACATTAGGTTTACTAGAAGTGTTCCGTTGGGTTGCCATAATGGCGGCAAACTATGGACACATTATTTTTCTTCAACCCAGATTGCTTAAAATGCAATAATTTTGGAAGAAAGGGATTATGATTTTTTTTTTGAAAAAATTATAAATACTCATTAGAATTTTTGATTGCACGAACATGCCCAGTTTTAGGCACTGTCATTATAAAAATATTTGTAACGATTTGGTTGGTTGCATTTAATTGATGTCAATCTTAAAAGGAGAATTGTATAAACTTAAGAATATGATACAATCACCTGACTGTACTTAAAAATATAGATAATCTGCCAAATATGGTAATTTAACGGTATTCTTTAGTTGATATTTAGCGAGTTTATTTGGCCCAATTTGGCATGTAGACGAAAAATCGGTCGCTCCGCCGATTACCTCCGCCTGTTACTTCATTGTATTAAGTGAATTTCTAATTGCAAGAATACTATTCATTAAAAAACATCTAAATTTTGTTGCACACTTGTGCTTACAATTTCTTTTTACACGTAATTTTGTATAAGATATTTTATGTCGGGAATTATTCGATGCTAAATAAAATTTAGCAATGGAATCATTCAGATTTTTAATGTCTCTAATCAAATATTCTAATTTAAGTTTTATGAATATTTAATTAGTATTTCAAGGAAAATGTTTGTCTACCATACTTTTAACAAATTGTAAATCCATTCTGGTTGCACCGATATATAGTCGAAATTTAAGGAATGAAATTTAAGTTTTATCTAAAAACATCAAATACATAGAGGGTTCACTCTAATTATATATAATGGCTACTTTCTAAGCTGCTGGACGGGTATGTTGAGTAAATGAAGATCCGTAACCTAAGATAACTTTGATTAATATCTTATTGAAAAATAAGAAACGTAAATGTTTAGACAATATCCAGGAATATTTAAAGGTAAGATTATATTTATATTAGGAAAAAATACTTTAAATGATATAAAAATTATTTTTAACGTTGTTTAAATTAGTAAGTAGATATCTGAAAAATGCTATTATATAAATGTATGTACTTGTCGCATTTAATATCGATCCAATTGCTGGTTGATGAAATTAACTACTACGAAAGACAGATGAAAAGATGTCTTTTTTCAGGCTAGAATAATTTTTATCAACATTAAATTGTATTTTCCCTTTAAGTTCAATTTATATATAATTTGTGAAACAAATTATTATTAGAATTGTGTACCAATTTAAATTATTTGGTATGTTTCATTTTTGGTTCAAGTTATCCGCAATAATTTTTTTTTCTTTCACAGTTCAAAATATTTGATTCAGCAACTTCGCTTCATATGTATATGCTCACCGTCTTAGTTTCGAATTTAAAAACTGTAGATGTAGCATTTTTGTAAACTGAATAATGTTGCATTTGCTACAATCAAATTATTGATGGAAAAGCTGCTGCGGTATGCTTAAATCCAGAAGAATTGACCTTGACTTGAGGCCCGGATAGAATGTTAATAACCCTTCGTACAGATGATTCATGTGTAATCATAATATTTTGCTTACTATAAACGAATGAATGCCAGATGCTGCTCTTTGGAGAAGAGCTAGTTTTATTTTGAGAAAACGAACATAATGTAAACATGCATTTTATCTACCGGTTGAACGTTCTTTTACAATTAAGATAAATCAGTCTTATAATTTATGATTATTCATCCGTAGCATTTAAACTAGAAAGATAAACAAAGTAAATCTGCTTCCCAGATAATGAAAATGAAGTCCTAGATAAAAGATTGATAAGCTTCTTTATTTTGGGTTTGTAGCAGTATAGCCCATTTTACTCGAACGCAATAATATCAGATATTTTTCATCCTCTATTTCAAGGAAGTTTTTGAAATTAAATCACGCTTATCCGAGGATTAGGTTGGTTATTGGAAAAAAATGAAAATGTAGAATCATTAAAATAGTAACGGAATATTCAAGAAATTAATAAAAATAGATGTAAAAGTTGAAAAAGTATTTTCTATTCATCGTTTTATTCATTTACAAAGCTTCACAAATTTAAACTACAACATGATTTCTATGTAAATTTTAAAGAAATAACTAAAATTAAATATAAAAACTTTTGTCTAATTTTCCAATACAATTTTTTCGTGCAATTCAAATTTTTTTTAAAAAAAATTAAATGCAGACAAAAATTAGAATACTTGTTGTATCGAGAAACATACTAATTATTGTATTTATGAAATTTTATATAAGATTTAAAAGATATTTATTAATATTTTGAGATATTTATTTGCATACATTTTTGCTCTGTGTTGTATGCATTATTTACTGCAAAATGTTAAAACAATGCATTGAATGAACGTTTTTCCAAATTATACTTGGAAGATAAAAAAAAATTAAGATATTAACCCTTTCCTCGGATGGTGAGTATCACTCATCATTCAAGATGATGGATCATTTTGACATTTTATTCCTTTATTTTTTTTAATTTTGATTGTTAAAAATGCCTACAGAATGGTAAAAAGATTTATTTTTCAAAAAAAATTATGTATATTTATTTTTGAGCATTTTTTAAATAATTAAACAACGAATCACTTTTACGAGTGCATTCTTTTGGGCAATGTTGTGTCTATTCTTCATTAATCTTTTTCTGAAGTAATCTCGTTTGCGTTTTTTTTCTCGATAAGGTGGATGTTATTAAATCTCCTTTGCAAAAACATCTAAACGAATTCATTCGTTTCAAAATTCTTGTTGTAGTTGAAATTATGAAATTTCTTAAGCAATTTTTACTTGTTGGAGGAAATGGTTTTCACAAATATAACTGAATTTCAATTCCGACTTCAAACCGTATTAAATAACATTAACTTGCTTTATTTCCTTTATTTATCGTGCAATTAAAAAATTTTCTACGAAGGACAATGGAATTTTAAATCGTATTTCAAATACAGTTCTAGCTTGTTTTCTGCATATTCTTGATAAGCACCATTTCTCTGAACTAAATTAACATTCTCCTTAAGATAATTTTGAAACCTTGGTAAAATATAAATTTCTCAAACTGCCTGTGTTCTGACTGTTACGTAGAATTGACATCGGGAACCACGAGTGAGCTGTGTTGTTATTGAAACAATAGCTGCTGCACCTTGTACTGTGTTTATTCTCATTTCCTATCCTGATTTCAGTTGAGGTGCAGATGGTTCAGAGAACAGCTGCAACGTTTCGGATGTTATGAATTTGAAAAGACAATGACGTTTTTGGAATTTGTTTGATATTTTAAAAAAATTGTGTTAAGTGAAAATCTCATACAAATCTTCAGTTCTATTTTATAATCACCTTTACACCCTTCTTTGTGCTTCCTGAATATATTTTCCCGTTTGAAGGTTTGAAAGAGCTCCAATCCATCTTTCGTTCTAAATCATTTTTTATAAACTCTCGGATTCTCTTAGTAATTCTATTTGTTAAAGGAATCGTCACCTAATTTGATGGGTATATAATCATTATAAATATAAGAAGTGAATGTGCTTGAATGAAAGCTAGCGTAGAAAATTTCTTTGGTAGGAACTGACAATTAATTGAAAAAGAGTATTTAATTCAATTTAGGCGAGTCCTTTCAATCCTATTTAGTCAGAAAGCGGGGCTGTTTCGGCAAATTTGCAACATTTGATCATTATTTAATCCTTAATTTTTAAATTTCAACCAAAACTCGTTTATCAGTGTGAAAGGTATTTCTTTTCCTGTCCATTTTTTTACTAAAGACATTTGTAGTAAATGATGTGTTAAGGATACAATGGACATCGAAATAGAAATTTCACATTTTCGGAAATATTTTGAGATTTTCTTAGAATTTTAATGATGTAAAAAAACTTCCACATAAATTCACTTATAACTTTTCGAATTTTTGGTTAAAAAATGTTAAAATATTATAAAATTTGCACTGCTCCATGCGCATTAAAATGGAACATAAATTCATTTTTACAGATATTTTAATTCTGTAAAATATTTTGCGTACTTAACTTTATTGAAAATACTATTTTTACTTCCAAACTTAAATTATTTCATATTTTTGAAATTTTAAAAATCATTGTTCTAGTATTTCTAAAGATCTTTAATAAAAAAATCTGAGATACGTAAATGATCCGTTCATGCAAAATTATTTCCATTTGCTCATGTTGAATAACATAAAAATTTCATAATTGTAACCAATCATATGATGCGAATGAGTATTTTAAAACTCCAGCAGTTGGAGGATAATGAAATTGTCCTGTTACAGCTTTTTAAATTCAAGAGAGTTTGAATAGCATCCTAATCTTAATAATAATAATAAACTTTAAAATAATTACAAACTCAAGCAAACGATTCAAGATATAAAATTATATTTCTTTTGCAAACAAATACTCACATTCGAATCATTCACAAAAAATAGAAAATTCGCAATTTTAGTCGAGTTTCACCAATGTTGTCTTTAGGTGTTGGGTTTGGATATATTGTGGCCCCAGGCAGTGTGTGCTTAACAAGCCTCTTTTTTATTATTATTTTAGTAAATTTAATTCCACATTTCAGCTAATCTTTAACATGCTAATGATATATTTTAGGTTAGTACTTTTTATCTTCTATTTGAAAAATTCTATTTTTTATGTGTATTATGAATTCACTTTCTGACACCCGCATTTGTGTACGATATTATTCAAGCAGGTGTTCTGTTTTCATAAATCTAAAAATTAAGTGAATGGAATGGCACACTTGGGAAATTGATCAGTTATATTTGATAAATATTCTGCTAATATTGTACCATTCACAGAATTTTTACAGATTTACTTAGCAAGTTGGAAAATTGTTTCTTAACCCTTTGCCTTCCGATGGCACTTCTGACTCGACATTCAAGATTGTACATCATTTTAAAGTTTTATTTATTTATTAAATTTAATTATTAAAAACGTCTACATAACGGTTAAGAGATGTAGATTAATTTTTCAAAGAAATTCGACTTAAAAGAATTATGTATATTTTTCATAGCAATAAACAAATGTATTAGGTGAATAATTTTGCATCTATTTTTCAGAATGCAAAGGTTTTATCTATATACTTGTGCTCGCTCCCTCAGTCGAGCGGCTTTAGTCTGTTGCCTAATTTTCCTTTTTTCAAGTCCACCACTTTTATATTAGCTCTTTGTAGTCGTTTCACTTCTCAAAGGTACCAGTAAGAAGTCATTACCTAATACAGTGCATCACTTTGATGTTCTATTTTTTGATTGTTAAAAGAATTTTAAGTGTTGCGATGTTGATAAATTTTTCGGAAAATTTATCGCTAAAACATTTTTCAGAGTATTAAAAAGGGTCCAGTGTTAGATTAATTAAGCATCAAATTATTGTCGGAGTGCGAAAGTTTAAATGTTCTGTTATGTCTTGTTTCCAGGTAATCTAAGCCTCTTTTTAAGAAATGTTTGTAGATTGTTTAGGTTAACTGCATATTCATATAAAATAATGAAAATGAAACAATATCGAAAATAATATTTGACACAACTGGAATAATCTTTTTATTTTTTTTATTTCATTTTATTCTGAAGATCTCGCCTTCGAAAGCCCGGAATTTCATGTTCAAAAGAAGATTCCATGAAATATTTATTAAACACGAATGTCTATTCCACTTTTACATTGACGCAGATTATCAAACTTTTTTCTCTGATGAAACAAAAAAAAGCTAAAACTTGCTATGTAATTTTTAAAGATTTTTATTTTCTACTTTTCTTTTACGGGGATATGACAAATGGAATGTGTATTTGGTAAGCAAAATCTTCCATCATCATTTATCAACCCCGTTAGACATTAGGAAATATTTGGGATTTCACCGAAACTACCGATCTTTTTTTACATCAGGTATTTTTTTTTTAAATATTGTTGTTAATCAAATGTTGAAAGAATAAAAAAAAGCGTTGGAAAATTTCACGACTCATAAGTTGTTTCAAGCAACCCACAGTTGAAGTCCTACAAGTGTGTGCTTTATTAAATCCTATCCATGAATCTGTATTAAAAGAACCCAGTCTTAAAATTTCTAAAACAGTATTGAGAAATAAATTTTTAATTAATAAATTTACAGTAAGATTAATTTAAGTAGATTCATTACTTAAATGCAAATTTATATAGTAAAGTATTAATCTGTGCATCGAATAAACTATATTTAAAAAGTTAAATTGCAATTCAGATTTAAAAATTTGTTATATTCAATTACGTGGAACTAATCAGCATTTTAGATGTGCTTTTTAAGAGTCAGTTATCTCAGTGCCAGCTTTTCAAATCAGGAATTAATTAGTGCCGTCTAATTATATAGCATAAAAAATGTATAACAATTTAATGTGTCTGAAAGTCTAGTTGCATTAACTCAATTTTAATTTATTTTATTATGTATTACAATTTTAGTTTCTAATTTGTTATATATGTGATAGTTTAAGAGATCGCTTAAAATATAATTTTACCTGAACTCAAAAGCAGTCGCTTTTTACTTACAAAATTCTTTTTTTTTTCAGGCATGACCGTCTTCGTTCCAGCTCGCTCGTCATTTCTTCGTCGCCATTTCATCTCTGCGTCAATGTGAGTACTGTTCCATTTCCTTTTCTCAATTTTCTTTTTAAAATTATTCCGTAAGAAACCGGCTAAATGAATTTTAGTTCGTAATATTTTTACTTTAATGGAGCGTGTTTATTTTAAGTGAGTGATTGATTGCTTTAAATAGAAGAATCTAATACCCATGGGGGGTGATGTCAGACTTTATTTCGGAGAGTTTTATGAAAGAGTAAAAACCTACGAAACCAGAAGTGCTGGCAGGGAAGTGAAACCTACTTGAAGTAGCCTTTGTCTTGTTAGTTGCAAGATCTTTTTTACTTTCTCGTATACGAAGTGCACAAAGAAAGTATTGATATCGGAAACTTTTTTTGCATTCGAGACTTCGATGAATCTCCACGTTTTAGACTTCCTTGAGTTCGAAAAACACATTTTTGGAAGTGTGGTTGTCAATCTGAATAGAATAATTAATAAATGTTCTGAGCAAACAAACGAAATCTGGCATGGGATTTCTACATTTAATTTTTATATTTGATTAATTTCGAAGTTAATTCAATCATTGAATATGTCAGTGAGTGTGCAAATAAGCGCGATAACCATTAACATGCGCTGAGCTAAATGAATACATTTTTGTAGGTGAACCAAACTGGAATTAAAGTTTAAATTTTTATCGCATCTCTCTGCTTATGTTTGGTTTGTGTAGTTACTTGTGTATTAATTTGATGGCTGAAAAATGCAACATCGAAAATTTTATTCATGAATTTGTTACTAAAATTGCAGTTTTGTTTTACATTTTGATTCCGCTATCGGTCCTAAAAAAGACAAATACTAACTCGGTTTTCTTGATTGTATTAAGAAACACAGAAGTTTCGTATGTGAGGACTCGGGATATAAAAAATCCGTATATTACTGTTATTGACCTACTGGAGGGGGGGGGTCATAGCACTTGAGTATGCGGGAAGGTTTAGGAAATACCCTTTTAACTAGTTGAATGAAAAAAGAGAGGGTTCGAGGTGGAATCCGCCGAAAATTTGTGGAAAATGTCGAGTATCTTTTTGTAGGTTGACTTGATGACCAAATATATTTATGAATTAAATTTTACCATGTTTGGAAAAGTTTTAGGAATATAACCATGAAGTATAATCATTTCCTTAAGCCTTCTATAGTAATATGGTCCATCTACATCAATCAAGGTAATTTGACCCAATCTTACGAATGATCAAAAAGATACTTATTCGGTATTTTGAAGAAGCTCGCTAGTGAAACCTAGTCGTTAACTAACCGCTAGTTAAAATGATGCAGCTATACTTATTATGCTTTGAAAGCCGCTAATGTGTTATCCCCAAAATTTCACAGCATTTAAAAAAAAAGAGGCCAATTAAAAAGTTATCGATAGTACCTTCTCAAAGAGGAGATTTAATTTAACAAGTACTAAATATTTCATTCACCTTACACATACCTTCAATGTGTAAGGTGAAAACATTTTTTAATGAATTTGGTGGCACATAGACTTTTGCAGTGAAACTTAAATCGGTTTTTCATAACTTGTAACATCAATCTTGTACAATTTTAGTCTGATTTAATTTTAGTATTGGTTGAAATGTTTAATTCTTAAAATGTCTTACTAAGTAAAGTTTAAGGAAATGTGGTTGTTTAGAAAAATATTAGTAAAGATGAGTGACTTGAGAATGTAAACACTGCAAAACCATTTAAAGAGCTTTTTGTGGTATCAGGTAAGTAGTTTGATTTACTTATTTACTTATATATAATACGATGAACTTTTAGAAACCTTTGCTTTTCTATGGCCACTATGATAGTGATTTATCACAGTACACATAATTTTATTTAGCATGAAATTTAATAGCATAATCTACTAAAACCAAAATCTAATCGAAATAATTTTTTGTTTTTGATCTTGTTTTTTAAGGAGCCAGCTTTTTTGATGCAAAATGTGAGTTTTATCGTTAGTGAAAATAGTAAAATTGTAATAATATAGCGTATTTTGGGATGGTATGTAGTTCATGACAATTCGATATAATTTCTACTCATTTACATTATTTTTCCAATAAGCGTAGATAAATCTTGGATTTAAAGGATGATAACGCGAGACATTTTAAACAATATGCCCTAGTCTTTTTAAAAGCACTCATGATCCTATTTTTAAAATATTACTATGATCACGCCGCGTTTAAACTGGAAATAGGAACCAAATTCAGAAAGCCATTTTTAGTAATTCTTGAGTTACTGCTCTCGTAACAAGGAATGTTTGGCGGTAATGATTAATGATTTGTCTCAAAAACAGATTTCAGAAATTTAATTAAATCCAAAAAAATGTAGAAATGACGCATTTTAACTTGATCAAATTTTCTAAACTTTAATTCGGCACTTTGATTTTGGGTCCAAGTAAAGGAGAATGAACTAATTCTGTAGACAAAATAAACAAATATTTGTCCATTTTTAACAAGACGAAAGCTAATATATGGTAGCCATTTCACAATATTTCTTTCATTTAGTCATAATATAGTTATTATATTCTGTGTTGGTTAAAGGTCGAAAAATTGAATTCTAGGAAGCTAGGTTTTTTAAAATTGAAATCTTAGTAATGTTTAATATGAATTATCACTAATAAAGAAAAAGGGAAATATTCTGGTTTTATTTACTCAGGGCCAATAGGGGATATATGTTCAATTTTTGGACCGATCCGATTCCAGATGTGGAACTAACGTGCCTAATCAAACAGTTCTGGTTATTGTTGCTACACGATTTATTACCAAATACATCATCAAAATGTGAGCTTTGGGATGATTATCAGGATTGAACTATGAATTAGAGATTCAATCCTATCTAAGATAACATGCGTTTGTTTTCTTGACGCATGTAAAATTTATCGTCTTCAAATAAAATGGCTGTTCAGTGAAATCTGTGATATTATTCCTTTTAAAAAATTATTGTTGCCAAGTCAAATTTCGAGGAACTTTTTCATAGAACAGATATAATTTCAAAAAAAATCAAAGTACATTCCTAATCGCGAATATTTATAATCGATATTGGCAGGCATTCTTACTTTGGCTAATGTACATAAATGTATTTTAATTTGGCGTTTAAATTATTCCGATCAATTAGAGAATTTTTTAAAATCAAAAATTGCACTTTTAAATCTTAATGACGCAAAATGACTGTCGCACTGGAGAATTGTTTCAAAGTTTATACTTTATATTACTTTTACTTTTTCTGATAAAATTTAAGATATTTTTACTTTCTCATATGCTACGTTTTCAAAGAAATGATAGCAATCGTTAAAAATTCGAACTTAATATTTTAACGAATCTCCACGTTGTAGACGAATAGTTTGAAAAATGCAATTTTGGAAAATGTCCGTCTGTCTACGGCAATGTCTCAAAATAGCTTTTGAACTGAAAGGTTGAAATTTGTTTTAGGTCTTTATATTAAATTTGCATATCTATTTTGTATGAAATCTGTTTCAGAGGAAAATCTGTCAGGCTGTTCGAATACAAGTTCACATGATAATTACAAAATGAAGAGAACTAATAAATAAAATTTTGTATGCAGATTTGATATCTATGGTATATATCTGTCAAATTTTGAGTCAGTATCTGTAGACGAGTTATTAGGCTATCGGCTTGTTCTTTTGGAAAAATATAAACGCAACAATTCAAAAATTTGATATACTTGTTACTACAATTGCGACAAATTTGATATATTTCTTCTTACAATTGCAGTTTTATTTCAATCGTTTGAAAAAAGCTTGTCCAAAACACTAATTATATTTTTGAATACCATTAACTCGTATTAGGAATTAATTGCTAAATGCCTAGCTGAGGATGACACCGAGGATTATTATAATTGTTAAATTCACACCCAAGATTTATAACAAATTTAACTGGGATACTCAATACCGAGCCAAATTTTTATAACAATACATCCCATAGTTAAGTCCCCGAATTCAAATGCTAAGAAGTCTAATTCAACAAGATTAAATTAAAATAAAGCAATGGATTATGAAATAAATCAATTTTGTTTTGATTTCACCCAAATTAAATTTCAATATAATTATGATTTTCAATATAGTATTTTTACTAAGCTTTTGTTGAATTAACTAGAACAAGTGGAATGGATCAGGAAACAAGAGAATATTTAAGAATATTACTATTGGCTAAGTTAAGATAGGGCTTTGTAAGTTAATTAGGATTAAAATTAAGAGTTTAAAATATCACACACATACACACACAAGCATATATAATTTTAAAGGGCGTATACATGAAATCATTATTTACTTATAGATTTTTTTTGAATTTATAAGTTATATTTGTACATTGATCGCATTGAATGTGATAAGCGATACTTAACGATTTTTTTCTTAAAAGATTAAGAATCTTTTATTTTAAAGCTGTATAGGCTACGCTTAATGTCTAGTGGCTATCGAAATGCAAAGAGTTTCTTAAGTTTTCAGTGAGTGATATGCATATGTCATTGAATTTCATTCAAAAAATATATTATGCTGATGTGAGTTTTTAATGCAATTATTTAACTACACATGGGCAAGTATCAGGATAATTCTCCTTCTAAACAATGTCATGGTCCAACCTGGGTCGCTCCACCGTTCTTCTCGCGTCGTTGGGGTGGGTTCATTCGACGCGAAATTCCTCGGGGAGAGACGCTCCGATCCCGCATTGCTGGTTAATTAAGGAATTCTGTTCCTGCAACATGGTTTTCCGAGTGGGAAGGGTTAAAAATTCGATATTGTGCAGAAGATGAACATTTGAACGATATATCTTTAAAACGACGGAATGCAGTCATAAAGCAGAGTTTTATAAACATTTTTAACTCATTCACTGCCAGAATCGGTGAGGATGCATTACCAAGTATACGGTCATTAGCTAAGTTTAGAAACTGATGCATTCTGCAATTCATATTTCACTTGGGTTCGAAACATGTCAGCAATTTTGACACATGAGATACTAATAGTTCAAATGAAATCGCGCGGAATAGTTTTTTTGAAAGGAATAAATTCGATTTCCAGTTGACAGAAAAATGTGAATCCATTAAATGCCACTTTTCATAAGGCCTTAGTTATGATTTGATTTTTGAGTTGCATGTTAATCACTTCAACGTTTAACAGGGTCGTTTCTTTACGAAATATATTAATAATGCAAATATAATCTATGAATTCGACGTGATTAAAGGTCATGAACTGTATCCTTCCTGTCCTCTGAAAATCGTAATTTGCAAAATAGGAAAAAACAGAAAGTGTGAAGATTAAAATAAAAAAATTGATAAAAATGTTGATAATGAAGATAAAAAATTTTTGATAAGAATCTGTAGCATGTATAAGACCGTAAAAATATATCAATAGAGAAGAAAACGCAATACGCCCCTTAAGATCCTATAGAAAGTTGTGGCAAAACGGGATTAATATGTTTGGATATTCTGTAAGCAAATTTTATTAGTTTGTTGGAAGTGACTGATAAATAGAGAACGTAAGCTTCTGTTAAATTAATTTTGCTTTGCATTTCGAACTCATTTTCAAGATAAATAACAAAAATAATAGAACAATGCCTGATCACTAAAGACTAATCTAACCAGATGGGAAATTTCGATGGAATTCAGGTCAACACTCGAATCAGAAAGGTTATTCTCTACTGTTGTCAGTGTATCAGTTTTACGACTCATCCAAAAATTAACAGAATTAGTGGTGCAACATTTTAAAATATGTATTTGATTTTTTTTTCATTGAGCCTGGAGGCTTCTTAAAATATTCAAAATTCAAACCTTTAATGAATAAGATTATTGCGAAGTCTACTCCCAGTTTCATGGTTTTAGAAGTATATCATGACTTTTAAATTGAACGAAAACCATGGATACGTTGAAATGGAATATGTATCAAGTACTGCTATGAAGCATGGTGTAGAAAAAACGTCTGATCTCCAATTGCCCGTTTCAATTTTTTTTTATCAGTATAATAGAATTTAGCTCAAATCAAGTTTTGGTCTACAGTTTCTACGTGCGTGATATTTTTAAGTCTTTAAACTAATCGTGGCTTAACAGTAAATTTCAACTCAGTATTGTGCAGTAATATCTGGGTATTTTCTATTTTTCTATAAAATAGAAAAAGCGATTATTCCTTACAGAAAGTTCTCAGGCAAGTTCTTTACAGTTCAAGTTCTATGGCAAATTTCAATAATAAAAATGATAAATTCTTCATCATGACAATTTTTTTATAAGCCGTTTGAACGGACATCTTTTCTCAAGCAAAAGCGAAAACACTGCGAAATATTATTGAACAGATAGCTGGCAGTGAATGAGTTAAACTTGGATTTTCTTACATACATAATTGCTTAGAATGATGTAAGAATACAATTGTGAGAACCACAAACAGATAGTTACATTTGTTCTATAGAGCGGTTTTGTAAAAGAACAATTATTAGATCGATAAATAAAGCATTAAGTTCTTAAGGCCAGATTGCAAGTTAATGATGCATTAAGTATTTGATCATTTTGTCAAGTTTGAATTCCTCCACAGCCCGCTGTATTAATTAAAATTTGCTTCAAATCAAATATATTCATAATAGCGCTCTGAAGTACTCGAGACCTTACAAACAAACGAGCATCTGGAATGAGCCGCTGTTTAGTTCATATATATTAGGGGCGTTGGATTTATCTCTCAATTTCACTATTCATTAACAGCTGCTACACTTTCTGATACAAGGTCTTGTCCGAAGATGTGTATTCCGTTTAAGATTAATTGCATCCCAAAATCAAATATTTCCACGTTTAATTTATTGAAGGCAAGGCAATCCTTTCTTGAAGACTCCTGTGCAGTACGAACTTCAATACTTGCCCAATTTTTAATTTGTCTGATTTAAATCTAGGACGGAAGCGGCGCGGGTGGATATGCCAACTCTTTGCTTGTAAGATAAATGAACGAATTTCGTAATAATGCAGAATCAAAATGTGATATTTTTTTTGTAAATTGGGAAATTTCTGCTACATTGAAAAGGAAATTTCAATTGCCAAAGCTGATATCATATACCTTTGTATTCAATAAACATCTATACAATGCATTTTGAACTTGAATAATTACTTGTCTATAGTTTTTTTTTGTATGAAGAACGCGTGTTAGTAAATTCGGCATGAAAAAATTCCTCTTATTGTTTGAATTTGCGATTTACTGAAGTGAAACGAGCAAGCATTTTTTTGCCGAACTGTTCAAAAAAAGATGAGCTTGTCCGCAGTTGCTCATGATTTTGTAACTGAAAGATAACTCCCGGGTCCTGCGCAGGCTCTGGAGGTTCCTATGAACGGGAAATGAATTGAAATTCCTTTTATTTAAAAGAATCAGACCATTTCCTTTAATAAACCTGAAACGTAGTTGAGAGACGTGAAAATTTTGTTTAAAAGGGAAAAAAATGTGTATTCCGATTATGACTGCAGTTCATAAACGCAGCTTGCTTTAGTGATTGTTTAATACTGTTTTTTATTTGTTTTCGCATACAGAAAGTCTTTGGTAGTTTTTCGCATTAATACCAAAGAAGTAATTAATGATGCTGTTAAAGGACGAGCGTTTCCAGATATTTTAGTCTGAAAAAGTCTTGAAAACGTCACCATGAAATAAAGAAATTGTTCCAATTTTTTAAAAAAATTTATTAATTTGAAATATTTTTTTTAAAAAGAATATTTAAAAATTTTAATGTAATTAATTAATATTGTTGAGTATCACGATTACAACATTTTAAATAATTCCCATGACATTATTTTTGCCGGCTTATTACTTTCAGTTCTAAGATTAAAATTTTGAAGTAATTTGCAGGATATACGAGTACTCATTCCTTTCACGAGAAAATGAAATATCACCTTTGTGTAATGGGAGTAATTCGGAAATATAAATTAATTGAGACTTTTTTTTTCATATTTTATACATGCAGGTTGCAAAATTTCCAAGTTATTAAATTAAGAGAATGAAATCTGGCATAAATCTGAATTTTAAAGTTCCAGAATAGAAAATTACACCTTTGTTTCGTTTTCTAACAAAAAATGCGTGAATGATGGAATCCATTTTTAACTTTTATATATTAGATTATTATATTTTAGTATAAGTGTTCTAGATTTTTCAACAAGAAAAAAAGCCGCTATAAGGATAATCACGTGTCAAGATCTTTAAAATCATCGGATATTTCCTTTCAAATTAGTTTCTCTCTGTTTCTGTAGTTCCACCTGGGTCTAGTGCTAAACGTTGCCCGTTCTTCCTGAAAAATTATTTGCGAAATATAATGAGATATTAGGAACAAATAATAGTTTAAAAAAATGGAGTTAATCATTTTTGTCAAAAAGACTGGAAAGCAATGGGATATGGCGATATTTTCTTAAGTTGTAAAATTATCTGGGCTTTATAATCGGCGTATTAGAATAATGTTTTTTTTTACTAATGGTTGATAACGACTGATATTGATGATTTAAAATC
>JAOUZG010049416.1:0-27151 GCA_026289955.1 Argiope argentata
TCAATTAGTAGTAAATTCTTCGAAGTGTGATCGTTCTTAAAACACACATAATACATCTAGCCTCATCAATTAGAAGTAATTTTTTTTAAATCCGATCTTTGTTGAAACTCACAATAGATTCTATAAGTTATAGCGTACAAAGACTTTAAATAATTTCGGACCTTCAATCTGCATATTTCCCAAACCGTATTGTTTAGTCTATCGAGCGTCAACACACTCTCTCTCTCTCTCACACACACACACACACACAGAGAGAGAGAGAGAGAGAGAGAGAGAGAGAGAGAGAGATTATTCTTAAGTACAAATTAAGATAAATACACTAATTGATATATAAACATTATTTACATAAAAATTCTAGGTATATAGATATTTTAATTCTGATCTGTGCGAGCATATCTAATTCCCAATAAAAAATCTGATTATTTTTGTTGTGATAAATCGATATTATAAATAAAGTTTAATTGGAATATTTTTAACATGGTCGCTTGCTTTAAACGGCTATTCTTTATCATTGTCTCGCATACTGGTCACTTTTGGACCGCTTTAAATGTCTCCCCCCCCCACTTGTCTCTCTCAAAAAAGAAAAAAAAAGCATTGAATGGATTACTTTTCATTCTACAAATTCTAATGTTAGCAAAAGCTTGCAGTTGCATAATTTGATGTTAACTTTAAAAACTGATTGCTGTAAATTGTATATTATACATCAAACCTTTATTTTAAAAATTCTTTTACAGAAATGGAATGAATAGCATTAAAAGGCAAATATTTTGAGTTTTAAACTAATGTAAAATAATTTTGCGAGGCAATATTTTTGGAAGATATATATAGTCAACAATTTTCTTAGATAATTTATAGGAATAACCCATTTGGGGTTAGATTTATCCAATGGTTTTGCTCTCGGTTAATTAACCTAATTTAATGAATTTTCTTAATTTATAAAGCTTAATTAAATTTTGTTTGATGCGTATTTCTGTATTCTCTTAACATTTCTTAGCGAATGTATTTCTGTTTCTTTCTTTCTTTCTTTCTTTCTTTCTTTTAAATTGAGTTTTTGTTGAACTGTATTCAAATTATTTCAAATAATATTTTGTTTCTTCATCAAGAAGCGAAGCAATGCATTAATCGCTGCTGTAAAATCGCTCAACGAAGCTACCTGAATGTTCCTATAATGAATTTGTTTTCATTTGGAAGTGGCCCCTTGAAAATATGCAATAAGAGAGATTTTTGTGCCATGTAAGTTTGCATTTTATATGCATAGATGCTTCTTTTATGATATTTCATCCCTATTTCTTCCAGGATTGTGTGGCATGGATACAGAAATACATCTGACATCTATAACCTACTTATTTTAGGCCGCAAAATGCGAGCAATGTATGCGTATCCACGTTTCCAGAAACCGTGGAGTAAAAATCAAAAATCTCACCCAATTTCGTAAGTATAACAACGATAGAAATTATTTTATAAACGAGTAGCCTTTATATAAATAATCAAATATAATAATATTCAGAACTAACAATACAAATCCTGTATTCAATGTATAAAGAGGATATAAATGAGTTGGATAATATCCCATATACTTGTGTTTGCACGCTTACTAAATAACTACCAGTTTTATTAAGCTTCAAACTATAACTTGCAGAGCGTTTTAAATTCTTAAAACTAGGATTAATAATACTCCAAGTATTTTATAATTCCATTGACTTGATTATTCTTTTTACTGAGCAGCATAATTATAATCATTACCAGATTCCAAAAAGTTTACAATTGATCATCAGATATTATACAAAAATTAAACGCAATAAAATTAATGACATATATTTATCAAAGTAATAATATTTCGCTTTGAACTTTTAATAATACACTGGCCTCAAAAAGTTAAGGTACAAACTGTTTTTTGCGTCTAATTCGCAAATGAATGACTGTAGAAACAAACAATTTGGAGTATACGTGCATTAAATTGATTTTTAATGAATACGTCATAGAAATTTGTATAAGTGTATTGCAAAAACGATTTACAACAAAAAAAGCAATCTGCGTAAAAGTTCATTCTTGGAGAAATCACACAGAGAAATCACTTTACCACATCACAGTGTTATGAGGTAAAATGTCAGAAACAATACAAAAATGGTTTCTAATAATCATGTGTCCACCCCTAGATTGAATGCATTGGCGACATCGATTTTCCATGCTGTTTATTAAGTTGTCGGACACCGGAATAGAAAGCGAAGACCAGACACAGAGTAACCCTTGTTCCAGCTCATGTAACGACCTTGGAGGAGGATTTAAAGCAATCATCTGTCTACCAAGGTAGTCCCAAAGATGTTCTATCGGATTCAGGTCTGGTGATCGAGCTGGCCATTCCATTCGTTCCAAACCGTGATCCTCAAGATACTCCTCAACAATCTGAACTCGGTAAGGTCGTGCATGATCATCCATCAAAATGAAGCCATTATCAATAGCACCAGCATATGGGCGGACATATGGATCAAGGATCTCATCTCGATATCTCAGACCAGTCATAGTTCCTTCATGGAACACATGCAGGTGAGTGTGACCACCGAGTGAGATCTCTACCCAAACCATGATTCCACCGCCTCTGTAACTGTGTCTTTCCACAGTGATGGATTGATGGTGTCTAGAGCACTGTTTCCTCCAGACCAGTAGACGACCTGAATCGCTCTCTAATGCAAGTTTGGACTCGTCTGTGAACAGCACAGAAGCTCGTTGCTGCTGGGTCCAGGAAACATGTTCTCTGGCTCAGCATAAGCAGATCCTTTGCTGACGTCGTTAGGGGAACACACACAACTTGTAGTAGAGACCTGCGTAGAGACCTGCGTTGTTGAGACGAATTCGCACCGTAGCAGCAGAGATTCTTCTTCCTGATTCTACAAAGTGGTGTCTGTAAGGAACTGCGAAAGAGCTAGAAAACGGTCTCCGGCAGGTGTCGTAGCAGGTGGTTTGCCTGGAACAGGTCTTTTGGACACAGAATCTTCGGATTGGTATTGATCCCAAATTCACTGGACAACACTACGAGACACTTTGAGACGTCTAGCAGCATCAGCCTGCGACAATCCCATTTCCATCCATCCAACTGCCCGCCACTTTAACAAATCGGTTAAACAACTCCTTTGAGACTTTTTCTAAACTCTATTGACTATTGTCAGGGCCCGACTTAGCCAAGTTGGGGCCCGAGGCAAAAACTTCTTTTGGGTCCCCTTCTGCTTTACTACTTTATAATGAAAAACATTCATTAAAGAAGGAAACGTAAAATAGAATTTATATTCGATTTGACGGCCCCATTTATGTTGGGGCCCGGGGCAACTGCCTCGTATGCCCCTGCCTTAGTCAGGCCCTGACTATTGTCACCGAAACTGCCAATAACAGTTGAAAACCAGCACAACTTAAACAGAAAAGTACGAAAGCTTGATATTTGCTATATATATTTTTTCTAACTCATAAATTTGTTATTTTCTATAAAATAAAAGAGGATGCTATCGTTTTTACATAAAAGGTTTTAAAGTATGTTATTATCATTCATGCAAACTATGCATTTTATGTTTACTGCCATTTTTTTATGGTGAGCTTCGAAAAACATGTTGTACCTTAACTTTTTGAAGCCAGTGTATTTTAATTAAAATAAAAATAATAGAAGTAATAAAATTTCTGAAAAAGAATCTTCTGAAATGTCTGTTAACTGATTTAGATTATGATATTTACTGAACACTTATTGTTTGCTAAATTTTAAAATTAATTAAAAAATTATTAATTTAATGAAATGACTAATTCAATGATGAATCAGTAATATTGTATCCTAAAATTGCCTATTTCTACTGATGTTTTATTTTTATGAAGTAAATTGCAATTAATATTCGACATGTTTATTGAATCCAGAGTTTTCCAAACTTTGACCATAACCTCTAGTGTATCGCAACAAGTCTATAAAATATAACAGACCCTGGTTCCTTGTTTAAGGATAACCAAGATTTGACCAATTTTGCCAATGTTAAATTTGCATTTATAAGCCATTTCACGTTTAATTTTTCTTCATGAAGAAGAACAGCACAGTTTCCATAATACACGCATTAATTTAAACTATGGCTACGATTGTAGGTTTGTGTCAAATTTTTGTTCTAATCCGTTGGGAAAAATTCATTTAAACACAAATTCAAAAAAACAAATTTGATTTTTGGATCCTAATGCATATCAAGAATTAATCTCCAAATAAATAGCTAAGAATTGCATGATAGATTCAGAAAAAATACAATATACACGCCAAAATTCCATGTTTCTTAACTATTTTACACCATTGCCATGAAAGACTTTCTTTAGGATGGCACCTTTATTAATAAGTATGCGAGAAAGCTTTCGGAAGGCCAATCTCATCGGTTATTTATTGTTATCCAATTCCTTCTATTAGTTCTCACTCTCCCTATATGCATATTTATATGTCATGTTCTAAATTTCAATCGTTAATAAAATACTTTTTATTCATCCACTCAAGTTCGAATACATTTTTTCAAACTTGTAGTAGATGACTCTGGATTTTAATACAGTTTTTTTTAAAAATATTAATTCATTAATTAAATTTAATTAATTTTCAATAATTTGAATAGGGTTTTCGAAGTTTGTAATTAAAATTAAAATTGACAGACAGTTCTTCAGTCACATTTTACCGAATGTGAGAATACACATTAAGAATGCGAGTTCAATTCTTGCGAAAATCATAAAATTTTTGATAAATCATTTGTATTAATTAAATAATTTAATAAAAAGTAACTCAAATAAAAATTCTTTGTTGACCTTAGTAGGAATTGACTTTAAATTTTTTTATATTACTTGTTTTTTATTTTGATTTCATTCAATTACATTTTATTCCAATAGATAAATTTGCTAATTTTTATTGTTAAATATTTTATTGTACTACTTTGAAACATTTATTTTTTTAATATGAATCAATTACATAATTTTGCCTTTTTCTTCTAACTTCATAGTACGCAGAAGTTAAGATTTTAAACTGTCAAACGTATTGCTATATCATTCACAATACGAAATTAGAGTTCAGATTTTATAAACCACTTAAAGAAATTAAAATAAAAATGGAAAAGTGTACATCGTAGAAGGGTAAGTTTTTCCCCCTTTCATGTACATAGATCCGAGAATCAGAGGGTACAGCAAATAGTTGGTAATAAAATGGATTATTAAATTCAAAAATTAAAAGTGATTTTGAACATAAAAAAAACATCTCGTTGTTTGATATATAATTCTGAATTGATAGCATACTTTGCTTTCGGTTATATTACATATCTAAATATATATCTAACCATATTATATCATTCCTCTTTATTATAGAATTATATATCTAACTTTCAGTTTTATTATATATTTAATAAATATATATATAAACTCCATATTATATAATTCCTCCTTATTATAGATTTATATTTCTGTATATCTATCCTTTCAGTGATATATCTAATAAATATATATTTAACCTCTTAATTATATAATTCCCCTTTGTTATAGAGTTATATATAGAGCCTCCTTATTATAGAATTATATATCTAACTTTCAGTTATATTATAAATTTAATAAATATATATCTATCCTCCTGACATCATACTTTCCTTTTAGTTCTGAAGCGGATAACAAATTTATGAGAAGGAAAGTACTCTTTTTTCGGCGCCTTTTTCTGCTTTTGTCCATCTTTAAAGGCAAAGGGCAATGGATATTACTTACAGGATTCATAGAGCTGATATGCACTGTCTTATATATGATGCCAATTATCCTAACGGAGTAAGTAACTTAAAATGATAAATTCTTAGTTGATTTTGGTTTAGTTATATTAATATCTCTTTGTAAAGCAACACAAGGGTTATTTTGGGATGGACCTCGAAATTTTGAACCGCGAACAGACGACGAGGACAACATCTGAGCTGATATCCCCTCTAAACACTACACCAGCTGGATTTCGTTTGGCTTTGACAGATTTAGTATGCAACATACCTCTTACACGACGGTTCTTCAATGGAATGGGATCTCGAACCAGATGACAAGGACAACACCTGAGATGGAACTCTCTCTCTAAGCTTCCACATCAGTGTGGAGGCATTTGAACCCGACTTGCAAAAGACTTATCGCTTACACGACAGTGTTTCGGTGGAATCGGGTCTCGAACCTGGAACCCTACCACCAGGCCACCACGACCGAGGGTTTAGAATATTCAATGCATTGTAAAAGCTGACTTCTTTGGCCAATGGTGGACCTAGTCTATGAAATTTAGGGTCGGATTTGAGGGTTTTTCGAACCCAGTTTTAAAAAACTGGTTTTTAAAGGTAAATTGTGACATTTGAAAACCGGTTTACAGGATTTATATTATTTTGTAAAAACTAATTCTTGTCAATTTTTTGTGAAAAATTAACCCTTTAACGTCAGGTGTGCCGAATTCGGCACATACCACCAGAATCATTTTCCCTCAGTAGCTAAGTGAGTTGTTTCACAATAGCCCATTGTGACGTTTTCGCCTCATTCGTATCTGCCGGCAGCAGTAAGTGTTGGCACCAAGCGGTTAAAGGTAGAACTCCGACGTCAAAAAAAGAAAGAAATTTTTTCCTCGGGTAAAAAATTCTTGACCATAAAGAGTTTATAAGTTATCTGGAAAGATATTGCTTGTCTAAAATCTTTCCAAACTTTTATGCTGAAACTGATTCTGATTAAGAAAAAATCGAAGAAACCACTCATCAGAGTAATGCCTTTTTATAAGAAGCTGCGGAAAAACCAAGTCATAAGAGTCTCGAAGATCCTGATGCAAAACTTACAAATCCAAAGACACTGAAAGCTGAATTTTCATTATTTGATGGGAGAATAAAAGGCCAAAAAACAGATTTATTTTTTGATGCCCTGAAAACTATAAAACCAAGCTCTAGTAGCTGGTGAACGAGTATTTTCAATTTCAGGCAAAACTGCATCCAAAAGAACAATATTTAGCCGACGTTCAGTGGATATTTCGAGTTTTTGAAAATCTTATTTTAAAAAAGGAGGGAATAATATAAATATTATTTGAAATTTTTGTTTGAGTTTTCGTTAATTTGTGTATGTTAATATGTATATATATATATATATATATATATATAACTTTGTCATTGGTATTGATTTCATGTTTTATCATTTTATATAAATTAAATATTTTCCCTATTCTATTTTGTTTTGACAAAAATTCGAAAACCGGGGTTTTGGAAGTATAGAATTCGAACACCGATTTTTCAAAAAAAATCGGTTTTTGCATAAATTCTAGGTTTGACGAAACTTGGCTTTGGATCGTTACCGAGGACGAGTGAGTTGATCAAAATGAAGTTGATCTTCAAAGAATAGTATTAAATAAATATTCTCATCAATGTCATTTAAAATATTGTTATTAATAAATAAAGATTAAACAAGTGTAAAATGAATCTAGAAATAGAATTGACACCAAAGCGAAGGACATGCCAAACTGACATCAACCCTTTATAGGACATAATACCGGGACATTGACGAAAAAAATATTTTAATGGTTATATCATGATAAACTGATGATAAAATGTCAAAAATTCGCTGATTTGCCATTTAATTTATGAAATAAGGATTGATAAATATACCAATCCTTGGACAGAGATCGTTCAGAGAAAATTGAAAGTGGTAAGCTTACTTACCATTGAGTGTTATTAGTAATAATATCATTGAATGTTCGTTGATAATTATATTACCCTTCTATTTTAGATAATTTAAAACAAAGGTATGTGTAGTTTTTTTTTTCTTAGTTAGAAATCATGGGACAGTTACATATTTATAAAATATCTTCAAAATTATTTAAAACTAACTTTCACCCACAGCTTCGTACGAGTGGAAATTTTGATGTGTATGTGCGGGAACTGGTGGTCTGAAGTCCGTTGAAGCAATGCAAATGTGGGAATTTTCTACGCCAGTTGGGAAAACGCAATACAGATTAGAAATTTTCAATTTCCTCTATTCTGTTTAATTTTAATTCAAAAATACTTCCTAAAGAATCCTAAATATCGATTGATTAGCAATTTTTGATTTTAAACGCATCAAACACTAAGAAAATTAACAGAATCGTTTGAAATAATCATTCGAAATCATGTTGTCTAAGCTCATAAGCGTGTGTGGGGCGGGAATTGAAGTCTCACTCATTTGGCGGTGGGGAAAGAAAAATTTTTGGTTTGAAAAATAGTTTTTAATTAATAAAAAATCAGCCACTCAATTAACCGGGAAAATAGTAGCCTATGTCCTATTCCAGACAATAATCAATCTCTGTGCTAAATTTCATCAATTTCATTCAGCTGTTCTGGCGTGATTGACTCACATCATCCATCCATCCATCCAAACTTTCATATTTATAATAGTAGAATAGATTATCCTAAATACATATTTTACATCTCACATGTCCCCATTTTGAGATAAATTTTTATTGCCAGCTCTCTCTTTTGCAAATATTTTATCACAATTTAATGTATTCCATTTCTTATAGCTTCCTTATTCAGGACACCAGAAGTAAAGAGCATGCGTGGCACGTTTATGCGTACGTTGCATCGATTTTCATCGCTTCCTCCCTCCACACCTTGCTGCCAGTTCACAACACGAATTTTGCAAGAAATGCGACTTTCTTTCTTCGCCCAGCTCTCAACAGCGCCATCTATCGGAAAGTAAGTTTTTTTTAATACATTTCTTCGAAACTAGCCGCCTTTGGCGAACAGTGTGTTCGCTCGGATTGTTTACATTTTCGACTGTCCAATAATTTGTCATGCATTTTTTACTTACCCGCAGATCTAGTACAGAGGAAGTCAATTAATCGTTTGAAAATCCTAACTCGAGATTCGAACAAATTTCTACATATTTGACCTCCTTGTGATCGGAAAATACATTTTTGGAAAATGTACGTCCGTCACTCTGAGATAATGATATCTCAAAAACGCTTACAGCAGACGGTTGAAATTTAGTATACGGTCAAGTATACAGTTAGTATACGGACACCAAGTTTTCAGATATATATTAAATTTTGAGTAAAATCCGTTCCGAGAAATTCTTTATGTTCGGCTATTCGAGTATAAGTTAACACTGTTGTTGTTTCTTGTGGCACTTGCCACGGACAAGCTCGCTGAGGTAGTCAGCGATTTCAGCCTAAGCGTCTCTTGTTTTGTAGTAGCGTCAACTAGATCCAAGAGTACGACTTTTGTTACACACTCATCACATTCCCTTGCACAGCTCCTTTTTAAAGGGAAGCTCATTCACTCACTTTACATATAAAAAAACAGAAGAGCAACCATACCCGATCCGGGACTCGAACAGAGGACCCCCGATTCACGGGGAAGACGCGCTACCCCTATGCCAGGATGCTGGCATAAACAAACAGCATAGACACAAACCGAGAAAACTAAATAAATGAAATTTAGTATCTATAGTGTAGAAACCTTTCAAAATTTAAGCCAAATCCAACAAAGGGCTGAATTGTCTGTAGGTCTGTACTCACAGAAATAAGTAAAAGCGATAATTCAATAGCACAACGACTTAAAGATATCAAGTTAGATTTGGAATTAGGTTGAACTGCAGATCTAATTCTGTGTCAAATTTGTTCTTTATTCGCATAAGAAAGTGCATGTAAAACTACAAAATCTATTTTCTATACTATTAATCGCACATGAGGGGATTAATCGCCAAGGATTGCGTAATATACTCAGTAAAGATACTAAATTCACCCCAAAAGGTAATAATACTTTATAACTATTGTACACCAATGCCATGCTATTCGTCCTCTGATAGGACAAGTTTATTAGA
Organism: Argiope argentata; assembly: GCA_026289955.1. Lineage (NCBI taxonomy): Eukaryota > Metazoa > Arthropoda > Arachnida > Araneae > Araneidae > Argiope > Argiope argentata. The sequence continues at coordinate 9,826 of JAOUZG010049416.1, forward strand.
GAATAAGCGAGAATGTTTTGGGGAACCACTCCCATTGTTTTTATTTATTTGTTGTAGTTGTTTTTCCGAAAAAAAACCGTTTGGTCTGATTATTTTATACAATTGAAAAATATGAATTACAATTGCATCTACTGATTGCAAATTAAAAGACGTATATATTGTGAAATAAAGACAAAAATTACATTATGGAATTAACGTGTTGCCAAAACACGCTATTGAATTTGTGTTTTGAGTTAAATTTGAAACCCTTCACACCTTTGAAAATCATTGTTATGTACAGTACCTGAAACTGAATTAAAATATTAAAATTAAGAGAAAAATTGTGGTGATTGTAATTGGCATTATTAGAAAGGTAATTTGTGTCTTAAGATTATACAGTGTTCCCCAGAAAGACCGGATAAACTCTACACAACCAGATTCTTTGCTTGGAAGACATAAAATATGAAGAACTGTACCTCTACACGATCTATACTTTTCAAAAAAAGGCGAGAAAAAAATGTATGACGTCATATACGATTTAAGTTTTTAAAAAATCGTTATTCGGCCGCTGGATTGGGCATCCGGGTCCTGTTTCATGACCAAAACGATCTCCAGATCTGATCTTTTTAGATTTCTTCCTATGGGTCCAAGTAAAGGAATTGGTTTATCGAGACCCAGTTACTTCAGAAATGCATTTGGTCCTTTTCTCCCCAAAGTGCGTTTACTTTTGTGAACACTACGATTTTAGAACGTGTACAATCAAACATTGCAAAACGCGCGTATGCGTGCCTCCATATGCGCGGGGGACATTTCGAGCCTCTTCCTATTTAAAATGATGCGAGTGCTCACTTTCAAGTTTCGAATAAAGGTATTTTTCGTTAACTGGATATGACATCATACATTTTCTCACCTGTTTTTCTATGAAAACTATGGTTCTCAGAGATGCAGTTCTTCGAGCTTTTTTTATGTATTCCAAACAACGAATCTGTGCAGTTTCTCCAGTATTGGCGGGACACCTTGTAGAAAGACATTTTTCGTGGGATAGGAACATCAATTTCAATAGCGTTTATATAAATCAGATGCCGGTTAAGTTTAATTTTGTGCTCGATTAAATATCTTGTTTGAAGCCTGTTTCGTAATATCTGTTATATCTTCATTATTCTGATCGAATTGATTTTTGACGACACAGCGGTCCCTCCCCAGTTCATTTCTAATAATTTTTTGCAGATGTGCTCGAAGTAAATGGATTCAACGCAGTTGTAAAAATGTTTAAGGAAGCTGTATGCATTTTTTTACAGTTGTTTGTTTACGTTTGACTATTGACAATTTTGGTGCCATACACGCAAGCCATTTTTCATGTACAGATATTTTGAAACTTCATTAGTTAATGAGGCGTTTTATTGACAGCTATAAAAACATTCAATGAAAAAGTCGGAAACTTCCATATATCTGTTTACATTTTACGAGGGCAAATCAAAAAGTCTTTGCGCCTATTTTTTAAGCCAAAATAAGGCTGTGAATACAAAGCGAACATATACATTCCCAGCAGTGAACGTTCCTTGAACCGTATTAGCCGTATCTGCCTTTTGCTCCGATGAGTGGCGCTGCCATCACTCATTTAAGATGGCGGCTGTTCTTCAGACGTCCACAGCTTATGACCAGCGAAGTGTTACTCGTTTTCTATGGTGCAAGGGACAACGCCCATAGCAATTCACAGGGAAATGCACCCCAAGTACGGGGAAAGGTGTCTCTTTATGAGAAGTGTTCTCAATGGTGGTGTAGTGAGTTTCAAAACGGTTCTGAAGACTTGCATGAGAAAGAGCGTTCACATGGGAGAATCTGGAACACCTACCTTACAGTCCAGACCTTGTCTTTAGAGATTTTCAATTTTTTGGTCCACTGAAGAAGTTTCTGGCAGGACAGAGATTCACAGGTGACAAAGAAGCCAAGAACGCGGTCCGACGGTGGTTCCACAGACAGCCGAAAGAGTTCTACAGCAGTGGGATCTATTATTTAGAGCTGCTTTGGTTATATGTCTGAATCGGTGTGATGACTATGTGGAGAAATATTGTAAGGAACGTAGTACACTAGTTATATTTGTAAATATCTGCATGTATCTGTTTTTGGCGAATAAAAAACAGGCTCAAAGACTTTTTGATTGCCCTCGTCATTTTGCCATTCAACAATAAGCAATACGAACAATTTCTGTGCCATATTTCTTAGGGATTTATGAGCCGTTGTTCTCCGTTACAGTGTTTACGCCTGAGAAACAGAATGAAGCATCTTTCCAATTTCACCAAAGTAGCCGACCTGGCGGCAGTGGAGGGTCCTCTGGCATCCGAATGGCTCGCAGATGCTCATAAGATGTGGAGTGTCCCACTGCGAATGGTTTTGTTAGTTTTGATTCTCCTCTTCAATTTTCAGACGAAATTTGAATTAAACCAACTATTTCTGACTATAATTCCTCACTTATCAGCTTATATTAATACGAAATGCCAAAAACAGCAGGTGAGAAAATATGTTAGTAAATCCATTTCTTTATATTAGAAAACTAACCGCCTTTGGCGACCTGCTTGTTCTATCATATTAGTGACTTTTTAGGATGTTAAATACTAGCATGGAATGTATATATCTTTTTAACCACAAGTAACAAGTTTTAAGCTAAATTTTTTAATGTATTATTTGCTTAGATTAAAAAATGAAAAACATAAATTTGATTGAATGAGTCAAAACCAATTATAATGCATGAAAATTAAAAAGTGAATGCTGCAATATAAAATAGGAAATGAAGATACTATAGTAAAATTAAATTAATGTCCAAAGAAAGCAATTTTAACCCCTTCTTTAGTAATGCGGTCCTAATGTCCTTACAAATTTTATATTTGCTTCCCAATTTCTGTTTCAAAATAGGACTGAAGGCATCGAAATTCTTGCTTATGTTTCGTTTAGAAACCTGTACTCTTCGGGTGAAACAGAAACCCTGGTCGTCAGTACCATTTTTTGGTAAGGCCCTTTGGGGCTGGTCCGTAGCGAAAGGGTTAACCTTAACCGTAATATTGGCAAAAGCCCCAGATTGAATGTTTTGATTTGTAACAATAAGTATTAATCATTACAAATTGCATATTACGCTAAATTTGTTAAAAGCAAATCTTAAAAATATAAATTTTTCGAAATAATTCATTATGTATAAAGAAGAAAAATTTGCCAACAGCATTTAATTTGAAAAGGTGGCATAGCTTAAAAAATAATTTTTATAGCAATATAGTTTCCTCACTAATGCATCATCATGCATTACTGAGAATTATGCAGGACATGAAATCCTTCTAGAAGCTTCTTTGCCTTTTCTCTGAGACTATTGAAATCAGAGAGGCAGAGCTGAAGCGAGTAGTCGAGGGAATTCTCCCTCTGGAATGTTGATCCCAAATGAATTCTCCTTTAGCCCCTTAAGCTATAGTGGCTGTTTATCGAAGATTTTCTGCTTGTGTGTCGTTGATTGGTTTTTTCTATGCTTCATCTACTTTTTGTAACCTGTGTTTCGTGTTTTCGTACAGAACATGGCATTTTTTGAATCTGTTGGTTATTTCCCCGTACCAAATGAATGTAAGCTTAACGACATGATTCAAGAAAATTCTTTGCCTTATCTTATAGACGAATGAAACCAAAGAAACTTAGCTGAGGCGAGTAGATGAGTGTATTCTCTCTTTAGAGTGGTGACTTTCATTGGGCTCTCATTGCCTTCTGCTCTTGTGATTGTTCAGTAATTATTTACTGCCCGTGTGTCTTTTATTGTGTTTTCTACGATTTGCCTGTGATTTGTTATTTGTGTTTCATGTAGATCTTTGTTATTTGTGTTTCATGTAGATCTTTGTTATTTGTGTTTCATGTGTTCAACCATTATTGAACGTACCAGAAGAATGTAGACTACCAAATCCTTCTAGAAGCTCCTTTGGTCTGTTTCGGAGACCATTGAAACCTTAAACTCAGCCGAGACGAATAGTGAAATAAATTATCTGTTTTTGAGTATTTATCTCCAACAAATTCTCCCACGGCACTTAGTGCTACTCCTGTTATTTCTAAACGATTTGTTGATTTTTCGTCAATGATTGCTACTACAATTTTTTTTACTCTTAGTTTATTTTATTCCATGTGATTCATGTTTCCGTGTAGAATTGCAATTGCTATCTATTATTGAGTCTGTTGGACGTTTCACCGTTTCAGAAGTATTTGCGATACGAAATCCTCCCAGAAGATTCTTTGTCGTGTCTCAGAAACTATTAAAACTCTAGAGGCAGAGCTGAGGCAAGAAGTCAAAGGAATCTTCTCTTTAGAGAATTGATCACCGGCGAAATCTCTCTGAGCGCGCTGTGCTCTCACGGTTTTTTATTAACGATTTGTTGCTTCTTTATCGTTGATTTCATCAATAAATATTGTTTTGTTTTTACTTTTTAAAATGAGTGTTTTTTGTTTTCGAACGTCGTTATCTTTAATTAAGTCCATTGGTTGTATCACCATACACCCAGCAAACGTATTTTTTCTTATTAAAATAAATGACTGAAAATCAAACGAAGTACTTGGAAATCATTTCAAAGAGAAAGCATTAAGTAAACTTCATTTATAGAACATATATCCTAGTCCCTTCGTTTGAACTTTATTGCGAGCTTCAAATTATGTAAAAAAAGATATTTCTTGTAACTAATGTGAATTATTGATTATTTTTTAATCCTTTCAGGTGAAACGAAAAAAATTGATAAAAACGAGAATAAATTATACAAAAGATGTTTTAGAGAATATAAAGGTGAGTTTTTGCTGAAATTTAAGGGTTAATAGAATGTTTGATACATCTTTCTGAATTGGTATCCAAAATGAAGCTCTAAATACATTTTTTCAAAAACTTCAAAATTCCTAGAAGCAAGATTGTTGAATTTTGAATTTTCGTATTTTATATATTTTGAAAAAATAATTAAAACAATGGTAGTTCCCCGTTTTTAATAAATATTAATTAGCACATTTATTTACAACTGAATATAAAATTTGACCTTATTATCAATAGGGCTGTGAATATTGTCTGAAAATCTCCCAAGTAGTTCTAGTTGCAGTGATAATAACTTTCATAATCATTTAGTTGATTGAGTGGGTAAAAGACCCATAGGAAGGCTTGAAGTTGAAAAATTCCAGGTGGTAGTAATAATTACAAGTAGCGCCAAAAAGAGGGTACTTCCGTATTAGACAATCTTCGCCAACGATCGCCAATGGTTTAGTAACTCATTGGCGACAGATTTAAATCTGGTGATAAAGATCAATAGATTACACCATTGCCGGATTACCATAATTGTCGGTTTAGCAACTCATTGGCGACGACTTCGAAGTTGGCAATGAAGTTGGATGATTTAATACGTAAGTACCAAAAAGAGTACCCTGATGAATATAGTATAAACTCCAAATAAATGGTATCCTCACCAAGAGTGCCTGGACAAGAGCGACTATACTTGCACTGGTACAGGTTCTATACCTCCTATTAAGATACGACGACACACTTTTATCCTTGCTGCTCACTATATAGACGTTATACTATGTAGACACTTGCTGGAAAGGACCTTTGGTTTATATTAGATTCTCCCGGACTGCGGAAACCCCGGATTTCTTTTTGTTGAACCGTGTCACTCTCTGACCATTTAGCACAAAAGAGTTCATTTGATGTATTGCTGAAGACACCATTTTTGAACTCATTAATAACAGCTTATTCCAAGCGGTGATATCTCAATAATTACATGTAGTATCAAAAGAAGTATCCAAAAGAGTGTAGTATGAACACCAAATAAATGGTATCATCGAGAGGTCTGTCCAAGAGCGATAATACTTGCCCTTGCTCAACTTCTATACCGGATATGCATGCTATTAAGATACAACGATACACTTTTATCCGTTTTGCTCAATATATAGACATTTATAGACGTTATACGATATAGACACTCGCTGGAAAGGGCCCTTTAGTCTGTGTTAGATTCCTCCGTACTGTGGCAAACCTTGATTTCTTTCCCTTTAACAGTGCCTCCCTCTGACCGTTTTTTATCTCCGAATACGCTTTTTAAAATATCTTCTCCGGGTATCAAAGTTTTAGTAAAGGGAAAAGCTCCATCGTAACATTTTAAAATTTCTTTAAAGCATAAGATTTTATCAACTGATTTAAACATTACGTTTTTATATTTTTAACTGAGTTTAGTATTTATGTATTTTAAAATTTGTATTTTATTAATGCTTATATATTTTGATCAATTGCCCCTACCATAATATTGGCACAGCATGGCCAAATCTGGCTCTTGCGCCATAAAACCACTCTAATTAACTAACCTTCTGACCGTTTAGCATAAAAGTGTCTATTTCATGTATTGTTGAATACACCTTTTATTGAACACACCAATAACTGGGGGGGGGGGGCTTTTATTTCCTGGTTAGTCTAGTTATAGCAGACAAAGTGATTCTGGAATAATTTTTACCTCGAGAAATGCTGGTCACCCCCCCCCAATCCGATATAAATTGGTCATTATGGTGTTGAAGAAGTCCTTGTTTCGAAGTGATATTATTTGGACAGATACATTTTATGTCTGATGCGACTCATGTCTCTACACAACCCTGTAGGTATGAGATTTCTGAAGTTTAGATTAGGCTTTTTCGGACCGCAGCAAACCCTTACTTCTTTTCCATGAATAGTATCCCCCTCTCACCGTATAGCACAAAAGAGCCTATTTGTCCTTTTTAACCGGTACAGTGACTCTAATAAAGCACAAGAAAATTACTGTACTAGACTTTGTCCATTCTTTTCTGTACAGTGTTTATCTCTGACTATATAGAAAAAGAGAGTGTATTTGCTATAATGCTGAATACACCTTTTTTGGACACACCAAGAATTGAGGCGGGTTTTCTTTCCTGATGAGTCGAGACACGGCACACAGAAGTATTTCCTGACTAATCTTTAACTTAATCTTCACTCACTCTCATCCCTCCAGCATGAGGGAAATTGATCATTTTGATGGATGGGGAATCCTTCTTTTGCGCCGCATTATTTGGGCTGGCCGCTACCACTCTGCAGTGTTACTAATGTATGATATATTTGATGCGACTCCTGTCTGAACATACTTACTCCTCTCATATGATACTTACTCCTGCAGATACGAGATCCTTGAAGTCTATGTCTCTGATGTGACTAATGTCTCTACACAATCCTGTATGAAATCCTTGAGAGTCTGTCTTTGATGTGTCTAATGTCCCTGCGCAACTCTGATGGTATGAAATGCTTGAAGTCTATGTCTCTGATGTGACTACTGTCTTCACACAATCTTATAGGTATGAGATGTTTGAATTATGTCTCTGATGTGACTAATGTCTCACCACAATCCTATAAGCATGAGGTACTTGAAGTATACGCCTATGGTGTGGCTAATATCTCTCCATAATCCTGTAGATAGGAGATCTTCATGGATCTATTCCTTTGATGAGACTAATGTCTCCACACAATCCTGTAGGTATGAGATTCTTGAAATCTATGTCTCTCTTGTAAATAATGCCTCCTCGCAATCTTTTAGATATGAGATCCTTGAAGTCTACGTCTCTGATGTGACTAATGTCTCCACACATAAGTACGAGATCCTTGAAGTCTATGCCTATGATGGGGCTAATGTCTCCTCACAATCCTGTATATGAGATCCTTGAAATTTATTATTTTGATGTGGCTAATGTCTCTCTACGATCCCTGTATATGAGATCCGTGAAATATATGTCAGATTTCTCTGGATTTTTGTAGGCACGGACATTTTTTTTTTTATGAAAGTTAGTGGAAAGTTGCATAGCGATCGCAATGTTGAGGATTTTCATGCAGATGAAGATATTTACCCAGTAAACTGACTCGCGTTTCTAAATCTTATATATAATATATAATCCAGGAAGAACCACTGCCCCAAATCGATACTCTCCCAGAGGACTCCAGATATTAAAATTCCGCTCTTTTAGAAAATTCCTGCCATCATTTCGCGACTATCTCATTAATTGGATGATGGCTGATTGTGTTTGCATAGCAAGATCAATCTCACATCTTTTAAGCCTTGTCCCGAGGACCCTTGCCTTTACTGGTATGGTCGTGAATCTGACATCTGAACAGCTTTCGAACCCTCTTCGATTGTAGGCGTCTATCGGGAGCTTCCCACAAACTATGTGTGAAATTAAGACATCAAAGAACACCGGAAAACCACAAGTGAGGAGAAAGAGGGTAAAATGTGCATGATTCAAGGACAGCACAACTCGGATAGCCTGGAGGGGAGCTATAGGTCTGGATGACTCAAGGACAAGCAAGGATTGTCGAAATGGGATTGAGATGTATGTAGCCTAAAACATCATAATGTAACCACTTTTGTATACTTTTGCATGTAGTGAAAGAATAATATGTTACGACATCTGCATTTTTCATCTTTCCAGACCATAAAATTGTGCAGATGGGAGACTCCATTCATGAATGAAATAAGCACATTTCGAAAGGAAGAAACCAGAGCTCTGATGACAATTAAGTTTTATGAAGGACTGATTTTCTCTATTGATAATTTGCTTTACTTTGTGGTAAGGTTTCTTTGATTCCTTTATATGTTAAAAGCTTTGGTTCTTTTAGTGCTTTTATTGCTGAATGAATTTTGATTTACAGTATGCTATTATAAGTAAATAATGTTTTATTTTGGAAAATGTTACAAAATAGTTATATTTTTGTCAGAAAAAAGTATCTTTAGTACAAAAATATATCAGTTAAAAGCCAAAATAATGATTTGCAAATAGGAAAATAATGCGGTTTAATTTTCTAAAACTAATATCTTGATTAGAAGATGTTTGCTGTTGTTTCTAATGGGACTAGCCATGGACAAGCTCGTTGACATAGCCAACGATTTTAAGCCGAGTGTGCGTCTCTTGTTTTAGTAGTGCCAACTAGAGCTAAGAGAACTTTTTATCTACCCAAACATCATTTTAGCTTAGACAGTCCATTTTTACAGGCAGGCACATTCACACATAGACCAAAGGAAAAAGAACAACCATGCCTGAACCGGGATTCGAACCCTGGACGCCCAGATGACGGGTTAGACGCGATTCCCCTACCACAGGACGTCAACGGATAAGAATTTTATTAAATAATCAATAATTTAATTCTTATTATTAATGATTAATCAAAATTGCTGATAAATTATGAAATATACAAGCCGAGCTCCTGAAGAAAGAAATAAATTGCATATCTATCCAATCTCTAAATACTCAAATCTGATTAATAAATAGAATAACAGTTTTGATATTTTTTTATCATTTCACAAAATATTAAAGTACGTTTATATTCGAAAAAATGTACAGTTATCTTATAATGCAATTTAGGAATTGCAAAATTAATTAAGAATTAACTGCACAAAATTAAACAGAAACTATTCATTATTTTTAAGTTTGTGAAGATTTTGTAAAAATATTTACTCAAGTTTAGAATTTAAGAGAACAGCATTTTAAAATGCAAATACAGCACTGATAATAAAATGTATTAATATTTTTAGAAAAATCACTAACTTTCCAAAAATTGAATTCAAAAACAAAATTAATTCGTTTTTATAAAAACCACTCAGAAAGTAAAGAATTTTGAATAAAAGATATTTGATATTTCATTCAAGAATCAATTTTTCAATAGAGTTGCCTATCTTAAAGCATAATCAGTCAAAAAAAAGTATTCAGACCCTTAAACTATGAAAGTTAAATTTAATATATATATTTATAATTAATTAAATTTGGGGGGATATGTTTTTTTAAAATATGCAAATTGCATTCACTTTAAGGCGACTGCATAAGTATATTTATAAAATGTTCAAATTTTCCTGTTCCAATTGAGCTTTTTCACTTTTTTAAAAAATAATTCTAAACAAAGAAAATTTCCATATTTTTGGAGGTAATCTTTGTTTAGGTTGATTTATTAAAAAAGAGATATATATTTTTATATATATATATATATATATATATATATATATAATATAAAGTAGTTTAATTTTAGTCTGACAACTTTTTTAAAGATTGCCTTTAAGAAGAGTGAAGTGTAACTGTATAAGAATACGAAACGCATGCTTTTATTCGTATATATAACTACTAAATAAAAAAATAATTATTGGGTGATATTTTTGATTAATATTGTTAAAATAATCAAAATTTCTGGATACGTTTAACACAGAGAAAAAAAAGTTTAAATCAATTTTTTTTTGAAAAATTACAGGGTTTTTTTTTTGTCGGAAACACTTTTTGATAATTGGATTATAAATAGTATAATGCAGTTAATTTACATTTTCAGGTTTTCGTCAAACGATGTTAAAAATCTCTCATAATGAAAAAAGTATTAAATAGGACTTATTAATTTATCAAAACATTTTTAAGTTTTTGTTTCACTGTTTATTTATTTATTATTATTTGTATGTGAAGCATAGAGACAGTATTGTGATAGTCATTAAAATCTCAAAATCATTAATTCCATTTATTTCCAAAAATTATTTAAAGTATCATTCATTGGGAACTTGAAATTCAAATCAAAAACCTGATAATTATAAAACAGTGGCTTAAGAAATAAACGTATGGCATTTAGTAATTAACTTCTATGATAAACTTTCTTTGAGCATTTTTTATTAATATTATTTGCTGAATTTATTTAAATTTTAATTATGTTAAACAGAATGCTTCAATGAATGAGTTGTGAGGAACACACACCTCTTTCACCCTGTTCTGAAAAATAGAAAACACTGTCCACATCTTGATGTGGAAGCTGAATATACTTATTCTCATATTTAGTTTAAAATATCTATTTTTTTGTGTGTAAAATAGGGGTTTTTTTTGAAAAATCTCGTATATAGATAAATAGCAAAACCTTATCTAAATATAAAATTTGATCCAAATTGTCAGACTCGTTTTTGAGATATGTGAAATAAATAAAATTTAAACGCATACAAGAATTGTTAATTTAAAGTAACATTTCTGTAAGTAATAAGTATGCAGTATGTAATATTAAGTAGTAATAAAATATTAATATTTTGTTTTTTGCGATAGTTTTTTAATGCGGCGGAAATATTCTTTAACTTACAGCAATTGTAAATTAACACTCAATTCGTTTATCTCATTTCGCTAAGTAAGCAAGTTTTTTTAAGTTTCTTTTTCGATGTTCTAACGGCATATTTCTACTCAAAAATAGTTTCATTGATATTCCTAAATTCCCACAATTCCCTTTAAAAATGTTTGTAATCTGTCAATTGGCGGGGGGGGGGAATAATAGCTGATTCTATTTATCATTTCAAATTTCTTTTTATGTGTTATATAAGACCAATACTATGTTTATTAATAATGCCATTTTATCTAAATTTTATTTTATAGTTCGTTATAATTTATCTTTTTCAACATGCCGTTTCTGATGCGGAAGTCCTCAACCCCAGACTAGGTTTTGGAATCCTCATCGTTTGCAGCCTCATATTTTCGAACGCCCACAGCTTTGGTGTAGTGGGGGACAAATTTTCAAAGGTGAAATGATTTTTCATTACTTTCTTTTCATATTTAGGTGTCTATATTGTCCTTCTGGCGAATAATTTGGCGATTAATCTCTAGCATGAGGTCAATAATCTCTGAAAATCGTACCAAAACATAACAAATGTGATATATTTAAGCGACGTCATTTTTGAGCTATTGTGTTTACATGCTTCTGGAGGTACAGACCCACAGACGACCAACCTTAACTTTGGATTTGAATCAATGTTTGATAGGCGTCCTCTCTATATGTTTTAAATATATTGTTATACATCTGTAATGTTGCTCCCCAACACAGTTAGTTCAATCCTTTTAAAGACCATTCTACGATCAACTCTGTTGGATGCTGATAGGATATCGAAACAGTAAACCCAGAATATGACGACAAACTTGGCGACAAAATAGATTATACTGGATCTTCCAGAATTTTGTTCGATGGTGCTAACAGGAATCGAGATATGTCTGGTTATTCCAGAACCTTTTCTACTCGGCTCCAAGAACTATAAATGGCCAGTAATCTAAGCTGAAGACAATCGTGAAAATAGTAGCCAGAAGGTTTAGAGTCGCTTAGCCAATAAACGGCGGAACGCAAACGTTGTTGGATCTGAATTGAGCCGAGTATGAAATCCTGGTGTTTGTTCTATAAGAAGCATCGAATCGTGTGAGGAGTATCCAGTAGTGTAGGAATAACTTCCGGCTACTCCTCGCTCAGTGGCAGTCAATTTTAGCTAAGTTAGGAGATAGTGGAAAATTTCAGACGTTTGGAGAGACTGTAGAGTGAAGCTGCGAAGATTTCCGCCTCCTGTTGAATTCTGTCTGATCGCTTTGTGTGAAGTGATCGTTATTACTATTGATTACAGCGTGGAGACTACTGTTTATTGCTGAAGATTCTCGCCTCCTGTTGAATTTTGTCTGATCGCTTTGTGTAAAGTGATCGTTATTGCTACTGATTACCGCGTGGGGTACTACTGTTTTTTGATGAAGATTCCCGCCTCCTGTTGAATTCTGTCTGGTCGCTTTGTGTGAAGAGATTGTTATTACTACTGATTACCGCGTGGGGACTATTGTTTATTGCTGAAGATTATCGCCTCCTGTTGAATTCTGTCTGGTCGCTTAGCGTGAACTGGTTGTTATTACTACTGATTACCGCGAGGGGACTACTGGTTATTACTGAAGATTCTCGCCTCCTGTTGAATTCTGTCGGTTCGCTTTGTGTGAAGTTACTGTTATTACTTCTGAATACCGCGTGGAGGCTATCGTTGATTGCTGAAGATTCCCGCTTCCTGTTGAATTCTGTCGGGTCGCTTTGTGTGAAGTTATTGTTATTGCTACTGCGTATTGCTTGTGATTTGATCTTCTAAGATTATTTTGAATTTCGCTATTTTACTATTAGTTGCTACTGAAGTACAGTGTACTCTAGTGCGTAATTGTAATACTTGTAATCTTTACTTATAATAAAGCACAATGTGTGTGTGTCTGTTGGCGATGTACAGGCCAGACCGTTTGACCTACAGCTACCAAATTTGGTATATTTATACCTTAGGTGCCGGGAATGTGCATCTCGGAGCCCTTTTGTTATACAATTTTTTAATTTAAATTTTTTAATTAAAATTTTAATTAAAAAATAAAGCCAAATTTTGACGTTTTTCCGCTATAACTTCCGAAAATATTACAGCACAAAATTGATTTTTGCATGAAGTTAAAGCGCAAAAAATTAGCTTTTCAATGATACTAATGTTTTGATATATAAATTAAAACTCTATTTGTAATGAATTTTTAAACATCTAATTTAATTGTATTTTTTCAACAATTTATTTCGCATAAAATAAAAATAAAAATTTATCTTCTCGAGGATCTCAAAAAAATCAGCTTTTAATAAAATGTTGCCATCACATTTTCAGAAATTCAGATTAAAAAAAGTTAATTACTACCAAAAATAAAACAGAGAAATATAATTTTCATCACGTGATTATATGAAATGAAATAAATAGGAAATATGATATTTTTTAAACAATAAATGAAAGAGTACATTTTTCTTGATCGTTTGCAATATCAAAATTATTAATTCAATTAAAGAATTAAAATAATTAAAAATACAAAGTAAAAATATATTACAAAAGTGCGACAGTTAAAACTGAAAAAGAATTTTTAGAAAAGCACCAAACGATAATCTTCTGAGAGCGATATTAATTATTTAAAAGCAAGAAATCATAAACGAACTTTGAAAATGACGTCATTTCAAAGAAACGACGAACAAAAAGCAATTGATAATCAATAGTAGTAAAATATTTTTGCATTCTTTTTTTTAAATTTTTAAAACAATAAGACATGTTTTGAATTGTTACTCTTACTTATGTGAAGAAGATATTTTGTGCAAATCAAAGAATTCGCCTTCATGATTGTAATTTATCTCAGCATTTTAATGAATCATGCGAAATAAAAACGCAACTGCTTTCAACGAAGCATACGTAATATTAAAGCTATACTGGTAAAAGTAGGTCAGCTATTTGAAAACGCACCTTCATTCAAACAAGCATACGTAATAAATAAAAATGCAAAATTTGTAAAAGCATATAAAACTATTTTTACCCGCATATTTCGGTGACATCAAAACTTTCTACCAAAACAATATCATGTTCTCTGACGAGAAAAAATAAATCAACTATCATTCCAAATTAAACATATAAAAATGTCATTTTCGGCACGTGTCTGTATAAAATGAAACATGATATTTTTGGAAAATAAATGGATGGAAACGTTTTCTATGATATTTTACTATACATATATTACTAATCCAATTAAACAATTTTATTTAAGGCAAATATGGCTTAACATTTACAAGGCATCTTCTGTAATCGAAGCCCAACATCTAATTTCTTAATTTTTTTGGGAGAGACATACATCTCTTAGCAATTCGTCTAAATGAAATATATAATTAATAGATTGAGGGGGAAAATGCTGATGAATTAAATTTTTACATACATCGTCTGCTCTGTGAATCATATTTAACAAAATATTCTTGAGACAATAAGTCCTTAAAATAAAAAAGTGGTACTCCAATGAACTAAATCAATCATCAAATCTGATCGATCTATGAAAATTTCAACATAACTATTCGATAAAAACTAGCGATTTTAGATCACTTAATCAAGATATCAAAGAAGCCAATCAGGGTTACTCTAGAATAATTGATCTAGATTATGAAAGTGATGATTGTTCTAAACTTGCAATATTCAGAACTGAATAAATCAGCCAGATTTGAAGAAGATAGAAATGTTTATTTATTTAGAAGTTGAAATATTAAGAGTATTTTACAAATATAAATCTATAAGACCAAAAGAATTTAAACCATATTTTTTATATATGTTTATAAGCTAAAAGAATGTTATAATTGAGAGCATTTATATACATCTAAAAATAAACTAAAAAACTGGAGGTTTCAATTAACCTGTGAAATTTTTGCTGAATAATTCCTTGAGATCTTATAAATTATAAAAAAAGTTATAATGTTTCAATTTCTGTATTGAACATAAAACGTCGTCGGACTACTCTACTTTCAGTTCTTAGTTTTATTTAAAGGCGTGCTTGAATTGAGTAAAACTTTCTTTATATTAAGTGCACTTCCATCATTTCCACTATAATTTAAAACTGAATTTTACGTGCACTGATAGAAAATCAAAGAGAGATGTAGAGTTCAAAGATAGGACTGCTTAAGGCCTACATAATAGTATAAGTGAATTATATGACTATCGAAATTTGAAGCTTAAAAATATTTTGCTGAAAAACTTATTACGAGACCAAGTTATATATAAAAAAATTGATTTAACCCTTTAGTCGACCTTAATATTGGCGAACCGACTGGTCGCCAAAGGCGGCTAGTAGTTAATAAATGCAAAAAAATTCTGAATTTGCATGAACTTTCTAAAATAAATATTTAAGTCATTTAAAGGACCATTTCTTCATCGACTAACAAATCCATGAGGAACCCCGAATTCATAGTAATGGGTACCATATCTCATCCATATATCTCTCTTCATTTTGTTATTAGTGTGTCAGCATTACTCGAACAGCCGGACATACAGATTTACTCAGAACTGAGTTTGTTTAAAATTTGAGAAAAATATACAAATTTGGTATACAAACTGAATGCCCAATTTCGCATGTCTAGATTAAAAGGTTTTTTAATTATCTTTCTCACAAACAGACAATAGTTTCTAAAAATATGTTTTTCAAGTTCAAAGGTCTGAAACGTGAATATTCGTCAAAATTTCGTGTTCACGTTTTTGGACGATTACAGTATTATCTCTGCAAGACTTATTCGAGAAAGTAAAAAAGCAATACTTCTCAATAACATATTACATTCTAAATTTATTTGGGCATTTTTTTAGAATAGAACGGAATCTCATTTTGCTTTTATTTCTGTAGGGAAAAAAATGCTTCTTTTAACGAGTGTTTCACTTTATGATTACGAGATTTAAGAACGAATTTTGCTCTTTAAACGAGATTCTACTGTTCTATAATATTAATCGTTCATTACAGATTATTATCATGTGGGACCATGATGCTGTTTTGGTTGTTTGACCAAACTGTTTGGTACATTTGACCTTGACAAGAGAAACAGGATTCTTTTAAACGAATTTATTTTATATAAGTGATTTATGACTCGTCGAAGGAATCCTCTAACACAGGGATGCCCACCCTTTTCAGGATGAGGGGCCAAAATATGAAAAAAAAAATCATGTTGAGGACCAAAGCAGCACGTTATTGTTAAAACATGTTATAGAAAGAGGAAAATTTTTTGGTAATTATACAGAGAACAATTTTGAGGAAAAAATTATCAAAATTGGTAAAAATTAATGAGATGGCTGGGATTGAATATTTGAAGTTATTGATTCTAGGTTGAGATTCAGATTGGTTGTGGCAATACATAGAACAGCAGAAAGGTTCTCAATTGCTATTCTATTTCTTATTTTTGATTTGTTTAAATTCATTAGTGAGAAAGT
Organism: Argiope argentata; assembly: GCA_026289955.1. Lineage (NCBI taxonomy): Eukaryota > Metazoa > Arthropoda > Arachnida > Araneae > Araneidae > Argiope > Argiope argentata. The sequence goes on from JAOUZG010049416.1 coordinate 26,367, forward strand.
TTGCTCACTAATGTAAGTGCTGCCAAAGAAAGTTGCACATGCTGCTGCATTTTGCTTTAAGCATGAAAATTCCTCAGGTAAGTCTTTATAAAATTCTAATATCGGTTTTTCTTTAAACTGATTTCAAAAAATCAGAATTCGGTAAATAAATTAAGGTTAACTGCAAACTCTCATCCACCAGATTTGCATCTATAGAAAATGGAGAAGAGACGACGATTTTTGTTTGGCACTTTTCAAAATATGAAAATTAATCATCAATTGCATTACGCAAAATTTAATATACTACATTTTCATGTGTGGAAATTTTTCACATCCGCGAGCATTTCCTGTACAAAAACTCGTACTCGCAGGTAGCCATGAAGGGAATAAACTGAAAAGCTGCATAATAAAAATGAACAATCCTAATTAACAACGGTAAATTATTTATTCTGATGTAGAATTGCTTTCGTATCAGATTTTTTTCCTCTTTGTTTGAAAAAGTCTCATTTCATTTTAAATTCTTATTTTATTAACAACATTCGAGGGCCAACTTCAAAGGCTACGCGGGCCAATTTTGGCTCGCGGGCAATAGGTTGTGCATCCCTGCTCTAAAAGAACATTTACTTGTTGATTTACTATACATCCTCTTGGCACGTGGACTCGATTGTGCATTATCTTTATAATACTTTGATTTATTAATGGATCGGAATTAACATTTGAGAAGGAAGTTATTATGAGCTAAATTAAGACAAAACTTTGGAAATAAATTACATTTGTAATTAAAATTTAAAAAAACCATTACATAT
>JAOUZG010049420.1:0-21713 GCA_026289955.1 Argiope argentata
TTTGGTATAGTGGTTATGTTTCTCGGCTATTGGTCTTGGCGTCGCAGGCTTATACCGCGACCTTCAACCGCTACAAGATCATTACTTGTCCTGCATAATTTCTTTACTTTAATATAATCTAAATGTTGCGGGTTATTTTTTATTGCTCAGTCCAGAATCAACATCTAGCATCGGAATCTCTGTCAGAACTTTCACATCTTCAAGAGGAATCATATAATGTTCCTCTAAACACTCTTCAGTACTTGTGGGATGTGGTTCGTAGGTGATAATACTCTTTCAGCGCCAGGCAATCCATCATCCAAAGACACTAACAAGTGAGAGCTCTGTGGGCTTTCTGATATTAATATGTTTTATGAATTATTATATAATACTAATCACATTAAATGATCATCTTGAAAAGGAATAGTTTGAAAATTGCAATTCAGATGGCACTGTCTTCGTGAGTTAAAATTAAGGAATATATTCCTCAAAAAGAAAGGTGTCGCTTCAAAATGGATATTAAAGTTTGATTATTGTAGTTCCTTGTTTTCAAACCTTTTAAGCTGCTGTCATTCTGCATCAAAAGAGAACATTTCAGGTAATTATTAATTATTAAAATGCAATCTCCATTTCATGGTCTGTATAATTAGAATTAATGCAATTTGCCCCTTTTAAAAATGACTTCATGCTGAAATTTAGTGCCCTTTGCAATGTGCTTTTGGTATTTATCATAGCCCAATATAATTTTTTTTGCGATCATGTGAAATTAAACGATTGAGTCATGGAGAAAAATTCCAATTATTTTCTAAAAAACTAAAAATTGAGGTATCCAAAATACGCAATAGATTCAGTAAAAAAATGATTTTCCATGAATTTCGGAATGAGATTCAGTCACATATATGGAAAAAATATCATTGAAGCGCTGTCTGTAGGAACCCTTTGTATTGTAAAAGTAAATAAAGAGACATAACCTGTAAAAACGGTCGTTTGAAACTGCAAATATAAAGATCTAATGATGCCCAAGATTTCATTTTCATCCAATATAACACTGCACTTAAATTTTAATCGTAATCGATCTGATATCAAATAATTTTTGTCACTGTTACGACATCTATAGCTACTGAAGCGCCAACTGTAGATAAAGTTTGTAAAAGATAGTCCTAAATCATAATTGGCCAGACATCAGATAATTTTATCACAATTTTCAAATATTTTCGTTTTTGAAGAAACATCTTTTTGTAAAATGATACTAAACTGAATATTTAAATCTTTACGAGCATACTAGCAGTTTTTCTCTTACTTCTATTTCATTTTATGAAAGATATACATTAAGCAAATTACTTTCTGTAGAGGTTAGAATAACCCTTATTCATCTGCATACGCTTCCAAATACATTAAACATCATTTTATAACATTATATGCAAAATACAATTTCAAAGACATAATACTCAATAACAAAATTATATAAATAGTTTATATTAGGGAGATAATATATCTACGTTAAATGAACTATTTGTAAGTTATATGTTTTTAGGCTAAAGAAACACATTTTTTTACGTCAATAAAGAAATTGTTTTCTCTTTTCAGGCACTTGAAACACATGGAAATAGTAATAATAATAATAATAGTTGCAATGGTATTAATAATTTAAAAAATTGCATTCTTAAAAAAATTATCCATATTTAGTTAAATTAGGAATACTCTTTTATAAATTCCGGTTATTCAATCGTGTTAATAGAGTACTTCCTTTATAATGACACGTAACTTGGAATGGAGACAAGAATGGTGCTAAAAATGATGTAAATGCTCTATAGAAAACATGGACCTATTGCAGCCAAATTCTGAACTTTATTTTTAAAAAAAACAAAGATTTAAAAATATATAGTTTTATAAAATTATTAGTATTTTTTATTAATTAAAATATTATTTCTTCTTTAAAATTTAAAATAAAATTCAAAAAAAAATTCAAACCGCTTTAATATTAAAAGTAAAAATTTGTGCAACGTGTTCCGAGCTAGTATAGTCTGTTTTATTAAACGAAAAAATATTTCATAGTATACCATTTATTTCCTTTCATAACAAATTTGACATTCATTTTCTTTCTAACTTCTTATCCATCTTTCATTATAACTTTGAAATTAAAAATTAGTAATATCTGCTGATAGATTGATTATATTAATATCAACAGCTTAGTCATTTAAATTATTTAAAAATGATCTGATTGTTGTATTTACACTGATGCTATTAAGAAAGAAAATAATGTTTTACTATAACTTAAATAGAAAAAAGATTTAAATGCAAGATCAATAAATCTTCTCCCAGTTCGGGCGCATTAACGAAGAATTTATGTAGATGTTAACCAACACTGTAATTTGAACTAATTTTTAACACACAAGGTAATAAGCAACCGTTTATTAATTTAAGATAGCATAAGCCTTCGATATAAAAAAACTTGCCTATCGAATAAAATTCCAAAGACAAAAAGAATGCTATTCATTTGATAATGATATAAGTCATAATGGTATTATAAATGATCCTTTTATACATGTTAGCATTTTTGTGCAGTTTTATTAGAATCTGAAATGTCTATATCTTTTTAACAACGTGTTCAGCAATCGATTTGATTTTTGACCCTTGCAGAAATATCTAACAAATTATCGCTATCAGTGAGTGGTTGAATGTCCTCTCATTCTGAAAACGCCACATTCAGATTCTCGTGCATTACAGCCGCTCTTTACTTATAAAGAGCGGCTCCTTGAATAGCGACTACGAAATACGGCTTGAGCGTAGATATTAATGTTTCATATCAATTTAAAATATTATTTTGTCTAATAAGAGTGGTTAGTATATGAGCAACTATTTTATAAGGATCCATATTCTGAGTTATTAATAAAGAACTGGTGCAGAAGGTTTTTTTTTTTTATTTATTAAATCAGTATTCAGAAGTTAAATATAGAGTAGCTTTTATTCGAGAATCAAATATTAAAAAAAGCACGAAATAAAATGTTTCGCGATCAATAAAGAATATATTGAATTCCTTCCTTAAGAATCGGGATGTACAAAATTTCGGAGAATTCCAAATGTGGTCGGAAGGATTAAGGCAGAAAAATTCGAGTGCATTCATTGCAGCATCTGGGTACGAAATTAATTATGCTAATTATTACAAGACAAAAAAACCAATTTTTTGGTACAAAGCCATAAAAAAAATTGATTAGAATTATGCGAAATTATTTGCAAAAATAAATAAAGATAGAAAACATACTTGCAACAATGTAAAGACAAGGATCTGTTTATTCAATGCGATTCTTCAAAGCTGATGCATCTTCTTCAAACTTTGAATGTAATTACATGATGAAAAAGAAAGTGAATGGCAGTCCTTCTGTAGTTAGGAGATCGATGAACAAGGCAAATAAATATATTTTCGAGGTCTTCTATGTCTATCCGACTTTACTTTAATGGTATGTCTCTTATGCACAGTAAAGGCATGTCTACTGTATAAGTGTATATGGTTTTAATATAGTATGTAACAGATTTATGTTCAAAAATATTTATTTGTGGTAATCATGGACACCATGTTTGATATAAGAGATATAGCTGAAAGTATAACTTCCAAAATAGCTGTTAAACTACGTTTTTTCTAAAAAAGACTCATGATTGAATATTGCATTTTGAAGAAATAATTCTCATCAATTTTTCTTCAGTTAACGGAAGATTTCCAATTGACTACAATTTAATGTACTCTGCATTTTTTAAAATTGTTTTTGTTACGCTCTTACTTTGGTAGCAAAAGCCATATTGGATTACAAAATATTGATAGAGCACTTTTCATAAATACTGATTCTAAAGCAATGGCATAAAATTATTTTAAAGTGAGGAGTATACGGGAAATGATTGGAATTAATATTTGAATGATATTTAATTTATTTAAAAGAAATGCTTAGCGAATTAAATTCATAAGAAGAATGATAAAAGACGAAACGGTATTATAAAAAAAAGATTTTCAATTATGACAGCATTGTGGTTTGGACTTCAGAATCTCATATGTCCTTATTTATTTTATAGCTATGCAACATTCGTTTGGATTAATGTTCCTTGCAGAATGACCATCCACAATATCATTAACAGAATGACTTTTGATAATGCTACGATACTTTAAAGGGTTAATCCAATGCCACAACTTTCAAATTAATTATTGCTGTTCTTAAATGTAAAGAGCAGCTTAGCAAGTGGAACACGTCCGATTCCAACACTTAGAAAAGAATTGTTATCTTTAAACAAAACATTATTTTATTATTATACAGAATAGTATAATAATAGTGGTAACTTACGCGAAAGCTTTATATGAGTGTCAATATTCTTTGTATTATGATTTAGTGAAACAGATCTGGTCTAGAATATTTTTTCTAAAAATTAAATTAAACAAGTGTGTTAAAAATAAAGTAGTTTTATTTCGAAAAAAATGATGAAAAATTTTGCACTTTGCGAAGTATATATTGAAGACATTTCATATTACTGCATCTGTGTACGAAATAATTATGTTAATGCATAAGTTGTAATTGGATCACTCGACATCACACCACATTGTATAGACATCAATCAGTTCAATCAATATCTTTCTTCGAAGTTCGAGTATAAATAAACAGTGTTTTAGCATAAAGTTGAGATATGCTTAAAGCAAGCGTCTTTCACGCAGTTATACTGATATTCTTCTGCTGTTCTTGTTGGCGAGATGCCAATAAATTGCAAAAGCAAATTTTAGCGCCAATTCTCTGGACGATAGGTGGTTTGACTTGCAAAATATAACCCATAGTTACACTTTTGGATATGGTGGCGATTCGCCATAGGTTAAGCGCGTCTTCCCCTTGATCTGGGCATCCCGGTTCGAGTATGGTTGGTCTTTTGTATTCTATCTGGAAGATTTGTGAATACTCTCTCTTTCAAAAGGTGCTGTGCTTGTGATGAGTGAGTAGCAAAAGTTCTTAGCCCTAGTTGCCGGTACTACTAAGCAAGACACGCTGCTTAGTCTTAAATCGCTGACTACCTCATTGAGGTTGTTCATTGTAAGTGCCATAAGTAACAACAACAGCAGCAAATTGTAAAATAAAAGATCGTAAAGAAAAACTTTTGATAAAATTATAATTCTATAGTTTACAAATTATGAATTAATCAAAAGCCTAATTCTGTTTCTTGAACAATATTGTTACAATAGTAATCGCTTTTAGATAATTTTAGGACACAAAATATGACTTTTCAATTGATTTTATTTCTAAATTTTCGTCTTCAATCCAAACAAATATTTGAAAATAAATTTCGAATTTAATTTGCTTACAATACTATTTATTGTCTTAGTTATTTATTCCATTCCCGTGTTTGAAGATTATTGAAGTTACAGAAAAATGAGGAAAAACACTAAATATATTTTTCCACTCCCACTTTTATCAAAATATCAATAGTTTTTTTGATAATACGATTGATTAATTTTTCGTGATTTCTGTAATACAAAAATGCAGCCGCTGACGCCCTCAGCTTAGCAGAAAAAATAATACCCGAAGGAAACTTTACTCAATAACTTTATGAGGTTTGGAACTTGGAATTTTTAAAATTCATTGCTTGCTATGTTTTTATCTTAATTACATCGTTTATAAACCAAACAAAGTTTTTTTGTGTGTGTGTGTCTAGTAATTGCAGTTTTGATTTATTACCTTTTTATTGTTCTGAATATGTTCAATTTTGAAGCATCTTATTTAGGAATGGGGAAAATTCTTAAAGATACTCGGATGCTAATAAGAAAAAAAATTGACTCTTATATTAAATCTTAAATAAAAAAATCATTAAATTTAAATTCCACTAAGTCTTCTCCTGATGCTTGGGAATTATCGAAAAAAATTTGCAGAGGTAGAACCTGCGCAGCATTTTGAACTCATTTAAAACACTTGTGGCAATTTATAGGGAATAAGCCTTCGAGTATTAACTTAAGACAAGTGAATCATTTAATTTAAAAAATATGATCAGTGGATTACATTTTTAAGATAAAAAGAATAATATTCATTTGATAATAATAAAAGACGAAATGGTATTATGAAAGACGCTTTTATACGTGTTAGCATTATGTTCAGTTTAATTAGAATCTGAAATGTCTTTATTTTTTTGACAACGTGTTAGCAATCGATTGGAATTATAAACCTCACAGAAATATCAGACTTATTATCTCTTACAGTATGAAGTCGGTTATTCTCCTATTCTGAAACCGCAAATTTCGGACCCTCTTGCAATCGCAGATATTACTGCCATTCTAAATTTGTATAGAACAGCATTTTAATAATGAAGCAATAGGAAAGAATTTAATAAGTGGCGAACAATAATTCTTTGTACATTTCTTTTTTGTTTAATAATAGTGGTAAATTACGCGAAATATTTTTTAAATAATGATCCATAGCCTGAATTATTAGAAAATGGAACTGATCGAGAATGTTTTTTTAAGGATTTATTAAATCAGTATGGAGAAGTTAAATGTAGTGTAGTTTTCATTTGAGAAGCAAATAAAAAATGCGGAATAAATTGCTTGGTGATTAATCTAGAATATACAGAATTCTTTCCGTAAGAATCGGTATGCTCACAATTTCATAGAATTCTAAATGTGTTGTGAAGGATTAAGACAGAAACGCGCATGCACACCCATTGCAGCATCTATGTGCGAAATTTATTATGTTAATAATAAGTTACAAGACAAAAAAAACACAATATATTTGACACATTGCTATAAAAAAATTTCTAAATTCTTCGAATTCGAAAACTAAAGAAAGAATAGATACCGTGAGCAAAGTAAAAAGAACAATCAGTTTAATCAATGTCATTCTTCAAAGTTTGTGCTGAATCTATACTACCTTGACACAATGCTTAGAAAGATTTAAAGCTAGATTTTTATCAATTATAATTCAATCAAAATTTTAATTTTCTATCTTGAAAAATATTATCACAAACGTAATCGCTTTTGACCTCTTTACTCCATAAAACGTTATCTTTCCAGTTTTACCAATTCCAATTATTATTATTTTTTCCTTTTTCAAAGAAATATTTTTGTTAAGTATTGAAGTCGTCATAATTAGTTATATCAGTAATTCAACTTTATATTTCATGGTTTATACTTTGAATGGCATAACTGTTTTTTTTACTGTATTGTAAGTGTGTCTGAATTCAAAATAAGGATGTTTTTTTAATGCAAAATAAAGCTCTGCAGAATAAGACTCAAATTTCTAGATTATATTGGGGTTATTTTTTTATTTAAAGTAGCTCCAAATTGCTATTTAATTTATATGATGGTGGTATCAACTAGCATTTATTGAGCATTACACAGCATTTTTGGTGTTCCCGACAGTATGTTGTTTTAATTAAGGAAGATTGAAATTTGTTTACTTTCCCTTTATGGAACTTGGAAATTAGTAAACTATTGGAAAGTCTGTAGAGCTGCATTGACCAGAGCGGCTATAAGCCTTTCGGAGACTGAAAACCCAAGTTTACATGAAATTGAAGGGGAGTTGTCTGTAATTGAGAAGAAGAATTTCGAATTAAAGAATTTAAACGCCCAGATAATGGCGCATTTATTAGATGATGAGTCAGCAAATTTGGATGTCTAATTACAATTTGCTGAAAATTATGATTTAAAATTCATTGATATCAAAGTAAAAGATATGTCAGTTTTGAATTCTTTTTCATTAGCAATAAAAATAAAGTAGTATTTTCGGAAAATTAAGTTTAAATGACTAAAATTAGAATTCTGGAAATTTGGCGAAAATATTTAAGAAAGACTTCGATTTTGGAGCCAATTTCAGGCAATACATGATGATGAGGAGGCATCTAATGAAGATAAATATCAATATGCTGTTGAAGTTTCTAGAGCAAGAAAAGTAATAGCAAGCTTTCCGCCATTAATAGAAAATTATTTGAAAGATGTAGAATGTTTAAAATCAAGATTCGGTCGTAAAAATATTTTATTTAAAGTATATGTCATAGCGTTTCTGCAACTAATTATCTCAACACAGATTAAAATTATTTGTTTTTATTTTTTACATGCCAAGCTAGAAACACATTCACGGGCTCGTTCACTTGGAACGTTGGTTGCCAATACATGTAACTGTCCCTCTATGTTATCTCTATTAGTTGAATTATGATTCAATGAATTTCTAGAAGCTTGGTGTCGAAATTCTATTTTCACTTCAGCTGATGTGTCGAAAGCTCGATTACATAGTGTTATAAATTTTCTTAAGTGTGAGGTTGAAAACGAAAAATAGGCTACTCTTGCAATATCAGGATTTTGTTTAAGAAAAAATGATTTAAACGTTTAATTCTTTCACTTAACTTATGAGAAAATCAAATTGAAACTGTTCTGCAAGCCGCTATAAATCCATAGTCTTCTTCACTCCTAGTCTTAGAATAATGTTCTGGAATGCCAACGGCATTAATTCCCGCTCCTACGAATTGCGGGACTTTATAAATAAGCACAGTCCTGATATTATACTTATTCAAGAGACCCTCCTGAGACCTACTCAATTAATTAAAATTTCCAATTATTCCTCATACGTCAATTATAGGCAAAATCAAGATCCCATAAAACCAAGCGGTGGTACAGCAGTTCTAATCAAAAATACCCTGCCTCATCATGAAATTCCTACTCCACAACTTAATCAAATTGAAGCCACAATTATTTCTCTCAACTTTGAAAATTATTCACCTTTCCTAATTGTATCAGTTTATATTCCCCCTTGTTCAGACAACAAGGACTTTATTCTGGACCTAAAAAACATCTTAATATTAGAAAACCAATGTTTACTCGCAGGAGACTTCAACGCACATCACATCAGCTGGGGTTCAAACAAAAACACAACTAGAGGTAAAAACTTAAATGAATTCGTTAATAAAAATAACCTTGAAATCTTTGCTCCACCCACCCCCACAAGATTCGGCATCTATTCCGCTTCTTTTATCGACCTCGCAATTACTAAAAACATTTTATTTCCTTATGATATCTCGTCGGTACCGGAACTTAGTTCAGATCACAACCCAGTTGTTTTAAATTTTTACTTTAACTTTAAAACCCCCACTAATAACAATAAAATTAAAACAAACTGGAAAAATCTCAAAAAAGATATTTTAAACAATACAGATCTAAACTCAACTGCAAAAAACACTCATGAATTAGAAAATTTAATTTCTGACTTTTCAAATTCAATTTTCAACTCTTTTAATAAAAATTCCAAATCAATTGATCCCGAAACACAATACATTAATAACGAAGTTAAAAAACTTTTCAAACTCCGTAATGCAGCTAGGAAAAAATGGCAATCCACTCGCGATCCAGCTCACAAGAAACAATACAATCAACTAAAAAGAAAAACGGAAAAAACTAAAAAACTTGCGATCCAAAAAGATTGGAATGATAAACTAACAACTCTACAACCTAATGATAACTCACTCTGGAACACAGCAAAAAACATGAGGAAAAAACACACAAAGATTTCAGCCCTCAACGGCCAAGCCGGCAAAGCATATTCAAACGCTGATAAAGCGGAAACCTTAGCACAAAGCTTGGAGCAACAATTCACTTTAAACGATATGCACAACGTAAACACAGAAACCACAGTACACAACACTATTCAAAAATTCTTCACAACTGAAATTTCAGCAGAACTCGACCCCCCAAACATAATTGATTTCTACAAAACCATCAAAAAACTGAACCCTAACAAATCGCCAGGTATTGATGGAATTTCTAATAAAATCATTAAAAATCTACCACTAATAACCCTACAAAAATTCTACCACATCCTCTCACTCATATTCAAATTTAAATTCTTTCCTTCAGCTTGGAAAACAGCGGTTGTGATTCCTATTCTCAAACCCGGCAAAGATCCTACTATTCCCTCCAATTACAGACCCATTTCTCTATTACCTAACTTCAGTAAAATCACTGAACATTTTATTCTGGAAAAATTAAACAAGCACTTAAATGATAATAATATTTTAATCCCTTATCAATTTGGGTTCAGACCCAAACTCTCTACCACCCACCAGCTCCTCAGAGCAGTCGAATTTATTTCATCAGGGTTTGAGAAAAGAGAACACACAGGTGCTGTTTTCCTCGATATTCAAAAAGCCTTCGATAGAGTGTGGCTAGAAGGACTTGTGTACAAATTAATCTGCTACAAGACTCCCCCTCCTCTCATTCAAATCATAGCATCCTTCTTGTTTAACAGGAAATTCACGGTCAGAGTCAATGCCTCACTCTCCAAACTTAACTCCATTCAGGCAGGTGTGCCACAAGGGGCAAAACTGTCCCCCACACTTTACTCCATATACATCAACGATATTCCGCAACATATTAACACTAAACTCTGTATTTTCGCAGATGATACAGCTTTGCTGGCAAAAAACAGAAATACCAGATACATCACTCATGCATTAAACAATCATATACAAAGCCTTGAAGTCTGGTTCAACGAGTGGAAAATAGCCATAAACGCATCGAAAACCGAAGCTGTTTTCTTCACGAAGAGAAATAAAAAATCAAAATTCAACATTAAAATTAATAACACAATAGTCCCCTGGTCTCTGGAAGCAAAATACCTTGGCATTATTATGGATAAAAGTTTAACCTGGAAAGCACACATTAATTTTATTAAATCCAAATTCCGAGATAATTCGCGTAAGCTTTACCCCCTAATAGCTCGGAATTCAGAAATGTGTAGGGAAAATAAAGTGCTTATTTATACTGCTATTCTCAGACCTGTTTTAACATATGCAAGCCCTGTTTGGGCATATGCTGGAAGAAGCAATCTTAATATCATTGACAGGTGCCAAAACATTATTCTCAGACAAATCACAAAAGCAAGATGGTTCATGAGGAACGATGATATCCGACACGCTCTAAATCTTCCATCATTAAGAGATTTTATTAAAAAAATCGCCACTAAATTCTTCAATGACCTGGAAAATATTGATAACCCAGCTATAGAAGAAATAGAAAATTACACAGCAAACCCTAACAGCAGGAGACCCAGATTTATTTTACTTTAGTCTTAACTTTAATTTTTTGTCTAATTTGCATTATCACTACATTTTTGTTCGTCCGAAATCATATCAAAAATCAGATTTTTCTTAAAAAATTCCCATGGGCTTTCTCGCAATTTAAATTGGTTAATCCCTCAATCCTTCATACCCCATCCTCCACGCACCCTCTATAGAGGAATCTTGAGAGAACTCACCTCGCCTCAAGCCGCACCTACAACGTACCGTGAAACTGCTATCCGACACGCCCGCCTTCATTCAAGCAACCTCAATGGTCGAGCTGCCATCGTGCTCATTACTACTGAAAGATCATCCCGGAAAATTTCTCGCACTTCAGAACAAACCACGTAACTCTGGACTTTAAGTTTTGTCGATCGGGGATGGCGCCCTTCGGGCGCCGGGGCCCCTAACCATATTCCTTGTATCCTACTTAACTTATGAGAAAGTATTCCACTGATATAATTCCTACTGCATCAACTTTGATAAGCTTAGGTGTCAAACCGCGGAAGATTCTCTTTTGGATTAGTGCAGTCTTTTTTTCTATTTAAAAAATATTTCATAATCAATTCTTTTTGTAAAAAAATGGACATTCTTCTGTCCATGTTGATTATTATTTATAGACCTTGAAATATAACTTTTAAATAAAAAAAATAAGTAACGCAAGCTAATAAATCACTAATATTAATACCACCATATTATTTATTTAGTGCAAATTTTTTTGATTAAATCTGATAATAAAATAAATTATAAGATAAAAGGATTTATGTTCCTTGAAGAACTGTGGAAGGCATTAATAACAAATAATTGCTTACTCTCTCCATAGAATTTCTACTAATCTTGAGTGAATGTGTTACCGAAAAGTACCTAAAATATTTGAAGACAGTATGCCGTTCTTTTCATTGTTAAGAGCAACAGAGAGAGGAATTGAATTCCTTGAAGTGATTAGTTATTAGACGCAGACGCCAAAATGCATTAATAAATTTATTTTATACAACAGAAGTGGTAATTCTTGAGAAAACTAATTCTAATGATTAATAGTCTGAGTCATTACCTATATGAACCGACGGAACTGGTACAGATTATTTCTTCTATAAATTTCATTGAATCAGTATGAAGAAGTTAAATATAAAGAAGTTTTTAACTGAGAAGAAAAAAAAAACTGAAATGAAATGTTTGAAGATCAAAGAAGAATATATTGGATCCGTTTCCTATGAATCGAGCTGCAGGAAATTTCAGAGAATTCATAAAATGTTATTAAGAATTAAGGTAGAAACGCGCGCATATACAAATTGCAGCATCTGTAAGCAAAATTAATTATGTTAATCCGTTGCAAGACAAATGAAGCAATTTTTTGACACAATGCTATCAAAAAATGGATTTGAATTCCAAGAAATTATTTACTAAAATATAGAAAAGACACTTCCAGCAATTTAAAGACAAGAATCTGTTTAATCAATGTGATTCTTCAAATTTCATGCATCTTCTTCAAACTTTGCATGAAGAAAACGAATGTGGATAACAGTACTTCCATAGTTAGAAGATAGATCAACAAGGCAGAGGAATATATTTTATGGGTCTGTAATGTCTATCAGATTTTATTTCATTAGTACGCATCCTATACACTATAAAGACAGGCCCAAAGTATGAAATTATATGGTTTTAATTTTTGATAAAATGTTATGTTCAAAAATATTTATATATGGTTAACGTGAGCGTAACGTAAAGGGTTTTTTATATAAAAAATTTAGCTGAAAGAAAAAAATCTGAAATAGCTGTTGAACTAGCATTTTTGCTAAAGGTGACTCATGATTGAATATGGCATTTTACAGCAATAATTTTCTTAAATTCTTTGTTGCCTAAGTTAACGGAAGATTTCCAATCGACTTCAATTTATTGTATAGTAAATTTTTAAAAATGTTTCTGTTACGTTTTCACTTTGGTAGCAAAAGTGAATACAGATAACTAAATATTGATAGAGCACTTTTCATAATGATTCATTCTAAAGCAATGGAATCAGATTAATTTAAAGTGAGGAGTATATGTGAAAGGATTGGAATACATATTTGATTGATATTGAATTTATTTAAAAGCTAACCTTTGCGAATTAAATTCATAAAAAAATGATATACACTTAATAATGATAAAATAGGAAATAGTATTTTAGAAAATGAGTTTCAAATATGGTAGCATAATGATTTGGATTTCAGAATCTCACACGTCCTTTTTTATTTTATAGCTATGCCACTTTAGATGGGATATATGTTCCTTGCAGAATGACCATACAGATCACAGTTCATTTTTAAATGAAACACTTCTATTCTTAAATGTTAAGAATTGCATTTTCAGACTATTGAAATCTAAAATTTATTACACTTACAATTTACAATCTTAATATAAAACAGATTTTTGTTTAATAATAGTGGTAACTTAAATCAAACATTTCTATATAGGTCTTGTAGTTATCATTTATTGGAACAGAACTGGTGCAGAATATTCGTGCTAAAATTTTAATTAAACCAGTATGTTAAAAGTAGAGTAGATTTACTTCGAAAAAAAATGAAAATTTTTGCACTTTGCGAAGATTTTATTGAAGACATTTCAAATTGCACTATCTGTGTTCGAAATTATTATGTTATTGATTAACGACGCAATTTTTTGACACATCGCCATAAAAATGTGACTTGAATCCTTCGAAACTATTTGCAAAAATATATAAGGACAGAAAAGACACTTCCAACATTGTAAACACATCAATCTGTTGAATCAATATCATTCTTCAAAGGCCCTGCATAAATCAACAGTATTTTAGCATAAAGTTGAGAAAGGCTTGAAGAAAGCGTCTTTAATGCAGTTATACTAATATTTTTCTTCTGTTGTTCTTGTTGGCAAGATGCCAATAAATTGCCAATGCTAATTTTGGTGCAAATTCTCTGCACGATAGGTGGTTTGACTTGCTAAAGATAACTCATAGTTGCACTTTTGGATATGCTGGCGTTTCGCCATAGGGTTAGCGCGTCTTCCCCTTGATCTGGGCATCCTGGTTCTTGCTTGGTTGTTCTTTTGTATTTTATCTGAAAGATTTGTGAATACCCTCCCCCTCTTTAAAAGGGTATTTTGCATTTGAATGTGATGAGTGAGTAGCAAAAGTTCTTAGCCCTAGTTGCCGATACTATAAAACAAGAGACGCTGCGTAGGCTTAAATCGCTGTCTATCTCATCGAGCTTGGTCAGTGTAAGTGCCATACGAAACAACAACAGCATATTGGAAAATAAAAGTTCGTAAAGAAAGACTTGTGATAAAATTATAATTGCTTATTTAATCAATTTTAAATTAACCGAAATCATAATTTTGTTTCTTGAATAATTTTATTTAAAAAGTAATCGCTTTTAGATCTCTTTACGACTCAAAAAGTGATTTTTATTTCTAATTTTTTTCTTGAATCTAAACAAATATTTCAAAATAAACTTTAAAGCTATTTGGCTACAATACTGTTTATTGTCTTGGTTAATTATTCCATTATCGTGTATGAAGATTACTGAAGTTACGGATAAAATAGGTAATTTCTAAAGATGATTTATTTCGCCAACTTTTACCAAAATAGCATTAGTCTTATGATAATATGATTTATTAGTTTTTTATGATTTCTTCAATACAAAATACAAACGCTGACGTAATCAGGTTGGCAGAAGTAAAGACGACTTAATGAAGCTTCAAACATTCACCTGCTAAGAAGCTTGGAACTTTGATTTTTTTTTTTTAAATTCACTGCTTGATATATTTTTATGATAATTACATCGATTATAAGCCAAGCAAAGTTTTGTGTGTGTACGAATCGCGATGAACAAAATTTAAGAAAATTCAGCAATAATTCTTAATTAGATTGAGAATTCTTTTTAAAAAACAAAAAGTTATTTTAAATTTTATTTTTATCTGATTTTTTTTATCTAAAGAGTTTTTTTTTTTTTACTATCCCCAAATTAGATTTTCTAATTTATTATAAGTACTGTAATCGTTAAAAAATGGACCAGATTGGATTTGAAATGAATCAATTTTCACATTCCTAATCGTTCCGAAAAACATATTTTTAACATTAAGCATGACTGTATTTGAAAATCTGTATTTGAATTGTATTTGAAAATAAAAGTTCACAAATGTTTTAAGAAATTGTTCAATAATCTCAAAATTGCTTAATATTGTGTAATATTTTTTTTAATATTGCGAAATATTTTTTAATGTTTTGGAATAATTTTTAATATTATGAAATATTGTTTCATAACATATAATAACTCCAAAAATTTGTTCAAAAAATCGGTTGTGCTAACTGGGGATAGAGGAATTTTGGTTTATAGTATCATTATCAAATTTATAGATTTCCGCCAGTTTTTGAACGAAATTCTTCCAAAGAATGTTCTTGTTCAAAGGAACTTGATAAATTAAAAATGCTAGATTGGTACAAATAAGATGTATAGTTTTGCCATTCAAAATAAACGCTTGTCAAGCTTGTCAAACAGTTTGCCGTTTGCCTACCTTAAGTTTCGGATGTATGTAAATGCAACACTTTAGAAACGTCATCCCTTGACACAAATACATTTGGTATATTTGTAAATACAACTGCTGTAGTACCTAATTTTGTGACTTCAACTATTGCAGTAGCTACTTTGTTAACTACAAATATTGTAGTTACTGTATTTGTAACTATAAATATTGCAGTAAATACTTGAGTAAAAACAAATACTGCAGAAACTACTTCTGTAACTACGACCAATGCAGTAATTACTTTTGTTACTACAAATGCTGCACTACAAATGTTACAAGCGTTCCATGTATCGTCCCAGCAAAAATAAGGCTTCCAAAATACTGTACGGATTCAGTAAATTATTCATTTTCATTGAATATAGTATTAAGATAGAGTAATGCTTGCTTCACGCTTGTGATCTTTATTTCTTAATCATCGTTCGCTAAAAACATATTCAATGAGTTCTCGACTTTACCCGACGCTCACATTTTCTTGCGTTTGAAGAGGGATGAAACCGTTATTCGAGAGAGCACGAGAAAGATTTGAGGAGACCACTTCAGGAGATTTTATGTGGAAACATTTCAGAGAAATACAATCTGACTGAAAGCGATCAGAAAGAGATAATTTTACCTCTGTTAAGGCAGCTGTTGTAAAGGATCACTGAAGCACCATAGATAGAAAAGTCTGTAAAAGGAAGTCATTTGAGAGCAAGATTCCGTGTCAAAAGGCTGATCTACACGGCAAATATTTGGTACTTATTAAAAAAAATTTGTGGAAGTCAAATCAAATGGGAGCCTTACCTCGATCAAAACGGCAATTAAAAAGATGTAACGTTGCCGAAGATTTGCTTTTCATCCAACAAATAGGCTCTACGTATATAGCTACTTATAATGGACCACATAATTTTTTTATAATTTTCAAAATTTCCCTTCTTTTTTTCTAAAAGATACCGAAATGGACATACATAAATTTTTGCGAACACTATAGCAATAGACCTTCTCTCCATTTCAAGTTGCACAGTCATTCACATTAAGCTGTTTTGCATTCTGTAAGGATTAAATTGAAAAAAAAATATTCAGATGGATTTAATTGAATTCAAATTAAATTGTACTTTAATTTAATCATAATTTCAAAACATAGAACGCTTTATAGATATTATAATCTAACTTTCGTGATAATATATCTACGTTCAAAGAATCTTTTGCTAATTATAAGATTTTAGAACAAAATTGTACTTCTTTATCGTTTTTGCACATTAATAAAAAAATTAGCTGCTCTTAACAATAACTTGAATCACATGAAGTTAAATTATTAAAACGTCCTTCTTTTTAAAGCGACACTGTGTCGATTTGGGGGTGGACCTCGTAAGTTTGTCCGTGGTTGGATGATCAGGATAACGTTGAGCTGGTACCCCTCCTCCATGCTTTCACTCCACACCACACCAGCAGCATGACGTATGGCTCAAAATGATTTAGAATACACCAGGACCACTTACACGCCGTTTCTTCTGTGGAACTGGGAGTCGGACCTGAAGTGATCCGTTTCTGAAACGAAATGATGGTCCTCGTTATCTCTCCGCGTAATAGAACTACGAGTTCCATCCCCAAATAAAACGAATGTTAATTTAAGATGGAATTTTAATATAACTAAATTAATTTTTAAAAAATTATTTGGACTTTTTTAATTAATTAAAAATTATCTCTATTTTAAGGTCTTCTTAAAAAATTGGAATCGTACAGTACGTCTAACACTTATTTATACTCATTGAAATCTCAAAGTAATAAATTTTCACTGATTCTTTTCAGGTTTAGAACAGTCTTTTCTCGCATTTCAAAAACTATTTCACGATATGTAATGTGATTCCTTTTGAAACAAGTAGTTAATTCTTTTGCTTTCGAAATACTTGTACTGATTATTATTTATAGATCTTGAAATATCACATTGAAATTAAAAAAATAGTAACGTATGTTCAAAAATCCCTAATTTTAAACACAGCAGCTTAGTTATTCAGTGAATTTCAAAATAATCTCTTTGACTCAATGACTAGGGTGGCTTTAAGGGAAAAAAATATTTTTGATTAAATCTGAAACAAAATAGATTTCAAAATAAAAGAATATTTACCTCGAAGAACTACCGAACACATTCTCAATAACAGTACGGAGTTGATTAAAATCTCCTTCTTAAATCGGTGCACTCACATTCCTTAAGAGAATGCGACGGTAATTTTCCGACAGGGGGTCTGACGGATGGGGGGGCAAGTAACATTTCTCAGATTTAGCTTCCAGATATCACATTATAATCAATTTTACATTTCAAAATTAATTAACTTTTAAAATAAAAATAACTAATGAAACACTGATTATAATAAGTAATAATTATAATAACTGGTGATGTATTGCATGCAATTTCCTTCTTTAATTTTTTGATATATATATATATATATATATATATATATATATATAATGTTTGTTTTTGTGTGTTTCACTCGTTCATCTGCTATCGTATTGCATATAGTATCGAATGTGCAAACGGCATTGGTGTCCGTCGGTAATTTTCTTAGCAAAAAAATAAAAATCTAGCGTAATATCATATTCACTTTCTTTTATTAAATGTGATGCAAATTATATGTTGAATAGTGCCCTGTGTGCATATATATATAAACTCCACCGACACCTAGCGTGTATATTTCACTCGACCAATCAAAAAGAGTAGGTGAAATATAACATTTAATTCACCTGCCATCTCATCGCTTATAGTGCTAAATGTAACGTAAACGCTGCCGGAGTCCATCGCACTGATTTCCTATCTCAAAGAAGAGGGGGGGGGGTGACTATCTGCAAAAACGGTGCTTTTTTCGCTTTCTCATTTCGTCGGCTTTTCTGCCAAAATGTGATGCAGATTAAGGGGCCAAATATCAGACAATTAAATTAAATTTCCGATTGCCTCTTATTTTAACACCCGCCGCTTCGATTTTTCAGTTGACCGACAAAAAATATTCGGCAAAATGTGGCGCTTTTCAGCTTGTCTTTTATTGCAAACTATGGGGATGAATATAGGACAATACCCTTTCATGTTTAACCATCAGTCGATCTATTTTGCAGAATCGATTCACGGGGAATTTTCTGAAAATGCATTCGCCAGCAGTCTCGTCGGCTATTTGTCAAACTTTGCCATTATGCCAACTTGAATCATTCCTCAGATACTTTGATTATTTATGAAAAAAAAATATTCTAAGATCGATGAAAATTTTTTATATTTGTTAATACCAAATTCGCTCCGCCTACTTTCCGAATCAACGATTTTTACAAACGAAATTCTAAACCTCCGCCTCTGCAGCATTATCGTTGAATGGGATTGCCCTCTAATCACGGTTTGCCAATGGAGAAGGCAATTCCATTGATACAAACGCGCCGTTTTTCATTGCAAAGAACGGCTTTTCAATATTTCTCCGGTGGATGGATATAACACCTCTCCAACCATTACTATTTTTAAATACATTTATTTTTTCTAATAGTAGTGGTAATTTGCATGATACATATTTATAATGATTAATAGTCTATGAGTTATTACTTATTAGAACAGAAATAGGGAAAAAAAGTTTCTTCCATAAATATACATTTTTTAAACATCAGGACGGAAGAGTTAATAATAGAGAAGTTTTAATTTGAGAAGGAAATAAAAAAAAACATAAAATGTTTGGCAGTCAATGAAGAATAGATTGAATTCGTTTTCTATGAATCGTGATGTACGAAATTTGAGAGAATTCTCGAAGCGGTGTGAAGGACGAAGGCAGAAAAGCACGCTTGCACCCACTGCAGCGTCTGTGGGATTATTTATCAGAACAGAACTGGTACAGAATGTTTCTTCTGTAAATTATATTATATTAATATAGAGAAATTAAATATAGAAAAGTTTTAATTTGAGAAGCAATTGAAATAAACGACACAAAATGTTTGGTGATGAATGAAGAATATATCGAATTCGTTTCCTTTGAATCGAAAATTCTTTAAGTGTATTGAAGCAAGTGAGGCAAAAATGCGCTCACATTGCCGCACCAGTTTAAGAAATTAATTATATTAATTATTTGCAAGAGAAAAGAAAAACATTCTTTGACACAATTTAATGAAAAAATTGATTTAAATTCCGCGGTATTAATTGCAAAAGTAAAAAAAGGCAGAAAAGATTCTTCCGGCAAGATAAAAACATGAATCCGTTTAATCAAAGTGATTCTTCAAAGCTCGTGCATCTTCAAACTTTGTATGTACTTGCAAAGTGAATGACATTACTTCTGGAGTCAGAAGATACACGAACCAGGCAAGTAAATATAATTTTGAGTTCTATGCTGTCTATCAGACTAGAATTTCATTAGTACGCTTCTACACTATAAAGGCATGCCTGTTGCATTAAATTATATGGTTTTCGTTCATGTAACAATTCTATGTTTAAAAATATTTATGGTAATCATGGACACCTTGTTTTATATAAGAAATTTAGCTGAAAGTGTTACTGCTAGAATAGCTGTTGAACTAGCTTTTTAGTTCAAAGTGATTCATGATTGAATACTGCTTTTTGAAGCAATAATTATCTTAAATTCAATTTTGTTACGCTCTTCCTTTGGAAGCAAAAGCCATATCAGGTAACGAAATATTGATAGAGCACTTCTCATATATAGTCATTTTAAAATAGTGGAATTAAATTAATTTAAAGTAAATGTGAAATCATTGGAATAAATATTTGAATGATATTGAGTTTATTCAAAAGACAGGCTTAGCGAATTAAATCCATAAAAAGAATTGAATGCATTTAATAATGATAAAATACTAACCTTTATTTTTAAAAAATACTTTCAAACATGGCAGCATAATGGTTTAGGTTTTAGAATCTCATGTGTTTCTATTTATTTTATAGCTATGCAACATTCGACAATATTTCTGTTCCTTGCGGGATTACGGAACCCCTCATCCTTAACAGAGAGATGCTTGGTCTTGCTTTAAATCTTAAACGTATAGAATCATATTCCTTAATATTCGTATGAATCATCGCAGTTTTTTATCACAAAAAACTGCAATTACTGAGAAAAGATCAGAAGAATAATGATAATATCACGTTCTAAAAATTTTTTCCAATAACGTTATTTTATTTATAAATAGTGGTAATTTTATCAAACCTTTTAGGTGATGATCAATTATTGCTTATTGGAAAAGATTTGGTACGGTAGGTTTATTCCAAAAACGTTATTAAATCAATAAGAAAATATATAGAGTAGTTGAATATAGAGTAGTCTTAATTTGAGAAGCAAAAAACAGATTAACACGTGCTATGCATGTTTCAATGTATTATGTCAGAACATCATTACTTGAAAGGCCAAGCCCATGTTCCTGCAAGTTAAATTATATTTTTATTCATTTTAATGGTTTCATTGAATGAATCACTTTTTGTACTCCGAACGATCCCCAAAACTTGGTGTCGATATTATTGTTTAAAAAAAACATCATATTGGCAATTTATTTCATTTTATATAATCACGTGCTCAAAATGACATTTTTCTAGATTTTACTTGCTGTAGTCATTCACTTATTTTTTTAGCTTTTGTAATTGCAATGGCAAAGCGTTATTTAAAGCTGATTTTTTGAGTTCCTCGTGCGGATATTAATTTTTATTTTTCGCCAGCAGATTTTTATTGACGCCACAAACCGCATTCCCTAAATAACATCATGTTCCGACATGATAAAAAAAAAGAAGAAAAAGCCAGTTAAAATGTTTTGAGCTTCATGAAGTATATATCAAATACGTTTCATATTATTGTATCTGAATTTAAAATTATGACTTTGATTACAATTCCTTTTTTGAAGCTTCGTTATAAAAATCGCTATTTGAATCTTTCGAAATTATTTGCAAAAATAAATAAACACACTTCCAACATTGTAAACATAACAATAAGTTTAGTCAATGTCACTCTTCAATGTTCATGTATGAATCAACAGTATAATGGTATTACTTAATACTTTTAGTATTAAATGCAGAAAGCAAGTGTCTTAATCGTAAAGATGCGAATCTCTCTCTCTCTCTCTCTCTCTCTCTCTCTCTCTCTATCTATCTATCTATATCTATATCTATCTATCTATCTATCTATCTATCTATCTATCTATCTATCTAT
>JAOUZG010049421.1:0-17169 GCA_026289955.1 Argiope argentata
TGATGCAGCCAACTTCACAGCCAATATTTATACTATAAAATCTATTCACATGGAAGAATCATCAGTGCCAGCTGCTGAAAATTATTTTATATCGTGAAAACATGCACATATTTTTGATAAACATTTTTTAAGGAAATGTTAATTTTTTTAAAAAATAATAATTTTAAAAAAATATGTGCTTTAATTTAAACCATATTTATTTTTTAAACTAACCTTTTATGGTGGTTCAGTTTTTTAGAACAATCTGCATTATTCAAAATATTACATAATGGCTGTAATCTTTAAATCTTGCAAATGTTTTACAAAACATTGCAATTGTTAATGATCTATTACTAAATTTTTCCATCCACTGATATTAGCAAGAAATGTATGATATTAGAAAGGTTTATTTCGAAAATAAACTTGAAAGAAGGTAAATAAGAACGTTCTATATTTTAAACGTCTTACAAGCAACTGCAGTTTGATTGGTTTTCTTGGTGCACTTTTTTAGAAGTTCCTCTCTATTTCGTACCATTAATAGGTAAATGGATGCAATATCCAATCTTCTATATTATATTTGGCCTATTGCATCTATTTCTTCGTTCCACAATGCTTATTCTTTCCTGATTTTTCTGTTAAATGAAAGATAGCAAAATTATTTCATATAATTTAAAACTAACCAACCACAAATATTTAAAAAAAAACTTATTGCTTAATTGCTATTTTTTTATTCATTTATTCTTTTTTAAAGCAGATATATTTAAATAATTTATAGAAATCCTATACCAGAAATACAATTTTTTTACACTGAAGCAAATAAAAAATAAATAAACGAAGTGTATGATGCATGCAAATTCAGAAGTTGTTTATTTGACGTTGAAATCATCGCAATGGAGGAAAAGCTGCAGATTATGTTTCTCTGCATCGCAGTTCAATGCTAATAACAACTCATCCCTTCCCAGCCGGCTTTCTGGAACAGAGGTAGCGGGTCTGCCTCGTGTTCTGCGAAACCCGGGATCGAGTCCCGATTCTGGCATGGTTGTTCTTCTGTGTTCTATCTGTGAGATGTGTGAATGTGACCCCTGGAAAAAGGGGCTGTGCAAGCGTGTGGGTGTGTGTTTCATCCTCATACGAGCTAGTCTCAGACTTCTGCCCTGAGGTGCCCTCAGAAGCTACTGTACCCATCTTTCTGTGGTAAAAAGGGGACACGAGATCATCATCAATTCACTAATCACCACATTTTTTAAATTATCGATAATTTATGAATTTTGAATAGAAGAAAATCTTCTAAATTCTATTCCAATTACATTAACAATTTTTAATACAGCGTATATTAAAAAATTAAATTTATAAACACCCCCCCCGTAAACCTCAGTACAATTTGGATGCACTAAAATGAATAAATCCAAAGTCATCTCGCCCATGTAGTCTTCGGCGCATATATACCAAAATGGTTTGAATCTAGTTATCTAAACCAAAATGTTGAAATCAATATTAGTAGTTCCAATTATGGAAAATATATCTTCCATCTCATTAGTTAGAAAAACTAGTTTTCTTTGATTCCTTCCAAAGGAATATGATTATTCAAACAACAATTTAATACGTTTTTCGTTATTTGAAGTTCTTACATGTGAATTGAAATCTGAGATTATATTTTTTATTGTGTCTAAATTATGAATTTCAAAAATTCAGCGTAAGAGAAGAGAACATTTGAATTGAAAATTCATGCAATTCAATTTTTCAGATGAAATGTTTGCAGGAGCTTATATAGTATTAATATCAACAAAAAACACCTTTGAAATATACGAATTTAAACGTATCTAATATATTTCAGTTTTCACAAGCTAAAAATCAAATAAAAGTTTTTCAAAAATTTGAGATGCTCATGCAGATAACAAAATTTTATTCTTGACCTACGGATTAAATCTTTTATTTTTCGCCTAGAGATTTTTGTTGAAGTCAAACACTTCATAACAGTAACAAAATCATGTTCTGACATGATAATATAGATATGAGTATATAAAATTTATTTTAAAAACATATGTATTTTTATTAAAATTATAAAAATAAGAAACTATTATTTATTTAAAATATATAAAAACTAAATGATATTATATTACGAATATATCCTATTTCAAGATTTTTTATATCTGGATTATTATTTAATCTTCATGTTTGATAGAATTACTCGTTGTTAATAAAGAAAGAAATTTAAAAATGCATATTATTTAGCTTCAAAATCTACGAATCTTTTAAATCAGTTGCAAAAAATTAATTTCCAAAGACACTGCACGTTTAAAAAATGACAGTTGGTCAAATTCGAGAAATTACACTATCATGCCACGCATTTTTCGTATCAAGATTAAGATGACAGATCCAGCGAGATACGTAATCGAACTCTTCTTTTCGGTTTTCCACGTTCTTCTATACGCTTGAAATGCTCTTGTTCAGGTATAAATAAAAGTATCGCTTTTTTTACTCCATCAGTCCAAATAATTCGGATAGACATGATTCATATAACTATACATATATACACACACACACAACAATTTTATATATAATAATCCTGAGTATGTAAATAAAATGTAATCATTTTTAGAAGTGTCTTTAAGAATTAAGAGATTTTAGGAAGAAATGAACAATGCAAAATTTCAACTTTCTATTTTATTAAAAACTCTATTGCAGAGAAATGTGTTATGCAACAATTAACTTGATTACAGAATTTCAAAGCTGGAATTCTTTCTGCGTATCTTCAATTAAAATTATCCAAGTTAATGTTTTTCCTTCATGTGACGAGAGAGACGCCGTTCTGTTTGGTAGGACCACGAACAGATATTGCATTTGTTGGGATTCGAATCAGAATGCCTCAACATGTGCCTTTTGAGATTGGCACTACAACTGCAGTTCTCATTGCACACTTTACATCGATGAGGGTTCTGCTCTTTGTGTAAATTCATGTGATGAGAAAGGCTAGATTTAGTTTTAAATTTCAGAGAACATTCAGTACACTTGTAATGTCTCTCATTCGAATGAGTCTCCATGTGAGGTTCAAAATATTTTTTAGTTGAGAAATTCTTGTTGCACAATATACACCTGAATGGATTCTTTTTATTATGTAAGTTCTTGTGATTTTCAAGATCCTTGTAAAATTTATAAGCTGCAGGGCATAAACTGCATTTATAGCGTTTTTCTTTCGAATGCTTGTTTAAGTGGATCTGTAACTCTGATTTAGATTTGCAGAGTTTATTACACATGTTGCATCGATGAGGATTATTCGCATTGTGGGCGTTCTTATGGAGTTGAAGGTTTTTTTTACTCTTGTACATTCGAGGGCAAATGTCACACTTGAACGGTTTTTCTTCTCGATCGATTGGTTGGCTCTCATAGATTCTGTGTTCAGTTACAGACATTTTATCGCCATCTATATTTTCAATCGAACTAGCAGCTGAGAACTGGTTTGAAATATGACCTGGAAAGGTTGGAGTTTGCTTATTCTTCACTTCGTACCCCTTGTCGAAAGGATGCAAGCATATAGCACACACGTATAGCAACTTCGGCGAAAAAACAGGACAAAACGTTTTCAATAGACTTTCTTCTTCAGTTCTTTTATTCTTGCAAGCATCACAAATGTATTTCATGCTTTCATCCATACACAGACTTTAAATTTCGAGTTTCCTTTATTCCAGCTTGAGAAAGGACTTTGATGTATTTTAAAGAGAATGCTTTAATCTTTAAAAAAAGTTGTTTGACACAAATCGGTTATGCCTGAAAATAATAACGTAAATTATATTTTTAGTATTCCTTACAAATAAATCTATTATATTAATAATATTAATTTTGGAAATACGAAATGATTCTGGAAAATTCCGTTAGAATGATTTAAGGAAAAATTTTAATTAATA
Organism: Argiope argentata; assembly: GCA_026289955.1. Lineage (NCBI taxonomy): Eukaryota > Metazoa > Arthropoda > Arachnida > Araneae > Araneidae > Argiope > Argiope argentata. The sequence goes on from JAOUZG010049421.1 coordinate 3,882, forward strand.
AAAAAATATTTAAAATTGCTGCTAATAAATCAATACAAGAACCAGCGGGGTTCCCATTTTGTTTAGTTTCGAGAAAATTCTATTTTAGGAGAAGAAAGTCGATCTCCTACAGTTCTATCATATTTTTATTTTTTCACCTTTTTCATTTTCTATAATTTTTAAATTTTTGTAGGGAGCTAAAGACTGGAACAGTTTTTTGCAAAATAATAGCTTTTTTGTATAACTGATTAAATTTTAAAATTAATGTGACGGTGTTAAACATGAACATTAATGAAATATTACTCACTGCTATTAAAACTAGCAACTTTAACACTACAACTATACTTTTTTGTATTTTTTTTCAGATTAATTTCTGTTGTACAGCGCCATCTATCAATGTGTTTTAGCGAAATCTGTTTCACCATGTCTTTAATACTATAGTAAACAAATTTGGAGCCTTTACATTGAATAGTTCGCTGCATAGAGGGCTTAGAGTTGGAGGTGTTTTATTGTTGATCACATACAAGGTTCTAATAGTAATCCTCTATACAAGGTGATTACATACACATGCGTAAAACTTCTTTTAAACTAGCAACTTTAACATTACAACTATACTCTTTTAAATAATTACTTTATATAAAAAATAATCTGTTGAGAGAATAGGCTTGGAATTTTAGATGAAAAACCTTTTGGAATTTTACATTTCTTTGAAAAAAAACATTTATCCGATATACAAGAAATGCATACTGTTTAAACTTCTTAATCATAAATATAACAGCAATGAGCATAAGAAATAACATAAACTTAGGTAACGGCTCTGACATCAAATTAATTTTCAATTATCTACATACTACATGTCAAAATTGTAAAAAAATCACCCCTTGTATTGATATTTATAAGTACAAAACCTAATTCTCTGCGCCAACCTAGTTCAAGTACTCCGCTGTTTTAAATACATTAAATACAGACGTTAGATATTATCGTATTAGTTATACGCAGATATAGCATCGATTAAATTAGAAAAATGACCTTTGTTATTTTATTATATGTTTGTACCATATCATAACAATATTTCTTGAAAAAAATTGTATTATTATAAGTCCATCTTCTCAAGCACTAAATTAAGAAGGTGGATAAAAAGGAGCAAATAATTTCACACAGAACGAGCAAGTACCTTCGATCTTGGTCTGATGCGCAATTATATGACTTCATCCAATGTTCTGTCATTGAGCACAATCTAATTTTCTAAGCCACCCAAATTCAAGTACTAAGGAGTTTTGGAAGTATTTAATTAAGAATCTTTCTAATAAATGCGTTCTAAATAAAGAAGGTGAATAAAAATGAGCAAATATTTTCATACAAAATGTGAATGTTTCTTTCATCCTGGTCTGATAGGCAAATGTATGCCTACATTTAATGTTCAGAAAATAATTTCATAGAATTCAATTTTTATTTCTCTTTAGAAGCCTTTAAAGATAGCTAGTTTGTCGGATTATTCTTTAAATTCAATTTAATTTAAATAGCTTAACCTTGACTTCCTGCCCACGATTCCATCAAATAATCGGTGATCAAAGCTAGTTTATTTTATTTGTTTTACATACTTCTTTTATTGCGTGCATATGCTCTTTAAATAAAGTACCATCAGATTAGACACACTTTCTATTAAAGACATTAATGAATGATTTATGAAAATTAATTATTTTATGGCATGTTAATTTGATTTTCCCATTCGTTTTGAAAGTTACAATAACATTTGAAGCAAAGCATTTCTTCTTTAGTTTCCACCACTAGAAAATTACTTTATTAATTATTAAACTGTAATAAAATATTTAATGAAATCAGATAGAACTGCAGGGGAAAATTATTAAATGTTCTTGAAAATTAGTAAAAAAAATTAAAAATTGGTCGAAAATTAGGAAAACTTTTTATTTCAAAGAAATGAGACAGAATGATGTGCAACACATATTTTTAAGCCTTCTTCAATATTCGTATCAAAGCTTCAGACCATTATTTTTGATCTATCAGGTATTTTATTATAACTGATTTTAAAAAGAAATTGAATCAAGTATCGTAGATCATTTTGTTTTTCTTTAACCGGAGTGTCAAAGGAATCTTTTATTCTCACTGTCACAAGAACGAGCACGTGAAATACTTAAACTCTACATCGTTACGTTACGCCCACCGATTGATTGGAATCAGCACGTTTTGCAGGGGTCATTGTTGACTTCGTTTTCATTCTGTTGGGAAAAGAAATGCGATTGCAAAATCATTTTGAAATTTAAATCGTATTACGCTTCTAAACACCAACTTTTAAAATACCTTTACCGCTAAGAATGTACATTTTTTAAAAATTCAGTTTTTTTTCTTGGCTTTGATTTTAAACTTGTTAGATGCTACAGATAGAACTTAAATGTCAAATGTTTTGAAAATATTTGAAGCACTCAATCGACGAAGTATTTTGGAATTCTTCGAATTATTTACTTTATGCCACTTTACAGCTTTATTTTGGTTGTTAATTTCAATTCATTGCAGATTCAAATGCTTTTAATACCAAAATCCGAATAAGCTAGACTTTAAAGAAATTTTAAAATGAAACTCTTTCCGAGTTATAGCGCATCTTAATTCCTAATGTTGCAAGTATTTCCTATGGTGATGAAAAAATTATGCAAAACAGGACAACATTTAGTTGGATGAAAGATTCAGTTGTGCGCGAAAAAGATTCGGCAAATCAGCAATAGATTATTTTTTATCGATTCAAACATTTTCTTACTTTCTGGAATTTATTTAAAATCATTTATATAAATAAAGGAATCATATTTAAAAAAACTAGGAATCCTTTCTATAGATTTTTTCTTATTCGATAAATGTTGAATTTTTTTGCAAAATTCTCAGCTTAATATTGATAGCGGTGGAGATCTCTCCTTACATAGCAGTAAATAAGTACATTATAAACTGTTCGTTTATTTTCTCTAACATTGAGGGTTTAATTCGTTTAATAAGCAAAATAACACTTTGTGATTTTTAAGGAAATATTATATTTTATAACGAAATTTAGTCCACATACACATGGTGCCCATTCCACTCTGTAATCGTAGGAAGTATTTTTTTCTAAACTTCCAGCATTAAATACGATATATTTAATTGGCAAATATTATCAGTGGTTCCGTAAACAACGTAGAATATGTATTTTGATATTTGAAATTTTATATTCAAAATATTTCAGCACAGTTTTGATAGCAAAGCTATTAATAGCATTTTGTATATTCAACTTGAAGAATGTAATAAAATGAATTAAAATTTATTATACTCAAAAGAATGTTTCAACTTTCGAATAAGTGAGAACAAAAGCAAAACAATAAAAATATTAAATCTCACCTGTCGCTTTCAATGATTAAAAAGCGAATATGTTCATCAGAAATTCGTTAATGATTTAAAAACTATGGATGTATCACTCAACAATCTATAATTAAATTGGTGCAGATTTATACTCTTAAAATGGTTTAAAAATAAAATCAAGTTCAAGATTTGTTGTTAATATCTTAACTTGAGCTTATGATAGCTGAAACGATTGTTTGATTGGTTTTTAGAGTGTTTGCTTTGATCAAATTATTCATCAGTATCCACTTGATTTATTAAAAAAAAATTTCAAATTATTCCTTTAGAAAAATTCTAAATGAAGAAAAATGACTCAAAGTTAATTAATTTGAAAGAATTTTATAATAATGTATGTGACTTTTTTTTATTTGCTTCTTAATGTAGGACAAAAATATACTTAAAATTGATTTGAAGGCATTTTATTCTCGTCTTAAAGGTGTTTCCAAATTTCCTATTTTATGCTGAATATGAAAGATAATATGAACATAGATCAAGACAATTCATCTCTTTATCTGTATAGAGTAGATGAAAAATTCTTTTATATCTCGAATGGAAGTACTTCAGTTCCGAAGTGGGTTCGAGTAATGAAGATGTTCCTATTGTAAAAACAGAAAGAATATAGGAACTTTTGCACTTTTGTGATTCATGGAATTTTCAGAAATTATATCTGTTTCAATTTATTTCTTTTATTTTAAATAAGGATTGATGTATTCGAATTTTATCTATGTGAATAAACATAGATTTAAAGCTGCGTCTGGTAGGGTAATAAAATAGTTGATTTTTCGTGGATTTTAGAGTGTCCTGCGATCCCATTAAATTTGGTCTTAATTATGCTGCTTTACTGCATTCTTTTGACTAAATGTCAGTTAATCAATGCATTTTTCTGGCTTTAAGTGGCAATGATAATTGGAGTTATGATTATAAGGCCTTCTACGGAGAAATTGCTACAAATTGAAATTTATTGCGCAATTGTATTTCACATTTTTTCGTAGAATTGTTAAGTTCTTATTTTTTCTGTCAAGTTCCATTTATGGAGAAAATTATTTAGTGCTTACGCATGTTTTCCATTTGTTAACAGCATTACAGCTAATTTTTTGAAATAATTCCTAAAATTTTAAACGATATAATCCTGTCCGAATGTATTCCGTTATGAGATATTCTAAGAAGTATCTTCTGCACTGAAATATTAACCGCTTAACCGCTTAGCACGTATGCTGTGTATGCTTCGATTTATTGAATTATGATAGCTGTAAGCTAAACATAAACCATTCATAGTGACTATAGTTCAATATGAAAATTACTTTCAATACATAGATAAGTGAAGTACTCAATGTATTTACATCTGAAACAAAATTAGAAAATATTCCTAAAATAGAAAGTGCCACCTTATTAGATAGTAAAAAATACCAGTTCAGTGGTTAAGTTACGATGCATCCAAATGCATCGATATTATGTTCAAAGTATGGAGTTGATTCGTGAGGTGTTCAACCAGAAAGGCCTCAACAAAGGAGCAAAGATCATGACATGGAACAACTTTTACCCCTTATCATATGATAAACCTTTAAATCAATTATTTTCTCCTGTTTGACAAAATTCTTATGATATCCCAGAATTTGTATATTTAATATTGACGACAGAAATGACATTTTTTCTCGTGATTTATGTTAATATTACCATTTCAAATTTGCTAATTATACTTAATTTTAGGAAAATTTTAATACTTTTGGAGTGGAAAGAAATTTGAATATACAAGATTAAATATAGTCTTTGTAGCCACTAACACAAAAGAATAGAAAGTGCGTCCATACTAAACAGAAGATATTATTTCATTCAGGGACTATGTAAAAAATTATGATAAAAATCTGACAAACGATTATTAATATCGGAAAATGTATTTTTGTTTTAGACATGCTTTCCTATAGACTGAAAACAGACTTTTGTGCACAATTGTGACTGTAGTCAGAAAATACCCCCCTCCCTATTTCATATGTTTTCTTTCGTTTTTCAGATATTGATTTTACGTTCTGTAAATGTACAGAATGTATAGTCTACTTATTTATAAATTTGGTTTTAAATTTCAAAATTTAGGAATTAAATACATGTGCCGAATTTTTTTCTATCTCTTTTCGTTTTAGAGTTCACAAAACTTAAATTCAGACAACCGGGCTTAAAAGAATAGAAAGTGTCCACGGAATAGATTTCATTCATTCTTTGATAGTTAACTATAAGGTGTTGCAACCGCCATATAAGAAAATTTCATCTGTCTGGTTTAAAGCGTTTTTGAATTTTGTCACAGACTGACCGACCGACATAGTACCAAAAAATATGTTTTGAGCTTTTAAAATTCTATAAAGGAAATACTTGTCAAAACCTCGTATTTGAATTTCTTTTTATTCCAACACCTTCACCGAACTTGGTAATTGAGAAACTAAAAGAAATGTCATAATATTATTTGTAAAAAAATGTCTTTCAAAAAACTATTTTAAATAAAAAATAATAATAATTTTATGTTGAAAGAAAATTTTATTACCTCTCCAATCAATCCCTTCTGGGAAACAACACGAAAGCAGAATGAGATGCTTCCGACATGGTGGTCGCTACACTAGAGGGTACACTATTAGGTGAGGGTAGACTCATTCCATCGATGATGGGGCGTGCTTCCTCCGGGAAGGCTTATACCGTGACCAGTGATGACCCTTAAGATTTAACCACAGTTATGGCCAGCGATGCTGCTACGGCTGTCTGGTAATTCAGTTTTATCTTAAATCCGACGGCGAGGTGCAGAGGCTGGTGTGACTCACCTCACTAAATAACCAATGTGTGTGTGTGTGTGTCATGTAACATATAGCATCAGTTCAATTTGTTTGAAAATTATTTGAACTCGTTTGCCACAATCGCATTTAAATGGTGATTCAAAAAAAAATCAGTCGTAAGGTTCAGCTGACAACCTAAGAATGTTAAGATCTCAAAATATAGACAAATGGGAGAGGATTTTTTTAAAATATTTCTTTCATGATCATATTACTAAGACTTCAAAACTGTAAATCTTTTCAGCCATTTGGCATACATATATTTATAAGGGATTCACTTCGATTTCAAATTAAAAACATTCTGAAAATGGGAAATAGAGTATTTGTTTCTTAATTTGAGGTATAAAGAGCTTAAATGAGGGATGTACGCATATTTCAGCAACAGCTTCATTAACATCGAAAATATCACAACCGAAGAGAGGACGCGGATTTTTCTTTTAACTAGTATAGAATTTGAATCAAGAATACAGTTTCTGCTTCTCACAATTAACCAATACATCTTATTAATTGGTTGGTCATTCATTTTCAAAAGCCCGAAATTCTTGAAAAAATCCATTAAAATTATATCTTCATTTCCTTGAGGTAAATAATTATGGGGACCATCACTAAGTAGGTATTCCATTCTAGTAGGATCTCAACGCATTTCTAATGTAATTAAATGAATTAATCCTAGTTAACCTAACCCATAAATGTTCAGATTCATATATATCTAAACACATAAAACATGTCAAAACAATTAATTAACAAAGGATAATGTGAAAATAAAGGAAACAATGTAAATATTTCTAACTATGACACGGATTTTATTCATCGCATTTGTATAAAATCTTCACTTTTTTTAATTCCTTCAATAGAAACATGTAATGAATTATGAATAGCTACTAAATCAAAACACATCCTACAAAAAAAAATCAAGTAATGTGTCATATCAATCTTTCGTTCTTTGAAATATTTTAATGTAAAATGAAACCTCAAAGCATTTTTTTTTGTGTTCACAAATAATAAGTACCCAAAACCCAACTTAAAACGAGAAATCACTTAATTAAATTAAATTTAATTTTTGAGACAAAATATTTGAAGAAAGTAAAATCATTTTAATATCATGAAAAAATACTTAGCCGTATTCAATTTTAATCAATACTGAATACACTTCAATCTAAAGAAGAATAAAAATAAAACTGTCTTTTTTTCAGAGATTGCTTTTAAATCATTCGAAAGATATATATATATATTCCTTGATATATATATTCGAAATATATATATATACGAAAAAGATATTTTAGTGGCAATTTAAAATAAATCGAAGTTATAATCCTCAAGCAAACAAGCAATAAATTTATAAAAGCAGGAAATTATCAGTCCGATTCTGAATGAAATGTAACAAAACAAATTGTCAATATTTTTTATTATCTGACTTAATCCTTTAAAGTTTTCAGTCATTTAATTTTAATTTAACTGGAATATTTTTAATGTTGGCAGAAAATTTTATACATTTTTTTTAAATACTTTCTTTCTGCCTGATGCATTTTTTTCAATTTTCAGCGTTAAATATGAAGGTGAGATCTTATATTTATTTATTTTTGAAATAATAACTAACTTCTTTACTATTTGGTAATTTCTTAATACTTTTAAACTTTTGTTAATTTATTTTAATGTGTATCTTTGAAAAATTTTCAATATGTAAAAAAAAATATCATTCAAATTGTACTGCATAATATTAATTATTTTAAAAACGTTCAAAACTTAGATTTTTTTTAATATTCTTGTATTTTAATTCCATTGCCTTATTATTATAAATATAAAAGATAAGCTTTATTTATTATTTCTAAAAAAATAATAACAAATTTCTGTATAATTAAGAAAATTTTAATTATTAAAAAAATCATTAATTTATTTGGTACATTTAATTTTTTTTTATTTTGTACTATTTTATTATTGTTAATTTATTTTATATATTTCAAAATTTTAAATATGCTAAAAAATATAATTCAAATTTATTGTAATATATTAAATATTTAGAAAATTCTTTAAATAGAAATATTCATAAAATTCTTGAATTTTGGCGCTTTTCTCTCAGGACATCATACATTTTTCACTCTGGTTGTCAGTCTGAAACCCTTCTGACTTCAGGACGCTTACCTCAGAAAACTGGGTTCAAACGTGACAATGCTCAGTGTTTAGAGTTTGTCTCGACAATTCTGGTATCTCGTAAATAAAATTAATCCCACTACGGAATCATCATTTAAAATTTTGGAGGGTTTTTTATTTTTTATTTATTTTTTTTTTTTTTTGTCTTTGAAGCTTTAAATTTCTCAATAAGAACAAAGAAAAATATTAATTATTTGAATATTCAGCGGAAATTTTTTAGAGCATTCTTCACTTACTATAAGGTGATTTTCAGGAAATTCCCAGCTCAAGATTATGTGTAATTATTTCTTTTACAATGAAATATCTAATCGCAATGTGATTACATTTTCTCTTTGGCGATACACTGATTCTTATGAATTAAATTTAAAAATTTAATATTAAAGTTTAACCAGATTTAGTTAGTTTAGAATAATTTTCGTAAAAAAATTATTAATAATTAAAAATATTATCTATATATTCTCGATTTTCCTTCGCAACTTTTCAACAGCAACTAGTTTTTAATGTTTTCGTAAAACTTCTGTATTTTTTATATAAATATTTTTTTCAATTCTCATATCATATTTCATTTTTAAAAAAATCAATTCAATTAAAATATTGGATTAATTTCTGTATAACTGGAATATATAGAATAATATAGTAATTTTATTCTTATTTACAGCTACAATCGAATATAGGAATGCTGACTGTTTTGATATTTTGAAATATTTCTTCTCTCATTCACCGAAAGAGTTTCATCCCTTTCATTTCAATTATTTGGAAAGCTGAAAATGGAGAAAGACCCGACATACCTTTGTGACAGTTGCAAAGAAAATGCAGATGAAAGTGAAAATGTATCAAAAAATTATCGCTGGATCGTTTCAATAAAATCCGTATTCCAGTGCGCTAAATGTTCAAGGTACTTCAACATAGGGTTGAGCGTTACAGATAAGATATCTTTGCTCGATTCATCGAAAAATTCAGTAAAAGAATCAGTTGCTGAGCAGTGTGTATTCCGAAGAGGATTCCAGAAAAGATCATAAAATCGAAGAATGCAAGCCAACTGGTTCAAATCGAAAATCATACATTTGTGATAGTAAATCAAACCTTTTCTCAGCTGCTAGTTCGAGCAAAAATATAGATGGCGACAAAACGTCTGGAACTGAACTCAGAATCCAAGAAAGCGAGCCAATATAATCACAGGAAAAACCGTACAAATGTGACGTTTGCCTTCGAACCTATTAAGACTAAACTAAGCCTTCAGAGACATAAGAACGTACACAATGAGAATAATCCTTTTAGATGAAAGGAGTGTCATAAGCAATGCGCATCTAAAGCAATTCTCAACGAACACTTAAACAAACATTCCGATGAAAGACGTTTCATATGCAGTTTATGCAATGCAGCCTTCAAATTTAGCAGAAATCTTCGATCCCACATGAGTCTCACATGTCGAGTCATTCGATTGAAAGGCCTTACGAACGTAAAATATGCAATTCAACTTATAAAACCAGATCTAGTCTTATCATGCATGAGAACGTACACAAAGAGAAGAATCCTTATAGATGCAAAGTGTGTAATAAGAACTACAGTTCTTCAACCCATTTGAAAAGGCGCATAAGAAGTCATTCCGTCGCAAGGCCACATAAGTGCAATATTTGTTCTTTTTCCTGCAAATCAAAATATCATCTCATTTTTCACAACAATAAGAAACATCAAATGGATCATTTGAAAGGAAAAGAGAATGAAGCGAAAACTGCTTTAATCTGTTTCTTATGATCATTTCTCTGCTATAGTTTCAAGTTAATGCTATCCTTGGAAGAGAATTTTAATTGCTAAGCATAATACGTCTTGAGTTTTTGACAAAAGTGATGATGCTTCCTAAAATCAACTGAGACATCAAAGAAAGAAACTCATAAATTATATAAGCTCATTATAAATTTATGTGTTAAGCCCTCACACATGACTGTACTTATATAACTTAATAAGCAGCTGTTATCAAATTGTACTGAATTCTTTCCTCGAATTATTTGTGAAAAATATTTGTCTATATCAAAAGTGATAAAAAGTAATAATGAAATTTTTACAGATTAGTCTAATGGTTGCCTTTTTTACAGTTCTAATAAAGCAATTAATAGACAAGCATTATTAACATCATTTTCCCGTATTTCCTACCTTCTATTGTGTTCTATTAATACAAAGAATTTTAAGGACATACCTTTATGTAATTTTTGTAGTTTGACACTCATTTCTAAAAATTATAAAAAACTTTAGTTTTAAAACAAATTATATGCTCCAAACTTATTTAAAATTTTTATTCTTAACAAACGGGTAACATGTAGATTTAAAATGTATATAAGAATCGGATCTAGTTTTGAAATCCTTTTTTTTTTTTTTTGAAAACTGTAAACCATATTTTTGGATCTATGCTTTCTTCGCTCAAGGTTGTTCCTACACGTATTTTAAATGAAAAGCAAATTCATTGACTTTTGCTGTCCATTCGCACTTGGACATATTTGTAAAAATAAATATTACATTCATTTTTATTTCATGAATATCTTATCTCTGTCATTTTGTACAAAATGAGAAATAAAAATTCCATTCCTCTACAAAATGTTGTTAAATCTTTTTCTAGTATTTTATTTTATGAATGATTCTTCGAACTCATTTGAATGCAAGAAAGGGTGACATCAAAGTCTTTATGCTTTCTTAATCGTGTCTTTTATAATTTTGAAATAACAAGGGCAAAATCACATATTATTAATGTGGTGCCAATTACAAAAACCTGTACATTAAATTTGATAAAATAAACTATTAAGCATCACGTATAATTTTAAAGCTAAAGCCATTTTAAAGGTTAAATAATTAATTACCGATTCATATGAATGTTTAACCTCTATTCAGAGATGACATTTATGATTAGAATAATATCAATTCTTCACGGAAACTTTAACTCCTTATGAATTCTATGAAGAGGATGAATCATTTTTTTTCTTTTTTATTTTGTCCTTTTACTTTTATGAACAGCAAATCATTTATATTCATTCGGATTATCCATCCTGATATTGCAAATCGAATTTTCAAACTGCAATCTGTGTACAAAATCTGTTTAATATCAGATTATTTCATAAGAAATCATATTATGTGCCAACTAGAGTTAGTTTTCCATTTATAAAAATAACTATTCGTTTATTTCAAAAAGTTAGGAAAGTCCTTTTTGACAGTTAATAGCAGTGAATTAAAATTAACAGGTTCATGAATATGCAAATAATTGGATATATTCATACTAAATATTGAAATACAGAAGTATACTTTTATCACAATAATATTATAAATAAAAAACCTTAAAAATTTAATCAACCCACGTTCGATAAATAATATATATATTAAAATATGCATAATCCAAATAATTCTTTTAAAGAGGCATAATGTTTAAGAATTTTGAAAAATGAGAAAAATGTATTGTATTTAAATAGTATTGGGAATCTTATGCATATTGATGTCTTTCTTTTAATGAGTTTTAAGAACTGAAAGATGTAGAAAATTCAATTTTTAAAAAATCGGAAAAACTCTCCGTTTTATCGGTCCCAATCGTTTAGCATGTTTGTTTCGCGAATCCGTACGAAATAATAATTATTTAGAAAGCAATGATACTGAATTTTCAGATTTTTTTAGGCGAGAAAATTGTGTTTCCAGACATTTCTCGAAAAATAAGACATTATATAACATCAAAGCTTTGAGTGTGCCTTAACACAATTTTTAATTTTATTTTTACAGAAATGAATGTAAACATGATGCTCCATAAGCGCACAAGACCTAGAAAGTTTAGATCTAGACCGTAATGAAAGCAAGAAGAGGCAGTTTTGAGTGACAGTAATGAAAAAAGTGTTACACTTTTAGGTCGCTATCTAGTGTCGATTTAAAAAGTAAATTAAACTAATCTTCAATTAATTAGAATTTTGATTAGAGAAGAGGACTTTTCTATTCTACAAAATATGCATCTTCCTATTATAGGAGGTACAGATCAAAAGAGAGCCAACATACACAATGCATAATCACCCTTATTGTCGGCATAAATATAGATTTGTCTTTTTATTCTTTGTCCAGAATATTATTTGTATTTTCTTTTTCTTTCTGTATGTCTCTCCGTATTTTTGAAGGATGAAGTAAAATTTGTTGAAAAAACCCTCGTGTCTCAAAGTTGATGTTCTATATCAAACACTGACTCCATTTCTGAGCCCGGCAAAAGGCTTATATCTTATTTTGAAAATTAAGTTATGTGCGTGGTTTTCAAGTGAATAGTGATTAAAAAAAGTGGAAATAGGGAATCAAATGCTCATTAATTGGCGTTTCGATTGAAATTAACGAACCAAACAAAGGAGGGGTGTTATGTGGGAACTAATCTGCATCTCAACAAATGCATGCATTTCCTGGAATTCATATTCTTCTTCTCTCTCTTCTTCCAGAATACGTTCTGTCTCAGCTCCCATGTTCTTCAGATAAAAGGTTTTACTTCTTTGTACCTGATCTGTTCCGAAATCTGTAAGTTAGACCCTTTATTAATTGATGTGGGTCCTCTGTGCATGTGAAGGTTTACTATGACATCAAACCATCCCCGTTCTTACTCAACTTACAGTACCGTGAATTTCAGTGAATCCTGTGAACACCAACGGAACTGAGATGAAATTCTGTCATCCGCAAGTTTCATCTTTTTGCTATCTACCACTAGAAAATAGTAAAGTCTTTTATACATCTAGTGAAATAGAAAGTGTGTTGCGTGTTTTGCATACTCTTCATCTGGGATTGCTCTTTTAAGCATGCAAAGCAATAGCTGCGTGCAAAAAAGAAAATAAAATAAATATCTTTGTTTTTTATGTTGTGTGTTTCGAGGATTAAATAGAGGGATGAGGGTCTGACTGAATATATATATATATATATATATATATATATATATATATATATATATATATATATATATATATATATATATATATATATAT
>JAOUZG010049421.1:24811-46489 GCA_026289955.1 Argiope argentata
GGGGATAAATGTATTTTGGAGGGAGAATCTGAGAATTTCATTACGGGTTTTTAATATTTTAATTATTATTGCCTAAAATAAGATTTACGCCATTTTGAAGATTAAACATAATCATTTCTCTGAAACTAGCATCATTAATACACAATTCTTTAATTCATTTAAAAAGCATTTAAGTTTTTTTTATTAACAAAATTAAATTTTAGTATTTCATTCAGCTAATATTCATTTGTGAAATTGGCAAATATTCTATCGCAGATTATTTTACCGTTATTGATAATAAAACAAAGGTGGTTCCTTTGTTCAAAAGGTGAAGATTCAATTTCTGTTGAAATTCTGCCTTTAGCCAAATTTTTGGAAATTACTACAGGAGCGTACAGTTAAGGCTCGCGGGTTATGATGAAAGGTATTTAACTGTGTCCAATTCACTAACTGAAATTCGATTAGGTGTATAAAATATCTCACTTATCTTCTTATTAATACATTCTGATAAAAAAAATGCTGACGTCTTATGCCACATGTTTTGCGAGAGAAAAAAAATTCTTTTTTTACTTTTTGTGTTCGAGTACGGGTTTAAATTCTGCTAAAATTTGTTGGAATTAAATCATACTTCAGTTTAAGGATCAAAATTAAATCAGCAAAAAGTCTAACTTTTGAAAGAGAATGATATATTAGAGTGATGATGAAAGGGAATGATTTAAAGAAAAATAAATCATACTATTGTCATAATTTTAAGACACATGTTTTGCTGAAGATGCTTTTACGACATAGACAAATAAAATATTCCATTTCAGAATTTTAACACTTCTTAAACACCAGTGAACCTGAAATCACCAAAGGAGGCTTATCTTCGTTTTAAGAGAGTGAATTCAATCTCGAAGAAAAATGTCATTATATAAAATAAGGGCATTAACTGATTTGGAATGTATTAGAAACTAACAAGGAAGGTATCCCAGAAACGTTCTTGTGTAGTCTCCTCTAAAGGAGGTGCCCCCTTTCTTGCATATAAACCTGGGGATCTTGGGAAAGGCCACGAATGAATTACGATGTATTACTGACGCTTTCAAAATACAGATTCCTGTAATAAATATAGCATATTCAACTACTTATCTCAAAAATCTGTATTTTTGTCCTGTTTTTTTTATCCATATAGACATTAGAAAACTACAGCTAGTCATATATAAATATCCCGATTTTCACTGATTTCAGCTATTCCGTAGTGTATTTTCAGCATTTAAAGAATTGCAAAAGCAAAGAATTTGACAAAATAATCGGTTTGGTTTAGTTATATAAATGTCCCGTTTAAAGGAACACCAGGACCTTTTAGGGACGGCTCTCTTAATTTTGAAGCGCGGTTAGTTGAAGAGGACGATACCCCCCCTTCTCTCTCCTCACCACAACACATCAGCCGGAGAACGTTTGGTTCGGACGATTATCGTGCACCGGACCCTATAACACTACGGTTTTTCAGAGAAACCAGGTGCCAAACCTGAACCCCTCAGGTTCCGAAGCCACCCCCTACCACCTGTACACCTCGGCTTTCACGGTAAAATGTTTCACACTTTCAAGTATTTGATTCAAAATTTGATAAAAATCGTATTCCCAAGTTTCAGTCTACGAATCGAAGCTTCGACACATTGCTCTTTGCGATTTATAATCATTGAATTTATGTGTACGAGTGATGACCAGACAGACTTTTTGCGAGTAAATTACAAGCAAAGGCTGACAGAAATCTACAAATTTCCTCGTAATTCCATAAATTTAATTATAAACATCTAGATCAAATCGTTTTTGAATGATCTTGTCAGAGACGGAAAGACATAATAGGCTTGTCGGAGTCAGAAAATTTTTCAAGTTTTCAGATTTATCGGAATCTTGAGTTTCAAATTTTCCAACAAACACAAAATTTAAGCAGAAAGCGAATAAAGTTAAAAAATGTAAGTTAAAAAACTTTTAGTTTCGATACAACAATTTATTGTATCGTGATTGCGTTTTGTATTTGATTTTCCAAGCGAATCCTCCGAATTCCAAAAAGGATGTCATTATAAAAGTATCATCAGATCAGGTAAAGGCCTTATTATCAAATGCTGTTAGAAGCAAGTAATTTTCAATATTAAGAATGCGTTCTGAACAATGTTACATACTGCATATGTTGTTAAACATGGAACCGAATCCAGCATTGCTGTGATCTTTTATATTATTTAATGTTATATACATATTTTTAGGGAGACATTAACCTTTTTCAAACAAACAGAATTTCTCACACAAAAAACATGTTTTGATGAATCCCTTTTTGCTTTCTGATTTAAAATCTCATTTGTCTCTTTATACTTCATTTGCTCTTAAAGTTATCTTCTGGTTTTAGAAGTGCCCTTACAAGCATAATATCTTTTCTATAAATTATTGACGCCGTTCTTTCGTGAACGTATATTACGGAATCTTTAAAAGAAAGAAATAAAATTTTAGGCCACGATTTGGCTGAATTTTATTCGCAGATTAGTAAAGATGAGAAGTTAGTAAATTTCCTTTAAAATATCACAAGAAAACTCAAAACTCTTGATTGATGTATCGAATGGAAAGCGGTCGGCTCGGATTTCGCAAGAGGTTTTTTCTTCTTCTCTAATTAGAAAAGCGTTTCTGTGGGAGCGCGTTGAAGATGAAAATCAGGTGCAGAAAATTTTATGATCGTTAGAGATAATAGTTCTTGTCAGACATTAATGGTTCTAAACTGGTAGTAAGTTTTCTCATTCATTGAAGAATGGTTTGTTTCCCTTAAAAAATTCAGCAAACATTGAAACAAGAGAATTGGTGGGTAGCTAAGAGTGTCTGTTCTTGATTTGCCGAGACTAAAACGGTCTTAAGTAAAAATATTAGTAGTACAATAATTAGGAATAAAATTGAAATACACTGATGTTGGAAGCGAGATAATAGAGAAAATGGAATCAGAAGCTGATATAGAACTTTTTGTATCGCAGATGCATTTTAGCATCTCTTTCATTCGATTTTAAACGCATATCCTACAATTTCAGTTTTATAATTCTAGTGCAGCAGAAATTTAAATTCATGGCATATTGTATTGAGAATACTGATGTCACTTTTTTAAAGACAAAATAAATGCAGGTTTTCAAGTGAGGAAGTTTCTGACAACAAAAAAACAGACATTAATAATTAATTCCAAATCACAAGAGCAAAATTCTAAGAGAAAAATTTGGAAGTAGACGATTAAAAATTTCTATAGAAAAATCTATTGATTACTTTAGTTTTGAGATTTTTATATTAATAGGAAGTTCATCATTTCAGTAATTGTACGGCAAAGTACTTTTTAAATGTTGGTTCTATTTCACCATTTTGAAGCAAAGTTTGCATTACTAATAAAACAAATAATACTAACTTATGGAGAAAATGAATTATTAACACCGTGACTTTTAAAAATAGTTTGCTTTTGTTGAAGCTCGAATTACAGTGAAAAAAGGTTCAAAATATTAAAAAGTTCTATATTCTTATTTTTATGCAAAATTTAGTTTATCTGTATTAATTGTATAAAGGAAAGAATTTAAATTAAGGCACATCGAATAGTACACAGTAAAATATGCTTTAAAAATAAAATTTATTAGGAAAATATGTCTTGTTTAACACATGAAATTGTTGCACCAACTTAGAAATAGATTTTTCTCATGCTATAACTATAATGTCATAAAATTGAAAAGCAATTGTGTTTTCAACATAAGAATGTAAATGTAGTTATTTCGATTTGATATGATAAGTTTTGTAACTTGTAATAAATATCGTGATCCAGCTGCATTTTTGGGATTACTCCGAAGTGATAATGGTGTTTTTATTTGTTTTATTCTCTTAATTGCACATTTTTTTTTATTTTTCTTTATTCTTCCGTAATTCTTGTAAATCGCTAAATAAACATTCCATTCAATATGGACCAAAAGTTCTTGAGCACAAAACTGCATTTTTCAACATTTGAGAAGGCACGGCCCGTAAGCAAAGAGATTGAAATATACGACATCTGCTCACTGTGGTTATGAATACGTAATTCAAACCAACAGCAATATCGCTGTTTCCCAAAAATATAAACTCCATGGCGTCAGAAAATAAAATTAGTTCACAGACACAATAGTAAAATATAAAAAAATAATAATAAAAGGCACTCGGACAAAACAGAAAATAGAATACAAGTAAATATTATGAAAATATAAATCTATGAGAAATGTATCGAAAAACAAATATAAACCAACTGAACTCTAAACTTAACCTTGTAAATAAAAAACAAATTAATAATTCTGGGCACAAAGAAAGACAAAAACAAATCAAGAAACAACAGATTTTAAGGCAGAATTAGTAAATGCAAATAACAAGGCGCGTGACTTGATTGAAATGGCGCGCATAGATATTTAAAAGTGAAATGCTAAATCAAATTCTCTGATTTGACATTAAGAAAAAAATACTATAAAAGAAACGCAATACTGTCCACAAAGAGATCAAAATGGTAAACTGGATACATTATATTCTAAATTATAAGATTTTTACTTTCTGCTTTATTGAGTTAGAACACATCAATCCTATAAAAAAGAAAAGGAGTAATGAAGAAATTAAGCCGAGTTCACGAGAAAATGTAATGTTGAAAAGTATTATGCATTTATAAGTAGTTTTCCTTAACAGTAAGAAATTTCAAATCCGACTAATTAATTCACTGATTGTATTGGCTATTGACAAAAAGACGTTTTCATTAAATTATCGAGTTTTCTCCCAGTTCCCAACAAATAATATCTACAAAGTTATTATATTTATATTATATTTTGCGTGAACTTAAAAACGTGGTATACTCTATAAATTAGGATTTTACTATCATCAAATCACTCAGTTTGATATTTAATTAAATAATTGATAAGGCGTAAGATTACCTCCATTGCTTTTGAGTATTCATTGATGTGTAGGTTTCTTCATAAAACCACTCAATTTTTCAAATTAAGTTTATTCTATAGGAAATGACATCGATTTATGCTTTTACATAGTATAGGGTTTCGTGTTTTCTTATTTCATATGTTTTGGCAGATTTCTAATTATTTCTTATGTGTAAGGTTGTTTACGAACAATTAATTTCTTAGCATCCAAATACTATATGTATATTTTATTCTTCAAGTTCTGTAATGTACTTTCTATATGTGTTCTGCCGTTCTCAAACTAGAAGAGAAACAATCTCTTCGTTTAAAAATATCATGAAGTCCTTTTAATGCTTCAGAATCTTAAAATATTCTTTTCTTGTATTTATGAATCAAAATCTAATACTTAATATTGAATGGAAACTTCACTTAGTTTCTAATTTGAAATATGGGTGATTTATTTCTTTTATTCTTGTTTGATGAAACTCAAAGTTAGAAAGCTTTTGATGTGCACTTTTTTAACAACAAAAAGAGAAGCATATCTTCTTATTTTTCAGCTGGAAAACACTCACTTTACTATTAACTTGTTCATTTTTTTTGTATCGTAATTATTTTTCCAACCTTCTTTACTCAAATTCTAAAAATATAATTTATTTTCTGCTCTCTTTGAAAAATTCATCACCAAATTCACCACTTAAACTGAAGCGTAGTTCAGAGGTTTGTAAAAATTCTCCTCTTCCAGTTTTCCTTTCAAATACCGCTCGAAAACAAAACCTTTTTTGTTTTATGTCTGAAAACTGAGCTTTTTTAAATTACGAATTCTGTTGATCTTAAAGTTCACTCAGGCAAATAGAATGGATTATGAAACTCAGATAGTGATAGGTCATTCGTTAATGCGGTAATTGTTTTATTGGATTATGTGTAGGAACCTAAGAATAATGCTGAAGTAACATGGAAGTAATTTTGAATTAGAGTTTTAATTATTTAAAAATAAAGATAAATTGCAGATGATTTTTTTTACTATGACTGTAGAAAACAGTATTAAATAAAAAATGATTTTTTACATCAATTTAAAGTTATAAAAATGAATTTTTTAATGCTGTCAATATTTTAAACTATAAATCAGGTTCCTTTACTTAATAAACATTTTTGATAAAAATAATTAAGTTATATTTTTCAACAAATTTTTTCCTACAAAATAAAAATAATTATCTTATACGAGGAATTTTTTCATGTATAATAAAAATTTTCTTTTAATGACGTGTTGCCGTTACAATCACAAAAATTAAAAATTAAAAAATGAAACTCAATCACTCAAATTACTCGCATTTTTTAAAAAAAGTTAAATATTGCTGCAAACATAAAAAGTTTAATTTTGGCACGTGTCTATATGAAATTAAATAAATAGCATATATATTTTCTAAAAAGTAGGTGAAAAAACAAGTTTTCTATGATCTTTTACAATATTTACACCATTAATTCAATGAATCATCTTCTTTTAAAACAAACTTGGTTTAATATATCTCATTTCATTCATACATAGGCACAAAAAGATAGCCATTTTTGATGTATTGTGTATTATCGAGATTTTTTAAAAAAATCGAGATTTTCAGAATGATAGAAAAACGCTGAACGAACAGGAGACAATATTTCTTTTTGCATAACACATTCCCCTACACAGTAATATTGTAGGAATAATGCCCAATATAGCCAACCCAATATTCAACGATGCCAATATTTTAAACTATAAACCAGGTTGATTTTCTTAGTAAACCTTTTTGAGAAAAAAATTAAATCATTTTTTTTCAACAATTTCTTTCCTAAAAAATTTTTTTAAAAACTTTCACGAGGAATTTTTGCATGAACAATAAAAATTGGCTTTTAATGACGGGTTGCCATTAGAGTCACAAAAATTAAAACTTAAAAAAATCAAACTCAATTACTGAAATTAATCAATTTTTTTTAAAAAAAAAAGTTAAATATTACTGCAAACACAGAAAAGTGTAATTTCGGCACCTGTTTATATGAAATTGAATAAATATGATATATATATTCTAAAAAGTAAGTGAAAAAAATTCTACTATCTTTTACAATATTTACGTCATTAATTCAACAAATCATGTTCTTTTAAGGCCAACATGGTTTAATCTATCTCATTTCTTTCAAACGTAGACATTAAAAGATAACCATCTTTGAAGTATTGTATATTAACAATTTTTTTTTTAAGTTGAAGGTTTCAAAATGATAGAAAAACGCAGAACGAACAGGAGACAATATTCCTTTTTTGCATAACGTATTCTCCTACAAGTTAATATTGTGGGAATAATGCCAAACTTAACCAACTCTTTCCCTCGAAAAAATGTCTGATTTCCATTAGGTTCGCATTTTTGCAAGCGATTAAATTGACGCAAAGTAAACCTCTGCCCTAAAACGCTTTCTGGAGACATCCATCAACAGCGATGGGGGGAAAGAAAGTGACCCATGCCCGAAAGATGAGGTGCCCCCCGTCATAGAGCTGGTTTATAAACGTAAATAGAGAGTTGTATGTTTCTTATTTGAAACTTGTGTACCCAACATGTATAACCTGACTACGTTAGAACCTGAGAGTAAGAATATCTTCTTTTTTTTTTTTTGGCGGCACATCGCAAATCTGTCTAGCAATATTTTGTTCCCCGGCATTGGATGCGGCCGATTTTTCATTTCCTGAAAAGTTTAACTATTTATATTTTTCTGTCCTTGTTTTGAGATTATCGTTCTACTAGGAAACTAGTTTCGAAAATGACTTTTCTTTTTCATATCAGTAACTCGGTTTCTTGATTTAAATCATGATTCATTATTTTTCCTCTTTAAGTAAACATTTGAGGTATTTTATTTGTCTATAAATCTTTTTAATTTCATATTGCATGTTTAAAAATCTTCTATATTTCTATAGTTGATCTATAATTGTGTCAAACAGATAAAAAAAACTTTTATAAAAACTGACAATAAAAGTAATCTAAGACTTTTTTCTTCTAAATATTTTTCAAAAAAGTGTTAGTATTTAAACTTATTTTTCTTTCTAAAAAGTAAATTATAATCAAAGAATATGGAGAGTAAATGTTCATTTTTGAAAGAAATGGAAAAGGAATTAATTAAAACAATTAAATTATCTTAAAATAATCAAAAAATAAAATTAAAAAAAATATTTGCTCAGGATGGAATCCTGGTCTCGTAAATACACTTCCAGATCCCTATAATACGACTCGAGCTCTCGTTCATGGGTGAACATTATTAGTAAATACGCAATTTTGAAAGTTTATGGCTGTTCATTGAGCTTTAATATTTTCATGAATGGAAAGCCTGCATATATAAAACTATTATGCAAAATCTCATCCTCAAGTCAATTTTCAGCCTCATGCCTTCCTGTAGTTCATATCAGTTTTAAATATTCTGGTTTCAATTTATAATTTGAGTGGTAACTTTGTTCATAATTACCACAAAATATATCATTTTAGACTGACATTTAATTTAGACATTAATTTAGATTGGCATTAATTTTTAGGCATTTTAATGTGTTGACTTTAATACAAAATAATAAAGAAATTTGAAATTTTTACTAAAATGGTGATTTTAGGGTTTGCACTTACCACAAGTGATTAATAACGGTTGACATTCAGAAAAAAGTTTTATCTGCAAAGATGGCATCACTTTATTTAATAGATTCTGACCTCTAGAATATCCATTGGTTTCTTCTTAGATCTCAATAAAAATTACTGAAAACCTTCAAACGACTACCACATTTAAGAAATTTTACTATATAACATTTTCAATAAGACATACGTTTCAGTTTCATTATTTCATTCACAATGAAGATTCAATGTTCACAGTATAATAACATTCGTGTATTAATGGTAAAAAAGAAAAAAAATACATCTTGGAAATAATAAGAAAATTTATTTGCATTAAATTAAAAGCAAATTTATTAATCTGTCAATATTGTTTGTAAGTACACCTGTATTGGCGAGAAAGAATAAAACATGCCAATCTTGTAGCCAAGCGCCCGCGACGTGCTCCAGATTTAAATAAATCGATTAGCAAAATATAATGACTTCATATCCATTTATATGGAGCTTACTAACAAGTTAACTAAATTAAATACAATAGCTAAACCAAACTATGAAATATTATTCGGTTGCAACATCAAAATCGCCGAGTGATCCGAGTGACGAAATTTTAAACTGACTTGAAATGGATATAGATGGAATATGTCTTGTTTACAGTTGTGAAAGGATACAGGACTATCCTTAGCAGCGTTTTTCTTTGCATTCGATTGCCCTGCAAGAGTTAATCTTGGCTGAAATAAGCTTTCAAATTTAGCAGTTAAAAGCGAGAAAAAATATGCCTTTGAAATATGATGGGGAATGGAGAAGGCGGTTGCAGCTAATACAAATTCTAATCCTAAGTCACGTGATTTAAACTTGTGCTACACCCAAGCAGGGTTGGACTTCCCCTGTCACCATTTCAACTCCACAGGGAAAGGCAGGAGGCGAAATGTCGGAGTGACCGGTCATCTCGCCCGAGCTGGGGGTTAGAAGATGAGAGTGCGAGTTGTGGTTTCAGCGTGGCCTACGGGTGAGAAGGTGGATAAATTTAATAAATAACAAGGTGTGTGAATGTAAATCATGAAAAAAAGTTTTACCTGAAGAAATTTTGTACTCATTATTTTCTTCATTGTGATATTTATTATTCGCCCATCTCTTCGTTATGCCTTACACTAAAACTCATATCTTTTTGGGCAACGGTTTCGTTTATAGACAGCTTTAAAATAACGTCGTTTCATTATTTACAGCCTGTGTTCATTCAATAACTCGTGGCTTGTTATTTCAGGAGATAAAATATTTTGAAATGAAATACTTATGCGCTTTAAATTTTTTTAAAAAGAAAGAGATGAATTGAAAACTGCTCAGGGGAACATAACTCAAGGTTGAAAATATAAATATGACATGCAGATAATGTTTGGTTGTTTCATTTTTAGGACTCCAGAAACAATTTAAATATAACTAATTAAACTTAATGAATAGAATTTTAATGGTATAAGAACTGCTAGGAATTAGGAATAAACATATTATTGGAATAACACCATTTTTTTAATTTGAAATGACGTGATTTTTGATTTTGTAATCATTTTTAAAAAATTCCATCTGAGAAGTTATCAAAATTCCTGCGTTCAATACAAAAAATGACAGTGCAGAAAAATAGAACGTTCAATTCATTTAAAAATACTCTTACTGAACCCTATTTGCTTCATCTTTGTTTTGATGCGATTTAGAAATATGATTATCACTCCATATCGTATCTTCTTTGAAATTTGGAATTTCGCATACTTATAGACAATGATGCTTTTACAAGTTCTTTAACCATTCGAACTTTGTTTAGAAGTCGGAGCCTTTTATTTAACGCAGATTCATAAAGTGGTTACCTTACGCATCTCTTTTTCCCATGTTCCATGGAACAAAATGACTTATGCCTGGATGGAGTATCTAAATTCGCCCGATTTATTTAGAAACACCCTGTACATTAAAATGCTGATTCTTTTTATTCCCGAACTTATGTACACTACACTCATGAGGAAGAACATTATTAGTGTTCAGGGATGAGCCCTCCCCTTCATCAATAAATCTATCGAAATAAATCATTTATTTAAGTTATTCAATATTAAAATTATGAATGAGATGAACGCCTGTAAAATTTAAACGTCATTAACAAACTGGCAGAATAGTGATTATTTCAGTATCCGTTTCAGCTACCACCAGAAAACAAGAAATTTTCAATTTATATGAAGAAAGTAAAAAGCAAACAGTGCAGAATGGTTTGGAATTCCAAAAATGTTTTCATGCAATCGGGCAGTGGGTTCGCTCTGTGACCGAAATTTATGAGAATGTATGGCGCCTATGCTTTAATAACCATTTTTAATATTAGTATTTTAGAGAGGCTTCTGTTTATAACATTTTGAGCGGATTGTAATGAAAGCCTGGAATTTGGTTTCAACAAACCTAACTTTTTCAAATATTCGCTGCCAAAACGAGTATTTCAATGAATTGCACATTTAGAATGCATTTCTTGCTGAATCTTAACTTACGCCAATGCTGCTCACCCTGAGCTTCTGGAAATACTAAGAGCATGACGTGAAGTGCTGTCTTTGAAATTGGTTTGACTTTCTTCAGTTATCACGATTTACGAGATATGTTCAACGTCATTAAAGCCGATAATCAAGAGTGTTTGCAATATTGAAATGTGGGTAGAAAACAGACTGCGAATGAAGAAAACAATAACTTTTAAAGATAAGTTATTCTGCAGCTTCTACTAGCAGAAAACTTCTGCGAAAAGAGCACTGACATGTTTGAAGATACGGAACCATTTTATTCTGTTTCAGCGAGGCACATCTTTACCTGCTGATCCATCCTTCCATGCCACTGGAACTCTAAAACTTACATCCTATAATCTATGAAATTTGAAATTTTGCATACTTATAGACACCTTTGTTATTTCAAAATAAACTATGTCATTCAGTTTATGTGCAATTTTTCACTTTAATTGCCGTAGCTCTATTATTTCTCCTCCGTAGCTCTATTATTTCTCCTTTTCTAAGGCACAAGTAGCTTTTTTAAAGGGCCGAATCAACATCTAAACTCGTTCCAAAATCTAAAGAATCCCTTACAGCAGATGCATAAACTTCAAACGATGCTTTCTAATTTTATGAGAAAGAACATCATAGCGTTGATAGATGAGTGTTCCCACTTTTCACGTCATACTTTTTGAAATGAGTCATGGGATTGAGTTCACCAATAATAAATTACTAATTTCACGGAATTTGCACGTCATTACTGCCCTGCAGAACATTTATTTTCTGGGATACATCTCGGCTACCACTGGAAAACACGGAAATTTTACCTTATGTGCAGAAAAAGAAGCCGGTTTTCTTTGTCACTTTGTTTCTTAAATTTCGTCAGCGTGCAAATGCGCCAGCCATTGGCTGAGTGCTCAAAATTATAAGTCAGAATTTTTTTGTGTTTAATCTCGATTTAAAAATTTTTCTTTCACAGTCTATTGGAGACGAAACGGTTTCTTAAGTAATTTTGTATAGAAAATAATTGAGGCGAGGAAATATACAGTAAATACGCAGCATTTCGTCACTAAAGGGAGTATTTTAACGAAATGCACATTTAAGATAAGTTTACGATGATAAGAAATTTTGTTACAACAAAACACCATCAATCCAACTTAAATAATTTTCAATTAGCAGTCGAATCGTAAAATATTCCATGATTCGCATCATTATATGCTGGGAAAAGTTGGAAATATAAAATTAAATCATATTTCCGAAATGGATAACAATTATTAAAATTATCACGATATAACAGTTGTTTCAATTCTCGCAAAGCTCAAAACCACAAAAAATTGCAGGATTAGAATCACTGAGCACTCATTCAAAGAAAAAAAAGGGGGTTAAAGACGCATTCTTCTGTGAATTGATGTTCTGAGAACTTCTTTAACACAAAGACTTATTTGTAAAGGAAGCTCGACATTTCATAAACATTTTGCATGAAGAAGCACCAGAGTGCTGACAGATCCGGAAAAATTTTATTCCGTAAGCACGGGGCATACCACTGCTCGACGATCTTGTTTCCTTCGAGAACACTGACACCTGATTCCTCAACGAAATATGCCCAAATAAGGAATAACGCTGACAGTTTACACCATCCTTCAATTGTTGTTGAGAGAAACGGGAACTGGAGGACTGAGATTGGAAATTCTAGTTCCCTCTTTTGAGAGTTGTGGGTATGAAACGAACTTCCCAGACGAAAAGGAGCTGAGCCTGTTCAGAGGATATTCCAAGGTCATTTCGAATGAATCTCAAAGTGGTCGAGAAATTGTAGTAAGAGCCCATAGAGAATAAGGAAAACAGGTGAAAGAGACCCCCTCCCGATTGGAAGATGGTATGAATAGTTCCAGTTGGCAAAATTTGTGCTGTTGAATGAGAGGTTGGTCATGAGAGATTTTTAAAAATTCAGCACTCATTCCAATAAAAAACAAAAGCTTCCAATTTATGCTCTGAATAGTGAATCGATGCATTTGATACGTGCAACTTTCGGTGGTATGCGACAACCGAAACGCTCCAAATATCGGCTGCTTGTCGTAAACTAAAATTTTGTCACTGAATATTAAGGAATATTTGCTATTATTTCAATGAAACGCGTGTTACCACTGAGATTGCGCATTTTTATAAAATGATGTAAATCGCTTTCATTTCTCGGATTGTACGTAAGAACTGAGAGAAGTAATGTTAATTCAACTGAATTAGTGCATGTTTTGATTGCTTCCCCCCCCCCAAATCGTTCCCATCGACTGAATCATGTTCGAGCATTTTCATCCTCAGTAACTGGAACTTTTAAACATACCATTTAAAGACTGAACTATAATGAGGCTTTTTCAAATAAGTGGAGAGTTTTCTTTCTTTTGCATCTACTAGTAATATTTAAAAGAGTGAAAGTGTTTATTGGAACAATACAGGGCAAAATGTTAGTCATAGGATTAACATTCTTGCCAAATAAGCATTTTTATATAAGAAAATGAGCATTGTAGCTGGATTTCTTTGCAATTTTTCAATTTTAAAAGTCCCTGAAAAAATATTTCTTCAGAAAAAAACTTTTCACTGTGTACAAATTTTTAAAGCGTTAATTTTCCTACAGAATAGTTCGATAAAATTCAATTTTTCTTCCAATTAAAATATTTATATGTTTATTTTACAAAATTATATTTTCAATTTCTTTAAAAACTTTGGATAATTTTCATTGTTGTTAATAATATTTCAACATCGATTGTTCTTCCAATGTTAATCCGGAAATTGCGAATAAACGGTGCAATCTCTTCTTGTTTCCTCATTTTCTGCTAAAATAATCTTTTGATTCCTTTTTTTAAAAATTTTCTTCTTCTAAAAGTGAAGGTATATTGTTTGAAATAAGCAAAGATTAAAGGTTTTAAACCTCTTCGAAGCTTATGCACTCCATTTCTTTTTTCTAATATCATTGTTATGGCTTTAAAAATGCTCGAATATAATACATTTTTTTGAATTGGAGATATTTTTAGAGAAAAATATTTCAAAAATTAAAGATGTGTCATCAATTAATATGGAATTTTCTCTGAAGAAAAATTTAAATGCTAAGAACATTTCTTTCCGTATTTGGAGAAATTAGATGATATTAAATCATTCTTTTGCGGGAATTGAATTTTCAAAATTGAAGTCAGTTGGTAGAAAAGCGAAAAAATATTTAATCCAAGTCGTTTCAATCAGTCCGAAGTATTACTTTCCTAATTAAACCATTAAATACAAGATTCTCAAAATTTTTGAGAGACATTTTTAGTAATTATTGATACTAAGAATCTTCCCAGGCCTTAAAGGGAGTTGGTTTTCATGCGCTGATAGTTATTAAGATGATTGTTTGCATAAAACCAGGAAATTTAGGTGTAACAGAAACTGGGGAGGTGGAATCTAAAATCCTAAATGATGAAAAAGAATTCAAAGTATGTAGAAATAGAGCTATTGAATCATGGTCACTTGATAATGTTTTAGATTCAATTCCCGAATATGGATATATTTCCAATAAATTATTTTTTGGGTTCCGATAAAAAAATTTCTCCTAACAATTTTTTCTATGTCGTGTTATTACAAAACAGACGGTGGCTTGTTGAATGCCAAAATTCAAAATGTTACTTACTTGGAATAGATCTATGAAGAAACTTAGTCCCTAATTGCTTCTTCTCAGTTTGGGGGGAGCCGGTACCAAAGGAAAAAGAAGAAAAAAAATGAACCATTGATGCAAGAGTCGGTAAAAAAAGGGGAGTGCTTAAAAACGCTTAAGATGAAAATTCCAGGGTTTCTTTATAATCACTGACATTTTGGAAGAAGCTAAAAAGGTTTAACCGGAAAGATCCATTGAGTAGTGAAGAGAGCAAAGAAGAATAAAATATAGTAGCGGACATAGTTCATTTATTCCTTCATTGGAGAATTTTAAATTTGTTTTGAGGTCAATAAAAATCTTTCTGGAAAGTTGTTTCATGAAATTATCGAGGTTTTATTAAATACACTTGAGTAGATTATCTCTTCGGACAAACTAGGAAGCATCGGTCGTGATACGAAAAATCTCATTTTAAAATTTTAACACCGATATAAGAATAAGCCGAATTTGTTTCGGCTTTCTTAGAAAGGTTCCCAAATCTGATCAATGTAAGTGAGGATATGTATCAACACTTGTTTGCATAATAACCTTTCATTTTTCCTTGATGGGGGGGGGGGATATCTGCCATCGAGTGGGACGATGACGTAAACTTTCCCACAGTGCCGAATTTTGCAGTTGTTGATATGTCATTTAAAAGTAAGTTGTCGGCTATTTGACACTGAAAATTTTTTCTGCTTTTCCTTGCCAGATTGTCTTCAAAAAATGCGAGCGTAGGTAGCGGCTTCTTTTAACTGCCACTTCCCGAACATAACAGAACTGTCTCTTATCATACTTAGATGTATACGCCACTTCATTCACCCGTTCTCAATGTTTTAAGAAAACTTGTTTGATTTCCCTTTTTTCTTTGCAAAATTTGAGATGCTGCCCATTGTAAGCACAGCTGTATTAACACCTAACGGGAAATTTGTATCACCTTAATGACTTACGTTCTATTCGAAAATTTTTGAGCCATTGTTCCAGGATAATCGGCTGGTAGGCGAAGACAGCAGTTCTTTATTTGTTGGGAGTTAAGTGGCAGTATTTGAAAAAAAAATATTATTCAGAATTTAAAAGGTGTATTATTCAGGAAATAAAATTTAGAAAAGTTTGATCAATTAAATATCTTATAAGTAGGAAAAAATATTTTTTTAAAAAAAACAATAGAATTTCTTTATCATTACAGCATTTTAATGTATTTTAACTAAGTTTTGCATGCCGATTCTTGAAATTGGAATCCACAGATTTAATGGGACTGGAATTCACAGCAATGGGATAGAATTGTCCCGTAATACAAAAGTTACAAGACTGGCTGTCTTATGCAATAGGCGCTACATGGGTATTAATTCAAGTTTCGGTCTTGTATGGGATTCTTGAACTATGGATCCTGCGCTGCACATTTTGTGGCAATCTTATCCCTTTATTTCATTCAGACACAAAACGCATCACATGATGTATCTCTTTAGCGTAGCATTTGTGATTGTAGTCGAGTTTCAATTGCAAATACTTATCTGCCTCTTCGTGCCTGTTGAGGTTTGCGCTCTGCGTTTTAGAAATCCCGTAGCATTGCTTGAGAGAGTTCCTGTGACGTCAAAGTGTCTCTCTTGAGTTAAAACACTATTTTAAAGTTACTGAAAGAGCAAATCAATGTCAAGGCCTCATTTGGGCTAAACATACGGAACTAAGCCTTAATATTGAGTTTTTCGAAAAATTGTGGAATGGTGAGAACAATCACACATTTGTAAAATACTCTTTTAATGACGTGCATTTGACATACCACATTAAATCACAAAACACTTGATTTATGTGTCGAAATTGGAGCTGTTGTTACTTATCTTGGTTGTTTGAATTCATTTGAGTTCATTAGATAAACGCACTGAGCAATTGTGCGTATTTAAGATGGGAGTTTTAATAAAATAACGGAACTCTAGATACAGTTTCTGAAGCAATAAAGAATTGGTTCACAGTCCAGTGTTTTGTTTTGTTGAAAGCAAAATGACCGTAAATGAAGAATATCATAATAAATTTCGATATATAATTGTCGAGGTTAGAAAGAAAGGAGAAATTAAGAAACTCATGTAAAATTTTTAACCAAAATGAGAAGATTTTTTTTTTTTTTTCATTTTCCTTTAAAAGCAAATCCTCTTAATAGCGGAGAAAACGTTAGTGAAAATGTCATAATTTTAAAAACAAAGTAAAACCGGGTTTTTTTCATTTTTCAAGATGTTATTAATGAAAAAACTAAATAATTAACAAACAGAAACAAAGTATCTTGAACATAATGAAAGAATTCACGATGTAATGATCACACCAAAATGTGTTAGAAAGTCAAAATTATTCATTATTTATTGTTAAAAAATCAGTTTTATTGACAGAGTTCTAAAACTTTGAATATTGAGACTATCGCTATATAATTGATGTTCCAAATTTGTTTAAAGCATGAGTAACTCTCAAAAAACACAAACTCATGACTAACTAATTCCCCTAAACATATTGTACCAACTAAATGTTATATCAGTTTTAAACTTTCCAAAATTAACATTATTTTTCTTTTATTTTTTTAAAAAGGTTATTAAACAGCCTTTAATCTAAAAAAAAATTATAACTTTATAGGAATACAAAACCAGATTTTAATCTTTATAATTGACTAGCCGCCTTTGGCGACCAGTCGATTCAGCAGTATTAATGCCGACTAAAGGGTTAAATCATTTTTTATATAACTTGGTCTCATAATAGGTTTTTCAGCAAAATATTATTAAGCTTCAAATTTCGATAGTCATATAACTCACTTATACTATTATGTAGGTACTACCTTTGAACTCCGAATCTCTCTCTGATTTTTTTTTATCAATGCACGTAAAATTCAGTTTTAAATTAAAATGGAAATGATAAAATTTCATTTAATATAAAGATCTTTTTATTGAATTCAAGCATGTCTTTAAATAAAACTGAAACTGAAAGCAGAATAGTCCGACATTGAAGATATATTTTCAATACATAAATTGAAATATTATAATTTTTTATAACCTATAATATCTCAAGGAATAATTCAGTAAACACTTCACAGATTAAATGAAGAGTCTTTAATTATATTTTTAGATATATATAAATGCTCTCAATAGTACATTTTTTTAGGTTTATAAATACATTTCAAAAAATTATGGTTTAAATTCCTTTGGTCTTATAGATTCATAATTGTAAAATATTCTTAATATTTCGACTTCTAAATAAATAAATAAATATTTCTATCTTCTGCGATAAAATATGACTGATTTATTCAGTTCTGAATAATGAAAGTTTAGAACTATCATCATTTTCATAATCTAGACCGACTATTCTAGAGTAACCCTGATTGGCTTCTTTGAGATCTTGATAAAGTGATCTAAAATCGCCAGTTTACATCGAATAGTTATATTGAAATTTTCATAGATCAATCAGCTTTGATAATTGATTTAATTGATTGGAATGCCAATTTTTTTTAATTTTAAGATCTTATTGTTATTAGAATATTTTGTTCAATATGATTCACAGAGCCGATGATATATGTAAAAATTTAATTCATCAGCATTTTTTCCCTAAATCTATCGATAGTTATATATTTCATTTGGACCAATTGCTAAGAGATTTATGTCTCTCCCCAAAAAATTCAGAAATTAGATGTTGGGTTCCGATAACAGAAGATACCTTGTAGATGTTAAGCCATATTTGCCTTAAATAAAACTATTTATTTGGATTAGTAATATATGTATAGTAAAATATCATAGAAAACGTTTCCATGCATTTATTTTCCAAAAATATCATGTTTCATATTTGTTTCATTTTATGCAGACACGTGATGAAAGGACATTTTTAAATGTTTAATTTGAAATGATAGTTTATTTATTTTTTTCTTATATGAGATCATGATATTGTTTCGGTTTGAAAGTTTTGATGTTTCCGAAATATGAGGGTAAAAATAGTTTTATATGCTTTTACAAAATTTGCATTGTTAATTATTACGTATGCTTGCTTAAAAGAAGATGCGTTTTCAAGTAGCTGACCTACTTTTACCAGTATAGCTTTAATATTACGTATACTTCGCTGAAAGCAGTTGCGTTTTTATTTCGCATAATTCATTAAAGGCGAAGATAAATTACAATCACGAATGTGAATTCTTTGATTTGTACAACATATCTTCTCATAAATAAAATTAACAATTCGAAACATATCTTATTGTTTTAAAAATTAAAAGAAAAGAATACAAACATATTTTAATTCTACTAATTATCAACTGTTTTTTGGTCCTCGTTATTTGAAATGACGTCATCATCAAGTTCGTTTAAGATTTCTTACTTTTAAATAATTAATCTCGCTCTCAGAAGATTATTGTTTGGTGCTTTTCTAAAAATACTATTATTTCACACTCTCCCAATATATATAACTTGTTCAAATTTTCAGTTGTTAATGAAATAATTTTTATTCATCCACTCTAGTTCAAATACATTTTTTAAAACTTGTAGCGGATGACACTCGATGAGAAAACAGTTTCTTCAAATATTAATTCATTAATTCATTTTTAATAATTTAAGTATAATTTCAGCAGTTTGTGATGAAAATTGAAACCAATATCCAATACCTCGATCGATAAAATGACAGAATTTTTGTATTTTTCGCGTGAAGGTGAAGAATGCGAGATTAATTCTTTCGAAAAATCAATCATATTTTTGATAATTATTCATATGAAATGTAATAACTTACTAAAAATAAACTTAAATAAAAAAAATTCTTTGTTTATTTAAGTATAAATTGACTTAATTTTTCGTTTTTGTTTTTAATAGATTATTTTTTACTTAATCGTTTATGAAGTATACCAAAAGAAGGGGTTACGATCTTCAATAGCGAAATAAATCGATTGCGATGAATATTCGTTCTTCAAATCGAAAATGCGATGCCTGAATTCACGTCATCTCAGCTCGGAGTTAACGTCAAACTCTAACAATCATTTAATCCTAACTTTGGCAAAAGAAATACGTTGAATGTTAGGAAGGATTTCCAAGATAACTTTAAAAACGTTTTTGTTTATTAAATAAAACATAAACATAAAAATGAAAAATCAATCTTATCACTAAGAATCATTATTATTAAGAAAATAATTTCTGTTTTATGATAAGAGAAAACTTATTTTTATGACCTAATAGTTTTGGAGGATGTGGCCATTGCTTTCCTTACTTAATTCACGATAATCGTTCATTCGGCTATTATGATCACTCATTAAATAATTAAGATAACTCATCTCCCTTCGCACACGATTAACTTTCCGTTTCATAAATCCTTCCTGGTTTCTTAAGATTTTTTTTCATCTGAATAAATTTTATTCGTCAGGACACATCCAGTTTTACATAGAGCATTCCTACAAATAATTTATAACTCCCTTTTACCCGCGACTTCGTACGCGTGGAAGTTTTGATGTGTATACATGAGAACTGTCACTGTGATCACAATGTAAAATGTCGCCAAACCGAATCACTGTGGTGCCGTTCAAAATAATTTTCGCCAAATTAAGAAGAAAAAAAATATCGTAAAATTTCAGTGAATTGACCGAATGTAGCGCGAAAAGCAGCCATTAACTTTTTCACTCTTCACATACCAATTCAACGCCATCTGGCGCAAACAAATGAGTGAATTTTATACGCAAGTTAGGGTAATATGGAATAGAACTTTTTTACTTCCTTTATTATGTTTTATTTTGTTTCTTTTCTGTTAGCCTAGCGCGAGCGAAATCACCAAATAATGTAGAATTCCGCCAAATTTCTTTGACGAGTTTTCGATTGCTCCCGGCTAACGGAAAGTATTTTTTTTTAATTTAAAAGTACTTCAGAGTGTATCCGAAAGATCGATGAATTAAAAATGTTTAATTATAAAAGCATCAAACCAACAAAATAAAAAGAATTGTTTGAAATAACCGGTCGAAAACATGCTAAGCCTTACTCATTTGGCGGTGGGGAAATAAAGATTTTTGGCGAGAAAGTTAATTTTTAATTAATAAAAAAAATAACCACTCAATCAAATGGAATAAATAGTAGCGTATGTCCTGTTCCAGACTTTAATCTATCTCTGTGCTAAATTTCATCTAATTTCGTTCAGTTGTTCTGACGTGATTGACAAACATCCATCCATTCAACAACTTTAACATTTATAAGAGTAGTATAGATTCAACTAATTATCTATGTGTTAAATAATTTCAACTGCAATAAAGGGCAAGGAAGAAAACATGAATTGTTCGCATAGTGATATGTCTCTGTTCAACTGCTGCCATCCGAATTTAAGCAAAAAGAATAATTTCGGTACCATGCGCATTAGCTTTGCTTTTATATAGATGAGATACGACGAAACCTAAAGCTTTAGTGCATCAATTTCAATTTTTATAAAATTCTCATTTTTTATTCCTATCTAGCAAGAAAAGGCATGTTCAATTCCAGTGTTTTGTTTTTTCTGTACGTAGTTGATCAGCTTCAATTGCAATATTCTTAGCAAATCATCGTTCAACATGATTATTTCTGACAATGATAATTATCCTGTAAATAACCAATGAGTATATATAAAAAGTCACAATGGGCGATCCAGGTAATGAAAATAAATTTAAACCAACAAAAAATTGAAAGAAAATGGAAAAATTTGCAATCTGAAAATAATTGTTTTAAATTCACACACAAATTTTAAAACGAAATATTTATGAATCTATTTAATATCTTCCAATCTGAGAAATCATCAATACTGGGGCAAAGCATGGAAAAAGAAATGGCGATGCAAGAAAGGTAAATTTTGGAAGTTTCTATGAATTTTCAAACGCTTTTATTTCAATCGTTCGGGTTTGTAATGAAGCAACTCTAAATCTTATTTTTTAAAGAAATTCCTTAAAATTTGGAATCCTGCATACTTATGAACAATTGGACAACTGTCTTATTCCAAATTCTAATGCCATTCTAAATTTTGTATGAACTTTATCAGTCGGTGTCTTTTATTTAGCTCACAGTTACTGCTTTTACTTTTTAGCTAAT
>JAOUZG010049421.1:117311-146129 GCA_026289955.1 Argiope argentata
AAATATATTTTTTTTCACATCAGTGAAAATTTAAATTACAAAAGTCTACGAAAAAGAGAAACAAAAATAACACTCAAAAATATCTTTTTAAAAAACTGGTGCATGAATATTAAAAACCGAGTGGCTGAACTAAATAATCATGTTAAATTTAAAACTGATAAAAAGAGTTGAATATAGAAAACCCAATACTTGATATCGATATGTTCATTCTAATTGGGCACATTTGGCAATTAATAAACTTTTAGATTCATATGTATACTTCCGATTATAAAATATGTTTTGAACACCAAAAAAAGCATTTCATGTTATTTTAATCTTTTTGTGTGATTCTGAAATAGATTGAAAAGAAATTTATATCTTGTCCTATGAGGTATATTCGCCAAAATATTTGTGAGGCATCAACACTTTAAAAAACTCTTTCAATGTTTTTAAACTAGAATTCAATGAATTAAATATTATTAAATAACATTTAAGATTTAATGCATTAAATTTTAAATCATATGTTAATGGACGCTGTGAGAAATATCCTCCAATCAACACTCGCCGTTACTGGTTGGTGGACGCTGATTGGCTTAAAATTCGAATTTTGAAATTTATTCATCAAAAATTTCGTTGCTCAGAAACAGCATTATCTATATTATATAGAACATATTTTCAACTGGAAATAGTTATTTATCTCGACTGGTTTATAAACTATACATGATTAAATTAAATTATTTTAATTAAGTTAGACTCCCTACTTACTTAAAAACAAGAACAAATCAGTTACAAATAAAACTTGATCGCTGCTTGACAAACACATCGATAGGCTTCAAACCTGTTGCAAATTATTTTTACGAAAACCATCACTAATCTATTCAAAACCATATCACATTGCCGCAGTATAAGAATAATTCATAAATAACGTCTCAAAAGACATACACAAAGACCACAAAAGAATACAAAAAAACCCCGCACATTTAAATAACGTGATCAGTAGGATTAAATTCACTATTTTGCTCTCTGTTCTGTATTTCTTTCATTTATATTCTATTTTGAGTTATTTATTATGCATGTTATTAGATTGATATATTTTAAAACCCTTTTAGAGATTATTAAATTTAGTTTCCGTTATTCTAAACTATGTTTTTATTCCTCATCTGCTTTCTATTCTATTTTGAGTTATTTGTTATCCATGTCTTTGATTTTATGTCATTAATTCATTTTAGGGTGCATTATTTTGTGTGTCATTATAAATTCTGTTCTCTTTCTGCTTTAACAATTTATAGCCATCAGCTTGTTTATCAGAATACTGGTTTTTAATAGAAATTAAGTAATTAAGAGTGTATTTAAAATTTAACATTTGTTGCTTGGCAAGACTGAAAAATATGAATTTAATGTAAGCTAAAAATTACGTGCAAATTAATTTAATTTTTTCTCGGCCTTGTTTCGTAGAAAAGGTTTTAAATATTACATGAAAATAAAATGTTTGTCTGTGAATAAATTTAATAGCGATAAACTATAAAAAAGGAAAATATAAGGAAATGTGATATCTTCAAGAGTTAACTTACTAACCAGTTTCAAGGTTAGGAGAGTGTGAATAAATTGTTAAGCTTAACTTCAATTACTTTTTATTCGACGATTAATATTAATTTTAATTTTAATGTAATTAAAATGACATATCGAAAAGGTAAATTTTAACATTAAGTTTAATTAGTTAAATTGATATTCAATGGTAAATTTGCCAATTACAAGCTTCTAAGTTTTAAGGTTAAGAGATCTTGTAGATAAAATTAGTTAAACTTAAATTTAATTATTTTTTGTTCAACAATTAATATTAATATTAATTTAATTAAAATGACGTATATAAAAGGTAATTTTTTATATTTTTAGTTAGTTAAATCGATATCCAATGGTAACTTTGCCAATTACAAGTTCTTAAGTTTGAAGGTTAGGAGAGAGTGAATAAAGTTAATTAAACTTAAATTTAATTAATTTTTATTAAACATTCTATACGAATTTTAATTTCATTACATTTATCCATCTGAATACTAGCTTTTAATATTAATCTTAATTAATTAAATTGATATCCAAGGGATAACTTGTCTGCCAATTTCAAGCTATTGGTTTGCGAATTTGTGTTTGGAAGAATTCATGAGTAAAATTAGTTAATCTTACATTTAAGTAATTTTGACTTAGTAGTTAATTTTAATATTAATTTAAACTTAATAAGAGTGACATATCCAAAGGTTAGCTTTTAATATTAATTTTAATTAATTACATTGAATTCAAAGGGGTTAACAACTTGCCAGTTGCAATTTCCGAGGCTTCAAGATTGGGAAATTTGGCGATTAATAATTAGTTAAACTCAATTTTTAATCCTTTTTAACAATCAATTAATTTAATACTAACTTCAATGTAGTCAATTTTTAATTACTTGGCTTGATTTAATTTAATTATTTTAAATTAATCAGTTGTTTTAATTTGTTAAATTACATTTTTTATGCTGTAAAATAGTTGTATAACAGCATTTAACAATGCTTTGCTTGATAGAGTATATTGTTTTCTAATTCCAGTATATACGTTTTTTAAAAAAAAAATTTAAATTTGAAGACATAGTAACTGCTTTCTGTTTACTTTCTCTTATACGAAGTGAAAAAAAAAATATTGTGAAAAAAAAACTCAAAATTATTGTTGAATCTCAAAGTTTTAAATCTTTCCCCTCCCCCACTCCCCGATTTTGAAAAGAATATAATTACTGTCTGTCAGTCTATCATAAATGCAACCGAAAACATCTAGACGGATGAAATTTATTATTATACCAAATGTGTGATTTCTATCAAATTTTAAACAAAATTAACTCAAAAGAAGTCTATCTCTCCTATTATCCGAATATGAATTAACTCTATAGCTACTAAGCAAAGAGAACTAGATGAATAAAACTTGGTTGAAAATCTGCTATAATTTTCGATATACCTGTTTATAAATATGTCAGAGATATCCTGTTAATTCATATTCAAACAGATAGACAGATGAACTTCCTCAAATCAGATTTATTTAAAATTTAAAAGATTGTACAAATTCGTTGTAAAGGCCGTATACCATTTTCAACTATCTATCTAAAAGTACTTTTGAGTTTTCTTTGGGCCACACATTTTGAGACACACATTTTTCAAAAAAGAAAAAATGTTTTTCGTTTTCAGGGAGGTATAAAATGCAGAGATTCGTCAAAATTTTTAGTTTTAAATTTTTCTTTGATGATTACTAGACTTTCTTTATTCTAAGTTTACAAGAAAGTAATATGTTAGAAAGAGTTTTAAATTTTGCTGTTAGATTGCACAGTTAAAAAAGCATCTTTAAAAAATATGAATTTGAAATCTGTTGGAGGAAATAAAAAGAATGTTATATGAATGTATTTATTAATTTCATTTTTATGCTTATTTGCTAATTACAGTGAGCTAATATAGATAAAAGCTATTGCAGCTAAAAAATTTCACATCTTCTCAAAAAAATAATGGAATCGAATTTAACCAAACTTTGTCCTTTTAATGATACCAAAGTTCAGAGAGCAAAAACTAATTATTTCGTTAGCTAGAAATTAACAGAAATTTTGCCGTTATTTTGACGAAATTTTAAAGTGCACTATCCTCAAAATAAGCTCTTAATTTGAATTTCAAGTTGCTTTTTTTTTAATATGCGAATTTCATTCAATTTAATTTCTACTTTCCTGAATTTAATTTTTTTTCAAAATTTAGTAATTAAATATAGTTGAACGATATTAAAATTCTACTCTATCTTTATTTTTTGAAAAAAATATTTTTGTTGTTGTTTTTATAAATTTCAAAACTTACAAACAACAAAACTTACTTATTTTATTAAATAAAAAATAATATTGTATTTCAGAAGAGCAAATAACTTTGAGAATTAGGACATTTGAAGTACCGATTTAATAAAAATAAATATATAACTAAAATTTAGAAGAAGAAAAAAATTAAGCTTAAAATCCCCCCCCCCAAAAATTAAGATGAAATCTGCTATGCATATTTCAATGTATCGTGTCAAAACACAATTTGGTTAAATTTAGTTTGGTTTGGAACAAAATTTGACCAAGCCCCTCGTGCTCGTGTAAGTTCAATTATATTTTTATTCCTTTTAATTGTTTCATTGAACTAGTCACTTTGATATTACAAACGATCCAAAAAAACTTTGTCCCGCGTTTATTGTTTAGAAAACACCCCATTTCCTATTTCATTTCATATAATCATGCTCTTAAAATGACATTTTCCTAGGTTTTATTTTCTGTAGTGATAAATATATTTTTATCAGAGCTTTTGTAAATGTGATAACAACGCGTTATTATAAGCTATTTTGAGATGCTCGTACAGATAATAAAATTTTTATTTTTCGCCAGCAGATTTTTGTTGACACCAGAAAACCTCATTCCCAAAACAATATCCCGTTTAGACATGATAAAAAATAGTAGGAACAAATGCTTTTATTTTAATTTTTTATTTGTGTAAGAATAAGAATTAAGAATTGTTGTTTTACCAATTAGCAGAATTTAGGGGAAAAAATTTTAAAAAGTAAAAAATTGACAAATTTTGATTTAGACAGATATTTCTTATGGTATACAATTTATTTTTACAAGCAGTTAAAAGTTTGGTTAAATTTCCATTTTTTATTAATAAAAAATTAACTGTATTATTTATTTTTAGACATTAAATGAAAACCTTTTTTATACTTCCGTATTTGCGATGAAAGTTTGAAATTTTTACATAACATATACTAATAATTAATGGAGAAAATTCAGATTCTTCAATTTTTAAAAGTTGTCAGATTTAATCGAAATTCAAATCTCAAATAAAAAATAATTTATAAGATAAAAGAATTAGGTGAATTAAAATATTTCATACAAAAGCAGTTTATGAATGAAAAAACATAAGACAAGATACTACAATAGGGGTCAACTACCATTTCTTTTTTGCAGTAGTTTTTAAAAAAACAGAAAATGAACTGCTAATAAATAAAAATCTGGCGCCAAACGATAAAATTTCAGTTCGTGCATTTCTTTTTCTTTAAATTCGTTTCACAAATATATAAACCAAAATAAAAACAATTGAATTACTTTATATAATAAAGACAGAAAATATTTTTTATTAGAATTATAAAAATGCAAAATGTTTCATATTTCTCTAGGGTTTTCCCAGGGGATGAAATTGCCACCTAGTGAATATTTTCCGCTCGTAAAAAAGGATTTCACTTTTTTCCCTTTCTCAAAATAAATATTCATAAGGAGAGAGCAACTCCGCCCAACCCTGAGGCTTGTGATTTCGACAATGACGTCATTTATGTTAGTGTCGCGCTTAGTTAGACGAGTGTGAAATTCTGAGATTCCCAATCGTCTAATAAAGAAACTATTGTGGGAGGTCTCCTGAAAACTTTCTGGCATACTAGATAATAACGCCCCCATGAAAAAAAAAAGCATGGCATTGGTGCAAAATAGTTACGATATATTAAGCTTTGGCGCAGATTTAGTATTTTTATTGAATTTATCGTGCTGTCTTTTGGAGAGTTTTTTTTAGTGACGAATTCCTGATATATGGTCAAAGGCATCCTAAAATTGAATCTGTGTTTTGATACGTTTTTACCCAATGAATTAAAACTGAAATCTGATTAAAAAAATATAAAAAAATTATGCATAAAATTTTATTATAATTAATTCAAAGGGCTTTTAAGTTAACGCGTTTACAAGCTACTGAAGGTATAGTCAGACAGACATCCAATTCTTTGTTAGATTTTACTCATAATTTGATAGGTGTTGCCCACTATAGATGTTAAAACTGTGTACCGAATTTAAACCATCTAGCGCTATTCTTTTTGTGGATATCGTGAAGAATTTTCAGGAATTCATATTTTTTTTGAATTCTGAAATTCATATTTTCCATATTATTCATATTTCATAGTTTCAGAAAGCCTTGCAAATGAACTTCTGAATGAATTTTTCCGAATATTTGATTTAAAAAAATATAAAAATTTAGAATATATACCAAATCTCAATCTTCTACCTCAAAGTGTTTTTTGAGTATGTTTTTCATAGACAGATAGACGAATGAACAAACAGGCATGATGCTAAAATGAATGCTTTTCGGATTAAGGAAAGTTTAAAATGTGGATATTCGTCAATATCTCGAATTTGAATTTTTGACTTTTATAATTCTTTCTCTGTAATTTGTTTACTTGGAGGTAAAAAGTGAAAACGTTCCTTTTTATCATAAGTTGTTGTTTTTTAATAAAAGACCCTGGTTTTAGACCTGGTTTAAAAGAATTTATGTCCCTGGTTTATCTTTGCAGAACACCCGCTCAAGACTTGCCCAATCTGCCTTAGCAAGGCTAAGGTCTGGCCACATTAGAAGTCTGGTCTTCGACGGTCCTAACAGACCTTTTCCACTTGCCCTTGCTTGGCTATTGCCTCTCCCTCTCATATTATTTCTTGTATCGGTACCTCTGTGAGGCAAATGTCGGATGAGAGCGAGAGTGTTTTTGACCTTTTGGTGCGGCACGATCTTTTGGACTTGGTCTAGGGGTCTAGACCAAGGGGATCAGCAACAACCACAACAATAAAAGAATACATTATAATATTTCAAAAAATCAAAGATGAGATTTCATATTCCCCCACGTCTTAAAAATACGTTCGTATAAAATAAATTATGTCCATATATCAGTCAGTCGATGAACGCAATTACCAAAAAGACGAAATTTGTTGTTCGTTTAGTTTTTAGTTTATTTATAATTACGTCCCGTTTTAAAGCAACACTAAGGCTATTTTGAGACGTACCTCTCCATTTTGAACCGTGTTCAGATGACGAGGACGACACCTGAGCTGGAATCTCCTCTCTCTACACCACACCACACCAGTGGGAGGATGTTTGCCCCTAGTGGATTTAACATGCAACAGACTCTTTTTCACTACGTTTCTTCGGGGAAAAGGAGGGTTATGGTCTCGAACCTAAAACCCTATGATTCACAAGCCGAGACCTTACCACCAGGCACCCACGACCTTCAGATGCTGTGCAAACTTCAAAAAAAGTCAAATTATTTGTCAAATTGACCTGGAGAAATAAAATCATCTGTTCTTCTGGGACCAGGGACTTCTGATAACTCGACACCACAAGTAGCTAGATCGATGAAATTTGGCTCAATATATTTTCTTTCGAACATGATTAAATATGGAAACAAATCAAAATGAGATTTGTCTTTTTTCAACCTATTTGTTTTTAAAAACCAGAAAGATAAAAAAAAAACATGCAATATGTCCTAGTTTTTATGGCGGAAGTGGGATGTAACTGCTTCATTAGAGAGTATGCAAGAACATTTCAGGAAGACCACTATTACTGGTTTTAACATTAAGATAGAAAGTGCAATCTGATAATTATATCAGTTAATGTTAAAATGTAGAACTAAGCATTTTTAGCATTGTTTCCAAAAAAAAATTATCTTATTCTAAAATTTAGATAATTTAAAAAAGAAAAGGCGAAAAAAAAGAACTAAAACTCACTGCTTTTTAAGGAGACAGGACTCGTAATTTTTCTTCAAATTACAGTTATTTGGAAACGATTTTTTTTTGCTTGTGCGTGTGTGCGTGTGCGTACGTGTGTGCGTGCGTGTGCGTACGTGTGTGTGTGTGTGTGTGTGTGTGTGTGTGTGTGTGTGTGTGTGTGTTTTTGAAGGATTTGTTGAAAATATTATATAATGAATTTTACCTTACAAAATGGAGTTATAAATTATATCAAACTATATTTTATGTAAGTT
This sequence comes from Argiope argentata, assembly GCA_026289955.1. Taxonomy (NCBI): domain Eukaryota; kingdom Metazoa; phylum Arthropoda; class Arachnida; order Araneae; family Araneidae; genus Argiope; species Argiope argentata. The sequence continues at coordinate 125,100 of JAOUZG010049421.1, forward strand.
TGCCCCTACTTTTATAGATTTAAAAAAAAAACTAACAAACTACAAAGTCAACTGAGTTTTAAAAGTTTATAGGGAACCAGTTGCCATAGTTTTATCCCAAGACTATTTATGAAGTGTGAGACGAAATTATATTTTTCACACTTTTCAAACTAGAAGTAATCGCATCAAACAATAATTTTATTTCCCCTTTCGCATCAAACAAGGGGAAATAAAATTATTCGTAATCGCATCAAACAATAATTTTATTTCCCCTTTCGCCCAAGCAGATGGTCCTCTCCTCGGCATAATAATGGTGGAAGGTTGAGTTGCCTCAACGCCTATAACAGGTCTTGTCCTTCGTATATGGTAGAAGTATGGCTGCACCATTTTTAAATGATCTAAGTAACCTTTTTTTCTTCTTTGGAGCCTGATTATTCAAATAAAACTGGCTGCTACGTCATAGACGGGGGGTAGCTCCTTTGTTCCACCAACTGATGAATGAATTCATTTGAAAAAAAAATCGAATGCCGAAGTTTAAGGAAAAACTTTGCTTTTGTGGCTTCTTTGTGCCAAAAATTCATGGGTGAGTTCTTTAATTTGATGATGATGATGTGTCCGCTTTACAACGGAAGAAGGCGTGCAGTAGCTTCTGAGGTTATGGACACTTGTGCACCCGAAGGTAGAAGTCTGACTTCTAGCTCATTTGAAGATAACACACTTAACACATTCGCTTACACGGCCCCTTTTTACAGGGGGACATATTCTTTCAGCTCACAAATAGAACGCAGAACAACCATGCCCTGGCCGGGATTCGAGCCCGGGAATCCCAGTTCATGAGGAAGACGTGCTACCTCTGTGCTAGGACGCCGGCCTTTCACTTGATGATTTCTTCAAATGCTGAACTGGATAAGTTCTTTCAATTAATGTGTTCTGCAAATGCGGGTGTATAATATAAATTCTAACAATTCCAGCTTTTACTAAACTTATTGAATGAAACTAAAAACATTAATTGCTAAAGACCTTGAATTGTGAATGGTCTTAACAACCAGCAAAATTGATACGCCATTCACAGATTTGCAAAAAAAAAATTATTTTATGAACAACTCTTTAAAATACTACTAAAAAAACGCAGAACGCTTAATGTATGAAACGATACTCTGCATTCTATTCTTATCCTTTTATTCCTCGTGCAAACACGCCGTATACTGGCTTCGAATTTAAAAATTAAAATAAGAAAATTCACATATATGAAATAGTACCTTAATTTCTGTATCAAGAATTAAATACATATAACGGAATGGCAATCTGTGGATTAGTCTAAGCAGAAATATTTTTATGTGTTTCTGCTCTGCTGAAGAATTTAAAATAAACCAAAAAATATTATTAGTTTTGTCCTTTTGGACCAACAAGAATTTAAGCCTGCCTTTCCTTTTAAACCTTATTTTTACCTTTTAATTACAAGCACCGTTCTTAGGCAAGTGATTACTAGAAAAAGGAAAGATTAAATCAAAGACAGTACATTCATCTTTTTCATTGAAAGTAGCGAAATAAACTAACAAGTTTATTTAGAAGAAACGAAAGTTATGAGCAACACGACCAGGCAGGGAATTTATAGCCCATCTAAAATTCGATTTCTGACCGCTCGAAAACCACCACATTCTATTTTCACCACATCATCTCATTCTAAAATTTGGCATCTTGCACCACTAGAAAAAAACAAATTTATTCATTTACATACACAAAATGAAACCAAGATGGAACGAATCTAAAATATTATCCATTCCTTTTTATAATCAAAGCTTTCAATAACTGCGTTTGGGAAATCAAGAATAGAAACATAGGTTCTTCCAGTGGTTTTTATGTCAGTGAAAAGTTTTGGATTGGTTGTAGAAAAATGAAGGTGTATAATTGCATTTAGTGGAGGATAAATTATTTTGTTTTGTGCTTTGATCAGTCCCTAGAATCAGGAGTCCACATTGATCGATCTGAATAAAGTTTAGGTATTTGATCTATTATAGAATGCAGAATTTAATTAAAGCGCATTTAATTTCTAAATAGTTACATTAGTAAACAGTTTTTTTATTATTTCTGATCATCATAAAGGATTTTGCGTATGTGTTTATTACTACAAGACAACAGTCACTGTCAACTTGTAAAATTTAAAATCTATATTATAAAAAATGAATCTCGAAATGCGTTGCTAAGCGCAAAACTAGAGAACGGCTAGACCAATTCGACTAATTTTTAAAAAAATATTTTCGTTAAGACACGAGGATGGTTCTTATGGAGAGAAAAAATGAAAAAACTGCGAGGAAAATAGTTAAAATACACTTTTCTTACTTTTCCGCCAATTTCCCTCATTTCCTTCCCCCACACCAACTGAGTAAGATAGCAGGAAGTAATAAATTATGATTTGTTTAGAAAGAAATACGCGAAGTCAGTTGGTTTTCATTTATAGATAACGGAATGTTTAAAAAAGAAAGAAAATAGTTGCTTTTATTATTAGTCTGTACGGATATTTAATCTATGCCTGCTCAAAATAAAGTCTGGGCAGGGAAGAAAAAAAAGAATAATAAAGGGAAAAAAGGGTTTGTAGAAAGAAAAGTAGTGAAGAAAAAAAGATAGTAAAGAAAAGAAAGATGAGTGTGTGTGTCACTATTATGTCCTCTGGGCGCAGCATTTTTCCAAGCTGTTTTTAAACTTTCGCATCTCTTGAAAAACAATTGTGTCTTTATTTGTTTAGTGTGTTTACATTTATGAAAATTTGAATCTCATTATTCTATAAAAACGTAGAATTTTAGACCTTTCCCTCCATCGTGTAAGTAAAATATCAATTCCGGGACAATCATTGCTTGGATAGAAACAGAAAGATGAGTAGTACAATGAACAGAACATCTGAAGAAAATAATTCTATAAATGAATTATATGATTATCAAAATTTGTTTGGTTTAAAAATATTTTGGTGAAAAACCTGGTATGAGATACAGCTAAATAAAATGTTATATGAAAATTTTAGCGAGCATTAATACTGGCGAACCGACTGCTCGCCAAAGTCGGCTAGTTATTAATATAGCGTTTCTGTTTTAAAAAAATTTACAAATTTGCGAATGTTTCTAGTTTTATGTTACGAAAACGGTAACCGCAAAGTAATTTTTGTTGTTGTTTTTTTTAATTTTACGAATTTTGCTTCCATTTTTATAAATTTAAAAATCGTGCACTTTTCTTATCCTAACTTTAAAACGATTTAAAAGTAAATGGAAAAATTTGGATGAAAATGCAAACTGTATAATTTTTTTCATTTTACAATCATAATATTTAAATCGTGTATTCTGCATTTTTCTCGGAATGAAAGAGGGAAAATTTGGTTATTCATAATATTCACAACTATTCTATTGTCAAACCGCAAGACACCTAATGCACCTTGTTTCAATTTAAGATATCTTTCTTTTTATCTTCGATATATTTGTTTGCAAATAATAAACGATATCTGTTTATTTATTTGCAGTCTTTAGGCTGAGAATTTTTTTAAACGCAAATGGCTTTTACTTTATAATTTGAATTCTGGTTCCAGATTTTTATTTGAATTAAAATTTTTGAATTAATTAAGGTTCCGATTACTTTTTTTTTTAAATTCTCTAATTTAAGGAAACATAAATGTTAAACACCTTTAAATATTTGTTATCCTGGATTAATTCGACATTTCATATTTTGAGAATATATTTTATTTACATTTAAAAACATGATACATTTGAAAAATTTTGATTTTTCGATCAATAAACCTCTCAAACTAAACTTATAATAAAACTCAATGTGTGTGTTTTTGGTGGAGGAGTTGTTGGCGCTGTCCAGGGACGACTATTTGAGTTACGGCTATGAAATTTATGAAATGTAGGAATATATCGGGCTGTCTGTGACAAAAATAACTCAAAAATGACTTGAATTAAACCGTTAAAATTCGTTATCTGGAATTTAAAATAAATGTGAAGATTTCTATCAAATTTTCAGCAGACCCCACTCCAAGATATTCTATCTGTCCGTCTGTTCGAATATAATTTTAAGATGATAATTATAAAACAAGGAGAACTAGATCGATTAAACTTGGTACACAAAACTATCATTGATAGTCTAGGCATTTATTAAATTTTGAGTTGAAACCAACAAAGAAATGGCCATCTGCATGTCTACACTTTTAATAACATGTTCTGATTGTTGTTTCTAATGGTCCTTGCCATGGACAAACTAGCTGACGTAGTCTGCGGTTTTAAGCCGACTGTGCATCATTTGTTTTTGAAGTAGCGCCAACTAGGGCCAAGAGTAGACTTAGCTACTCAAGCATCACATTGGCTTGTAAAACCCCATTTTACGGAAGGGGAGCTCATTCAAACTTCTCATAAATAAAAAAGAGGAATAAAAATCATGCCCGAACCGGGACTCGAACCCAGAATGCCCAATTAAAAACACGTAAACATGGTAACTTAAAGACGTGACAAGTAAGCACAAAAAACCAATGATTTAAGTATGTCAAATTCTTTAACTGCGAGACTTAGAATAAGTGTAGTTTCAGGTCACATTTTTATTTCAATCGGTTGGATAAAACACAAATCCGATTTTCAGATACTTATAATCGCATTTCAGTGACTAATCGCCAAATACCTCGCATAGGATCACATGATACCTTGATTGAAACACTAAATTCAAGCCAAAGGTAAATATTTAATTATTATATTTTATGCATGTATTATCAGTGCCACGAAAAACGTTCCCTAGTTTAACATCTTAATTAGAGCCGGCTTGCTGGCACAGGGGTAGCGCGTCTGCCTCGTGTTCAGGAGGTCCCGGGTTCGAGTCCTGGTTCGGGCATGGTTGTTATTCTGTGTACTATCTGTGAGATGTGTGAATGTGCCCCCCTGTAAAAAGGGGATGTGCAAGCGAATGAGATGAGTGTGTAGTAAAAGTCGTACTCTTGGCCCTAGTTGGCGCTACTTGAAACACGAGACGCTTCACTCGGCTTAAATCTGCTGCTGGGTCCAGCAGCGAGCTTGTCCATAGGCAAGTGCCATTAGAAACAACAACAACAACAACAACTTAATTAGAGAGTATGCGAGAAAGTTTCGGGAAGATCACTCTCACTAACCTTCCATTTTGAAAAATAAGTAGATTCAGTAAAAATGTTTCAGCTATGTCGATAAATAGTTCGTAACTATTATACACCAATGATATGAAAGTCTTTTTTTGGAGATAATAATTTTATTGAATGAGTAGAAAAGTTTTTGATGAAATCATTTCCGAAATGTTTACAACTATTTTTCCCTTCATCAAAAGGCTGCCTGATAATGTAATGATCTGGTTAAAAAAAAAAATTTTTTTTTAACCTTTATCATAAACCGTTTTTATTTCATTACTAATTATCAACCAACTTCGGCTACCATATTTTACCTATCTATATAAATAACATTAGATTTATCATATTTACCAACTTTTATGAGGTTCATTTTTTCACAAGAGAAGGGAATATGCTGACGTCATGGCTTAGGGGTAACGCATCTTCCCAGTGAACTGGACGTCCTGGGTTTCTAATCCCGTTTAGAGAATGATTGTTCTTCATCTGTTCTATTTGTTAGCTTTGTGGATGTGTCCCCCTGTAAAAAAGGGCTGTGCAAGCGAATGTGGTGTGTGAGTAACTAAGACGTAATCTTGGTTTTGGTTGGAGATACTAAAACAAAAGATACACCCTCGGCTCAAAACCGCTGGCCATGTCAGGTAGGAGAAACCATTAGAAACAACAGCAGCAGCAGTATCTAAAGTGTCTATCTCTATCAGATATTGAAAAACACCTGTAAAAAGATTAGTCAACTATACTTTTTCGAAAATGTAAGTTCGATCACTGAAAACCGTCATAATTAGAAAAAGATTGGTATAGAGCTATAAGTCAAATTCTGGTTTAAATTGGTATAAAATCAGCAATAGTAGTCCCCTGCCCCCCCAAAAAAATTATCTCGTATATACTCTAATAAAAAAGCTATCCCAGAGAACACCTTGCAAGACATTGGCATTAATCAATGATGAGATATAAACCTTTGGCGTGAATTTAACAGTTTCCCTGAATTTATCTTGTGATCTTTGGCGATTTTTAGCGGTTAATCCCTGGCTCACAATTAATAGTATTTATAAACAGAATTTGATTTTTAGACACGTTTTTACCAATTGAAACCAATAAGTAACACAATATTGCGTTTATACTTGTAGTCATAAATATCCAAACCAAATTTGATATATTAAAGTCAATGCGTTTTTACTTTTGGTTATATGTTTCTGAAAGTACAGACCGACAGATGGTCAACCCCTCTTTCGATTTAGCTCAAAATTTGATAAATGTCTATACTATAGATAATAAATCTGTATACTAAATTTATTCATCTAGCTCTCTTCATTTTGTATTTATCATCTTAACCTTTATTTGAATAGCCGGACAGACAGATTTCCTCTAGCCGGAATTTGGTCAAAACTTGATGAAGATAAACAAATTCAATGCCAAGAACGTATACCAAATTTAATCTCTTTAGCTCAAAGCATTTTTGAGTTACCTTTATCACAGGCAGACATACAAACATTCTCCTAAAATGTGTTTTTCAAACTTAGGCACGTCTAAAATGTGGAGTTTTGTCAAAGAATTCGATTTTTTTAGGATTACCATCCTATGTTTCCACTACGTATAAAAGAAATAAAAAAAAATATTTCAAAATAAATACTCAGCTTCCTGTTACTTCCCCTCTACTATGTTCTATCATAAATATTATCCACCAACGATAAACGATAGCTTTTGATTGAGCAGATTTCAAAAAATTCCAAAACGAATAGAATTTTGTCATTGAAGGAAATTTAGAGCAAGTTAAAACCTGTCCCAGATATGAGTGAATATTACGCGAACTACAACCGTTGGGAGAAACTTTTCAGTGACATTATTCTATAACACTGACATCTTATCAGCGTTTCTGTGCCTAACCATGACACAGCATTTATCCAAAGAAAGCTCAAAAGATAATTTTCGTCAGATTTATAAACAAACATAAAAAGTTTATCAATACAAAATATTGATCATTTTTTCGCGAAAAATTGATAAAATCATTGGTGATGTATATCTCTCAACTTTCTTATTGTATACGTATACAATTTTTAGCCATTGCCTTTCTTTCTTAGCATTTTGAAAGAAGAAAAATCAATTTTTTAATCAAAATTTATTTTGCTTTTGATTAAATATATCTATAAATTTGATATATCTCATTGAATATTTAATAAATAATTTTAATTGGTGTACTATTTAATAATTTTTTCAGAATATAATGAAACATAGGAGTTTAATTTTCGATGTACGATTAGTATTCAAGTGACAGAAAACCAACAATCAATCTTGAACATCTTTTTTTACGTCCATTAAAAGCAAAATTTAACAAAAAATTACAATTGAATCATACTAAATTTCATTTTCTTTTATACATTTTTTGAACTATTGACTTTCAATACATACAAAAGTATAGATTGAACATACACTGAAGTGACAAAAGTCATGGGATAGCAATATGCAAATATACAGATGGCGGTAGTATCGCAGCGAAAAAGTATAAATGCGCAGTTCGTTTTCCAGAGTTTTCATTTGTGTTCAAGTTATTCATGTGAACAAGTTTTTCGTGATTTATGGCAGCACGACGAGAATTAACAGACTTTGAACGTGGAATGTTAGTTGGAGCTAGACACATGGGTCATTCCATTGTGAATATCGTTAGTGAATTCAACATTCCGAGATCCACAGTTTCAGGAGTGTGCCGAGAGTATGAAATTTCAGGCATCCCATCCCATCATGGACAGCGCAGTGGGCGACCACCTGGACTTAACGACAGAGACCGCCGACGTGTGTGTAGAGTGGTCAATGTTAACAGACACGCAACACTTCGTCAAATAACTGCAGTAATCAATGTGGGACGTGTCCGATAGGACTATGCGGCGAAATTTGTCTTCCTTGGACTATGACAGAAGAAGACCGACTCGAGTGCCTTTACTGATAGCACGACATCGCCTGCAGCGACTCTCCTGTGCTCGTGAGCATATCGACTGGTCCCTAGACCAGTGGAAAACCGTGGCGTGGTCAGATGAATCACGATTTCAGTTGTTATGAGCTGATGGTAGAGTTCGAGTGTGGCGCAGACCCCGCGAAGCCATGGACCCAAACTGTCAGCAAGGCACTGTTCAAGCTGGTGGTGGCTGCATTATGGTGTGGGTTGTTTTTACAAGGCATGGACTCGGTCCTCTGGTGCAACTGAACCTATAATTGATTGGAAATGGTTATGTTCAGCTGCTTGCAGATCACTTGCAGCCATTCATGGACTTCACGTACCCACACAACGAGGGGATTTTTATGGATGACAATGCGCCATGTCAACGGGCCAGAACTGTTCGCGATTGGTTTGAAGAACATTCCGGACAATTCCTGCGGATGACCTGGCCACCTAGAACGCCCGATATGAATCCCATCAAGCATTTATGGTTCATCATCGAAAGGTCCGTTCGTGCCCAAACTCCTGCACCATCCACACTTTCACAATTATGGACGTCTATACAGACAGCATGGCTCAATATTCCTGCAGAGGACTTCCAACGACTTTTGGATTCCATGACACTTCGAGTTGTTGCACTTCGCCGTGCAAAAGGAGGACCGACACGATATTAACTGTCATCCCATGACTTTTGTCACTTCAGTGTACAATGAATATTTTGATAGATTTAGTTCTGGATTTCTTAAGGGATATATATTTTAGCTCTATACTATAAATGTGTACCAAATTTCATCTATCTAGCTCTAAAAATATAGTGAATTTTGTATTGACATGAAATATTAGTTAGCCGAGCCGATAAACTTCCTGCTAATAGATTCCGTTAAAAATTTGTCAGAAATCGACAAATACGTGTAAATATTTTCTTTTATACCAACACAGTATGCCGGGTGTTTTGCTTTATAGATAGTAGAGAAAAAAAATTGATGGGTTTCTTTCCCATCTAACAGGTTCAAAATTTCAAGATAAATCTGTACACTTAATTTCATATACCCAGCTATTTACATTTTTGAGTTCTTATAACAATAAGGAAGGAGGAACAGGCAGATATACTTTTAGTGATTTTCATACATAATTTGATACAAATTTTAAAATTTGAGGAAATGATTAAATGATAAATTTTATATCTGTATTTTTTATTCTGTTTTCTTCTTCTTCTGAATTTCCGTGTGTGTGTGTGTGTGTGTGTGTGTGTGTGTTGGTGCTCCACAGGCCAAACCGTTAGACATACAGTTACCAAATTTGGCACGTGTATAACTTGGGGGTCGAGAATTTACAATTTTTAATTAATTAAAAATTAAGCGAAATTTTAGCGCTTTTCCACTATAACTTCTGAAAATATTACAACACAAAACTAATTTTTGAACCTAGTTGAAGCATAAAAAATATTTCTTCAATAATATTAACGTTTTGTCATATAAATTAAATTTTAATTTTTAATAGATTTTTAAAAATATAATTTAATTGTATTTTTAACAATTTGTTGAGTATAAAATTAAAATAAAATTTAATCTGCACGAGTACATCTCAAAACTTTAGCTTTTAATTATGTGTTGCATTCACATTTTCAAAATCTTTGATTAAAAAAATAAGTTAGTTAATCATGCAAATAAAATCTGGAAAAATATAATTTTCAGCATTGTTTCTGTAAAATGAAAAAGAAGTAGAAAATGTGCTAATCTTTTTAAAATAATAAATGCAAGACAAAGTTTTCTATGATCTTTTGCTATACCAATATCAATAATAAACAGTTTTATTTAAGACAAATATGGCTTTATCTCTACAGGATATCTACTGTAATCGGAGCAAAGAAGCTGCTTAGTAATTTTTAGTAATACATGCATATCCTAACAAATGGACAAAGTGAATTAAATAATTATATTATTAATAAATCGAAGCAACAAATGCTGATGAATTACGAATTTTAAATTTTTATCTGCCTTTTGAATCCTATTTAACGAAATATTTTCTAGACACTAATGCTTTAAAAAATATCTATAAAACCAAAGGATTGCCCAAAATTTCAAATTCATTATTTTTTAAAGTAAATTTATAAACAAAAAATATTATTGATGGCATTTATATACATTTAAAAACTGAATTTTTCATTGAATCTTTAAAATCTTTGCTGAATAATTCTTTGAAAAATTATAAGTTACGAAAATTTATAATATCTCAACTTCTCAGTGAACATAAAGTTTCAATGTTGAACTACGATGCTTTCAGTTCTCAATTTTATTTTATTCTCAATTATATTTTAAGACATGCTTGATTGAGTAAAAAAGTTTTTATGTTAATTAAAGTTTCATTATTTCCACTTTAATTTAAAACGCTTACAAAATAGTATAAGTGAATTCCTTGACTATTAAAATTGAAAGTTTAAAATTTTTCTAATAAACCTATTACGAGACCAAGTTATATAAAATTTTAATTGGTCATTTTAGCTGGCATTAATACTGGCCAACCCGCTGGTCCCCAAAGGCGGCTAGTCTAAAATATGAAAATAATTTCAACAATAATAATACTGTGGAATATAATTTAAAAATTTAAACACTTGTTGTAATTAGAATAAAATTATAAAAAGGATAAATTTATATCATTTATCAGAATTTTAATTTTAATTTTAAGTTAAACCTTTATGACATGATATTTTTGGAAGATAGTCGAAAAAATTCGAAATACTTGCTTAACTTCTAATTGATTAAAATCTTAATTGATAGCAATATTTCTTTATTTTGGATAATATACTAGATTTCATCAAATGTAGTCAAAAATTGTGGATTTTCTTAAAGAACAGAAAGAGAGGTAATCTACTTGATATATATTAAGGATAACGCGTATGAAGTACCAACATTTAATAAAATCCTTTCATTTCAAACTTGGTAATTTTAGGCAAATTATGAAATAAGAGATTTTATACACTTCCCCTAGCTATGTATACAGACTTAAATTGGTATTTAGAGAAAGTAAAAAAAATCTAAGCAACTTTAATTATTTAAATAACATTTATTCTTCTAGATTAGAAACATTATTCAAAAATTAATGAAAAAGTGCCATTAAAAACATTATTCAAAATATGTAGTATATTATTCGGTTAGAGGTATATATTTCCCTGATTTTTGTATTCTCATTTAAAATTTCAGCTTTAATTGGAAATCAAATCGATTAAATTTCAATTAATGATATACTTTTTTCATGAAGTCGAATTTGTTTTTGTCTTTTTAATTATAAGTACAGAAACTAACAAAGTCTTATAGGTGCAACAGAATAATTTTTTAAGTATATTCAATATCTTAAAATATTTTTCAATAAAAATTTCTATAATTCCTGAAGAAATTCAGTCTTCAGATTTAATTTCAAACGGATTTTAATGACTTAAATTATGATATTTTATTTTGCTTCAATTAGCAAATATATTACTGAAAAAAAATACAAAAACTAAATTTTATACAGTCCTTTTAACCTAAGGAATTATATTCAGAAGCAGATTCTTGGCACAATTTTGAAATCAAAATATGCTCAATCTATTTCTACAAAATCTAATAGAATTATTTAACTATAAATAGTAATTCAAAAAATCAACTTTTTTTTTTTGGTAAATTTGCAAAAGAAAAATTTCAGATTCTTATATAGGATTTTTTTTCAGCCTCTTCATAGAGTTGCCAATAATTAATATTTTTAGAAAAATTATATTTAGATGTTTATATCAATACATAATTTTTATCATTAAAAAGTGGTACTTTATATTTTTATTGTCTCAAGTGATTTTTCTTATATAAGACTCAGAAGCTCGAAGATCTGTATATAATTTTAAAATTCTGTAATTCTTCAAAACATTTATTATTTAAAGTTGCATAATACATGAATCGTTATTTCATTTAAAACATTTTAATTAGTATATATGTATCCTTACTACTAATGGTAAAAAACTAATTAGAACCCAATTAAAATTGATATTCTGTCTGTGTTATTAGTTGTCTTAAATACTTCAGAATTATTGAATTAATAATATAGATATTTTTAAAGTTCGCATAAATCTTTTTCCCATTTATTTTTTAAAAAATGCCATGTAACTTAGAGCCAGGATAGCCTGGTTGATAGATAATAGGGCTTGTATTCCTTAGGTTTAGAGTTCGAACCCCACCGGCCGAAGACTCTCCTTGTGCGTGTGGTGGCTAACGTACGTTAAATCTGTCATGGTAACAAAGTAATCCACGTCGAGAGTAATACCGTTGGAGTAACTGGGACAGAGGTTATCCTTCTCTGTTCCAGATATAAATTACGATTTGTGGGTGAATGAAGTCAGCCACGCATAAAGGGTGACGTGTGTGAGCTAGAAGTCACATCGCTGCTCTTGGGTACTCAGGGATTCATGCCCTCAGAAGTTACTGCACTTTTCCTTTATTCGTAAAACAGAAAGCGAGAACAACAATCATGTTTCTTATTCGTTTCGTTTCAAACAGATAAATACTGAAGCGGACAATTTTCTACGTTTATGTGGATGTGACAATTAATGTACTTTTAATTTGAGATTATCTTAATATGTTAACTTTGTATAAAAACTAATCTCGCCCATGCATGGATAAAGGGGTAGTTACATTTAATTATTATTATTATTTTGCGAAATAAGTTATTGGGAAACAGGCTTAAAATTTTTATTAAATATTTATTAGGTACTTAAAATGCTGTATAGCTAAATAACAGATAATGTTAAAAATAGTTTATAAAGTTCAAATGTAATAAAATGTAAAAATGTCGTACTATAGTGCTGTAGATAGTTATTCCTAAAGAACGCCAAAACTTTGCTGAGTCAACATTTTAATTAAAAATATTTAAATCCCGAGTCGTACATTCCCATTTTGTCACGTATAAACGTGCCAAATTTGATAAATCAAGCCCTTCCGTAGGTTTCATTAAAAAAAAGAGTACACATAAAGCTTTTAATACACATACAAGTTGGTTTTTGTGTTCTATTAGTTAATGAGATACATGAGCTTGTTTGGAATTAGCCCATTTTTTAATGTCTTGAATGAGCTTCGTAATACACAAAACAATGTCATTTTCCAGTGTCAAACGATTTCTTGCACACAGTTGTAATGTGTACAGTTGTAATATGTAGAAAATGGCATCAAAGTTTATAATGCTGTTGTGGACAGTTCTGGGTATTCTTTTTAAATGCGTATTCAAAATGTGTCGATATAAGCTTTGTTAAAAGTTACTTTAGCTGACTGATCAATTGAAATCTCTATCAGGTGATCATGATGACGGACACTTAGCTCAGATTTTGTTACGGCTTGCTCACTGAACGGATTGGCTATCCACAAAACCCCACTCATATCCTTAACTGGAATGTAATCTGCAAACTGTTCAACCAAAGTTTTGAGATGAGATGATGCTAGTAAGGAGAAAGATGAAATGTCAAGGGATGTGGCACCAATACCCGACACATACTCTACGAACTCTTGAGTTCGTGTAAAATTTTTAAAATCTCTGTCTAGACTTTAGACAGAGTTAAAACTTTGGGGAGGGGTCACCAAAATACTTGGTCTAAAAAGGGGGTCGCAATGTCTAAAAGTTTGAGAACCCCTGGTCTAGAATGTCATCAATAAAGGCATAAACTCACATATTTATAGAATGCATTGGAATGGTCTCAAACATAAATCATTTTGCTTTTTTCTAAACTAATACCATATTTCAAACTTTACTGGGAACACATACATACAAGCTTCTTTTCCCATACCTGTTTTACATAGAATACTTCTCGCCACAACAATCGCAAAATTGCAACTACTTAACTTTTTCTTAAATAAAAGTAGCATCACGAAATAACTTTTCCATTCTACTATAATTCAGTTTAAAATTCTTTTTCTATTTCGTCCATTCCACTCGACTCCCATTCTTTCTGTTACATAATTATCTAGAAAGAGAGAGATTGCTCTGCTCTGGAACAGCGGTGAGTCACAATTATTCCTGAGTGCTGCGTTTGCGCATGCGCTGGAAAAGGAAAATCGTGAGTGACAAGTTCGAATGGAAACAACAAGCAAGTTCACAACCGCAAAGTGGAAGAAAAGAAAAGGCGAGGTAAGATAATCACGCATTTCGTTCTCTTTCACGAACGCCGACGACATTGAACTTCTGCTCTGCGGGCGGGGATGACATATTTTCTGAATCGATCTCAATAGCAGGTGGTTGCTTATTATTTACATTAGAAAGAATTAAAAAAAATATGAGTTTTCTTTACAACATAGAATTATATTATTGTTAAATACCATTAAAATATTCTTCAAATTAATTAAATTATTCTTTTCTATAGGAATAAAAAAAATCTTTTTACACTGAAATTATATTTATTGATTGTCATGTGAGAGCATGATGTTGTTTTTATTAAGAAGTTTTGAATAGTTGAAGGCAACGAATAATTGAAGCACGAAATGGTGCAAGACATTGAGCAAAGCATAAATGGCAATATTCATCAACATCTTTTAATCGCATATATTTTTTACCTGCTTTTATCGATATTGCATCATTATTATGATGCTTCTTTGAGAGTAGATGTGCTTTTAAAAGGTTGACCTGCTTTTACCAGTATTGCTTCTTCAAACCGGTTTAAATTACTTAATGACTTAAATTAATTGGGAGATATTATGACTTAAAAATAATAATGTTCTCACATGGTAACTTGAAACTTCCGATCACAGATTTCATTTTTTGTTAATACAATTTAAAACAATTTGATAATTGGGTGTGTGTGTGTTTGCCATAGTAATTTCGAAAGTCATGGAGAATAAACATCAAAATATCGAATAACATCAAATTATTAATTTTCAATTAATAATTTTGATAAACATTTCAAAAACAGCTCTGATGTACACATTTTCATCTTCCAAGATAAGTTGGTACCGTATCAGGTATAGATTTTACTGTATTTTCAAAGGTATCTTGCTGCACTTTTTAAAGAATTTTACTACTCTTCAGAAAATATCTTCCCGAAGATTTTAGTAATATTTGTCTTTTTAGTAACATTTTGCAAATTTGTTTCTATTCTGTTTTTGAAATTTGGATTTCGTTCTACAAAAATGTTTGTAGAGCAAAATCCAAAGAGTCTTAGTTCTAAAAATCCTAAACCTTTTTTGTACTCTAAAATCCTTTAATCCTAAAAACCCTAATCCTTTTTTGTACACTAAAATCCTTTCTATTCTCTGAAAGGTTTCATGTATAGATTATGAGCTGTAATCATGTCTAATCATGTCCTAGTAAATAATTTCTAAATTATTTATTGACTATATATATTCGGCAAAATTATATTTTTCTAAATTATTTATTAGGCTATATATTTTCGATACAAACTATTTACTAGGCTATATCTATTCGGCACAGGTGTATTTTTCTAAAACATTTCTCTAAGTGATGTAAATAACAATATTTTGTTTTACTTGTGACTGTAAATATAGCCTGGAAAAATTATAAAGCCTAAATTTTACACAGTCTTTTAATTCTGTGACTGATATTCAACGGCACATGCAATATTTTTAGTTGTTTGTAAATGAAAATATAGTGTGCATTTAAAAACTTGTATCTTACAATCAGTTACGGCAAGCTGCAAACGATTCAAATATTTTTAAAAAGTAGAGACAATACGTCAGTGAATTAGATGACTAGATCAGCCAATCATGTTCAAGCTGTTCAACTTGGAATTGAAGGATGTTGGCCTGTGTTAATTAAACATTTTTACTTCAACTATCGTGGGTTATTTGGCGATTAATTGGCTCTGCAGAAATCGTATTTCTGTTTTCCCAAAACGATTCCAATCCAAAATCTAGCATACAGCTTCACTTATAATAAAAAATTGACATTTCATGCAATTAAGTCAATGCAATTTTGAGTTACTGAGTTAATAAGTTTTTGAAAACACAGAGAGAACCAACGACCCAGTTGAATTTGATTCTAAATTTGATAAATTCTAATATATTAAATTATAAATGCTAAAATTCTAAAATATTAAATTTTATACCTCTAACTTTCTTCGTTTTATAGTAGATCCACTACGTCTAGAGCTGCAAAGTTTGACTCATATTTATTTTGGAAGTTAAAAAATATGAACTTCGGAGAATTTTTTTTAGTTAGAATTTCAATTAATTTAAAATTAAGAGGAATATTTGTGGTTCTCTGTTATAACTTTTGGAAACATTGTTGCCCCAAACTAATTGCTTTTACAGTACGTAAAAATCTAAAAATGCATCTTTTAATTATACCAATTAAACTGCCCGGTATTTTGGTAATTCTCCAAAAAAAATCTTACTCTCAATATTTAACAAAGCTTTTCATTGTTGAAATGTAATTAAAATTGCTTACATTTTGTCATCAATTTTTTAATTATGTATTTTGCAACATTTGTTAAAAGTTAAGAAATTAAACTTCTTATATATATATATATAAATTCTTCCGTTATTTTGCGATAAGTTTAAGCAATTTAAATCAATTTTTTGGTGAATTCTATAACCATAACCGTACTTTAACTCTGAAACCCGATATTGAAATGTAATTAAAAGTGCTTACATTTTGCCATCAATTTTGTATGTATGTATTGTGCAACCATAGTTAAAAGCTAGGAAATGAGAATAATTTTTTAAAAATATTTTCATTACCTTTCACAATATCATAACAAATTTATACATTTTGAATCAATTGTTTTTTTTTAGAGGATCTTGTAACCATAACCAAAAGTTAGCTATGGAACCAGATATACTGATGGTTTGTTCTAGGTTTTTTTCTATTATTTTAATTGGGTAAGAAATAGGTGAAAGGTAGAAATTTTTCTTTAATTACTTTGAAAATATGATGATACGAAAATCATTTCTACTTGCTTTCAAAAATTCCAATTATTAAATTTTCAAGGCTGCTAATTTGTTTGTAGTGCAATTTTTTTCTTGGAATTCGTCAAAATTTTAACTCAATATTAATTAATTCACTGATAATAGCTTATGACATTAAGATTTTAGTTGTCAAATTGAAATGTAATAAGTTTTTAATGATTCCAAACATTAAAAAAATTTAATTGCCTGTTTTTCTTCAATCGTAAAAATACTAAGAAATAAGATTTTTTTTAAAATTTACTTTTATATTTTATTTTATCAAATTATTGGTAAAATATTTTTATAAGGATCCCTGATACATAAAGTAAAAACCAACGTGATTGTAGATTTACTGAAAGTAAATCAGTAGTAAATCGAAAAACGTATGTGGAATAATTTAGGATTTATAGATTTTTCGATTTTTTTTTTCAATTTTAGTCATTTAAATACTATATGTGGGTTCACAATTTAATGTCAGAATTCCGTCACGAGAGCATTTAAAGGACTGAGCAAATGTTGATGAAAAAAAATTAATTTCCCATTTTTCCACAATAATTAAATATGGATTAATATGAATAGCTTAATTTGCAGTAAACAATACTTGCATATATTCTCATAAAATAAACAAGCATATTCAGCTATATATGAAGAATGTAAAAAATGCTACATGTTTCTGAAAGATTTCTGCTAATAGATTGTATGATTTTCAATCAAAATGTTTGAAATTTGCATAACATTTGTCCCCCTTACAAATGACGTATAATAAAATGCAGTTTATGATTTATATTTAATTTATTAGCCTGGAAAAGTATTTAATATATTTCGTATTTTTACAGTAATTAGAGTAACTCGAAAAGGTAAAGAAAGTTAAAGGGAAATCCCTCGACATTTAATTTTCTGGGAATGAATTTAAAATCATATCTTTTTAGATATTTTTAAAATTCGATTATCTCAGTTTCGGATATATCAGGTTTTGCAATTACGAAGTTTTCAATGTTGAATACGCCCCCTTTCTTTTAAGAAACTTTAAAAAAAATTGCAATAAAACAGAATTAAATAACAATATTAATTTATAATTTTGTCGCTTTTATTTATATATTTAAAAGTGTAATCCTCTCTAATCAAGCCAGTTAGTCAACCTAGAGTCTATTTCTACGCCAAATATAACACGATAAATTCAGTAAAATTGTCAAAATATCGCCAAAGGCGAAGATTTCCTAACTATTATATGTCACTTCCAAGCAAAGTGTTTTCTGGTAAAACATCGTTATTAGAGAACCTGTGAGAAATTTTGGTACTCAAATATTAGACCGTCGATGTGCCAATGGTCGCCAATCATCTCGAGACAATTTACTTAGTTGGCCAGAACTCTTTTATACATTCTACCGGCATTATTAGTCCGTTCTCACATATGAACTAATTGCATGTCCATTTAAACACCCATTTTTCGAAGGAATAATTCCATAATTTTGGAAATAAGTCACTGCATCTTTTTCATTGGCTTGCAAATCCCAAATTTTAATCACTTTAACGAGTCAAAAAATCAGAACCAAAAAGTGCTTAATTATCAGCGAAACTAACAAAATGCTGGAAGGTTTGACAATTTTTAAAATAATGGTGGTTTTTTTCCAGTATTGGCGGTCTAGCAACTCATTGGCGGAGCCTTCCAATTTAGCGATAAAGATCGACGGCTTAATACATAAGAACCAAAAATTTTAGGGTACCCACTGGCTGATTCATTAAGTTGTTTCTCTATAACCAATTCTTTATTAAAGTAAGTTCTTGATAAAAGTTCTTAAGTTCTTAAGTAAGTTCTTAATATAAAATGATAATTTTATTAAGTAAATAAGTAATTTTCTTCTTATTTTGCAATGTATCGGTTTCTATTGGGGAACTGTGAATGTGGCATGTAATTTTAATATTTATTCTGATTTATATAATTCCAAGTGAATACTGAAATTTTGGCTTTTATCTTTATTTGGTACGAAAATTAGGAGGTAATTCCCTAATCACAAATATTATGGGAGAAAAAATTATAATTAAAAATTCGAAATTCTCTCTTTTTTTACCTCTCTCACATTTGCAGTAATACGTTTTTTAAATTATTAGCAATTTTGTTATTTCTATTTATGAGATAATAGTTTAAAATACTTCTAATGAACTTCAAAACATATCTTTCTTAAATTAATTGAATTTGGAAATTTTACTATACCTTAGATTTTAAATTTAGAAACAATTGTCAATAAATTTTATCAAGATAATATTGAATACTTATTTAAAACCAAAGTGTAAAAAATGTTAAATGGTTATTCCTATTATTATTTTAAGCTTAAAATTCTCTGTAAATAGCATTATTTTTCTAGTACTTACATGAATTCCAATCTGTTCGGGTAAATATGAATACTCTCGTTGTAAAGATATTTTTTATCCAAATATATTGAAAATCCATCACATACATCCAGTAATATTATCCAGGTTGTCATCATTCTTAGAAGAATTCCGTAGTTAATTTTCTTTAATTTAAATTAAAATATGTTTTCGAATGATTAATTCAGAAGAAAACGTCATCATGATTCGACGCTGCTAAAGTTCTACTCTATTTTATTTCATAAAAGAAAATTCTAGAAAAGAAGACGTGATTGTTGCCAAACAAAAAAACAAACAAATATTAATTTATTTACAAAATTCCACATAGAAAAACGTACTCAAAATAATAAATACGTAAATAAAACGATTAAAATTGTTCAAAAGTTAAATAAACGGAAGACGTAATAATTTATTTTAAGTTAAATTTACATATCGTCTGCGTTTACTAATGGCCGCCTTATATACAAAATGGTTAGCGTATTCTCGACGTGATGCGTTTTGAAATACATAAAATTAAATTATGGATCTTTTGAATAGTTTAGCTTCGAGAATATTTAAAAAAATTGTTTTCGGAAGTATAACTGTTTCGATCTGCCTCCTGCTACAAGTCAAAGGCGTAAAAGGGAGAATGCATTCTTTGATAGGTAAAATCAGATTATAAATTATCCTTTTTTTAATTAAAATATTTTTTTTATTTCCAACATTACCTAACGTTTTTTTTTACGATAATTACCTTAAAAATAAAATACATGGATATATAGAAAAGAAAAGAAAAATTAAGAAAACTAGTTTTATGCATGAAAATCACAGATTCAGCAGTGACTGTAATGTTGGCAAGCATTAAAGCTATTTATTTTTTTGTTTTATATATATCTTCTTTATTGTGTATATATATGAATATTTTTAATGGAAACGAGTCCCATGAAATCATAGAACTAATAAAAGTGTATATGAGAGGTTCATCTGTTTTCTAAAATTTGAGGTATTGTCATTTTACTTTTTTATTCGTCTTGTAAGCTATAAAGATATTAAACAGAAACTTTCCTTAACTTTCAACTATGAAAGAATATCTTCTGATTAAATATTGTATTCAACATTGAAAACACTTTTAGTTTCAATGCAAAGATGTAATCTATTGTTAATAATTTCACAAAAAAATTATTTTAAAATTATAGATAAAATTTAGCAAAATTTAGAACAAATAATAAATTTTTTTAATGAAAAAGATAATTTCTTACATTTTGAAAAACGGAATAATTTTTTTTAAATCATGTATGAATATGATGTTGTTTTGGCTAGGTTTTGATGTCTCAGAAATTTACGGGCAAAAATATTTTTACCTGCTTTTACTAGTATTGAATTATTATTACTTATGCTTCTTTGGTAGCAGATGCATTTTTAAAAGATTCACTAGCTTTTATCAGAATTGCATTATTGTTACGTATGTTTCTTTGACGGCCAATACGTTTTTAAAAGGTTGACGTAGAACTATGACATCATAGCTGTTATTTCATCTCAAAATCGGTCGAGCTAAAAAACATACACACCATTAAAGAAGTCTCGTGATTGGTTTAAACGAGTTTAAATTAGTTAATGACTTAAATTAGTTAAGATAAATAATGACTTAAAATAATAATGTTCCCATATGATAACTTGAAATTTACGATCGAAGATTTTATTTTTTTTTTTTAAATAATATTTTCACTAGTTATCTCAAAACAACGTCA